>CP092873.1:69335624-69384419 GCA_030710605.1 Cordylochernes scorpioides | reverse complement strand
ATAAAGAAAAAACAATATTATAACCCAAATATTTATTTGCAACAAAATTCATATTTTAACAAAGTATTCAGAGATAAATATGAGAAACATTCTCAAAGAAATCTAGTCCGAAGACTTGGACGATCCAATTCTCAGTTCATAACCCGCATTTTTCAGCAACTGAGCTGCCAGTTCTTCCTCCTCCTTCTCGCATTTTGAAGGTGACTTCCGAATGTATAATAATGAAGCCGCCAAACACAATGGAATAGCAATACCCGCTCCTAGAAGCACTCTCAATATATAGCAAGCTGGCACTGCAATTATGGAGCTCTTTGCTAAACCATCGCACTCGTTTTGAGAATTTAAAAGAAGCATTTCAGCCATTAGCCTTCCCAGCCTGTATGTTAAAAGGTTCATTTCAGACTCATCACCGATTTCATGAGTGGGAACACAAAGTACATTTCCATACTGGCCAGAATAGAGGTGACTACTATTTGTTACTAACAATTTTAGATCTTCCAAGTTACTTTTGGCTTCTGGCTTCGCATTCAGGATTCTGTTAACAATTTCTTCAATGGTCTTATATAATGCATTATCGCTACTCAAACAATCACCGTAGAAACCTTCGGATAACTTCCTAGAAGCTTCATATCTGAGCCTTCTCTTGCAAATGCCGAGGATAGTTCTGTTGGAATATGGAACTGTCTCGCTCTTCTTTGCTATACACGCTAGGCCTGCTCCAAGTAGAATACTCGATATGATCAAAGGGTTCCTTCTTTCAGGAATGCGTATTTTCATGTCTTCAATTTTCTTGATCATGTCTTGAGAGAGGACTTTTCTTCCAGTACATAGTGCTGTTTCAATGACCTTAGAGATTTTTCTAGACATCTTATGAATAAGCCAACTACACACCTACAATATCTTATGAAAAATAATAAATAACGAAATTGAATAAAAACCTTATATAGACGTCACGTTTAAAATACGAAATTATGCAAATATTTTAAGTTTTATTAAAAATGGCTTCATATTTATTTTGCTTATTTTACTCAATAAAATACGTTTTTAGTGGATTGAATTTTATGTTTTACTTATCGGTTTAAATATAAATGATATATCACTTTCTATTAATTTAAATATTCAGTAAAAAATCATACATTTATTTACATTTCACGTACAGGCTGACATATTATATACAGATATGCCAGTTAAATACATTTATTCTCCTTTTAAAGTGCAAATTGCATATAAAAAATCATAAAGTATTAACATGTATTATATTTGGAATGAATAAATATAGAAAAGATCTATAAAGGAAATTCACCAATTTCTTATTGAAGAAAATATTAGGTGAAATTGCAATAAGGTTAATAAATTTAATAAAATACGTTAGCTCCTCTCGCGAGAAGCCGCTTTAAAAACATGGCTCTTTTTAGAATTTCTTTGAAGTGGTACCTCATTTGAGATTTTTTTTTGTCAGAATAAAATTTGAATTTATTTCAAAAATATAAAAAGAATTGATATTTGTAGCGATTTTATATGACCCCAATAAGAAATCTAAATAGTCTGGTTTCTCTATCTTAAACCACCCTAGAGTTAAAAGTCATAGTGTATTATACGGCATTGTAGGTATGTAAAGTTATAGTGCCAGAATCTTTCTGAATTGTATATTTGTAATTTTGTAGTGCCAGGAGAGCACTGTAAAGTATATTGTACTGCATTGTACGTATGCAAAGTTTTACTTTCAGGCAGGCCTGGTAATATATTGTGTGGCATTGTATATTTGTAAGCTTATTATGCCCGGAGGGCACTGCAAATAATATTGTACTGCATTCTATGTATGTAAAGTTGTAGTGCCTGGAAAAAGTTGTAATATATATTGTTTTGCCTTGTATATTTTTAAGGTTATTATGCCCGGAGAGCACTGTAGATTATTGTACTGCATTGTACGTATGTAAAATTGTATTGCCAGGAAAGCATTGTAATACTTTGCTCTATATATTATATTTGTAAGGTTGTAATGTTAATAAGGTATTGTACTGAATTGGAGGTATGTAATGTTGCAATGAAAGGAGGGCAGTTTGATTTATTGCACCGTATAGTATATTTGTAGGGCTGTATTGCTAGGAGGAAGAGGTAATATATTGTACTGTATTGTAGGTATAGATGGTTGTGGTGCCAGGAGAACACTTATATATGTATTGTACTGCATTGTAGAAGTGTAAGGTTATAGTGCCAAGAGAAGACTGTAATGTATTAATACAAAGCAGTAACGCGCCATCTATATATAACAAATAAAGCCATTGTCGTTTATTTATATTCTGATAAATGAAAATTTTCATTCTGTTGTTGACTTATAATTTTGGATTTTGCATCTACTCCGGTGTAAGATGAAGCCTTTCAAATAAACACTATCGAGCGGCTACGCTATTTTTAGCTCCGCCGTTTTTCACCTTTGGCAGGTGTAAAAATGCCGAAAGGTGTGTCGAATGTGATATCGTCTGAAAGCCCTGAACGAGCTGCTCGTGAGCCTGAAAGGCTCAGCTCGAAATCTCAAACCAGTGCTGAGATATCAGCGAAAATTGCTTTTCAGAAGAATTCTTCTGAAGAAATTCAAGAAAATTCTAAACTTGCAAATTTGCCTGCTGGCAAGGAGTATGCAAATCCGGCCGCCGCGAGTGACGTCACGGCGCCAACGACTGCTGCTGCTACCAGCGACATTCCAGCCTCGCTCAACTGGGCCGACAGCGAGATGGCAGAGTTGGACGCCAACGACGGCTACACCGTTGTGAAGAGCAAGAAAAGGCGCCGCACTTCAACGCCGGAGCGCGCCGCTAAGCAACCTGGCAGGCCTGCTGAAAAGCCCAGCTCCCAGCAGCTGAAGCGGCCAACAGGGCCGAGAACAGTGCCGCCTAAGGAGATCAAGGCAACACGCGCGAACATCGCCGAAGCCAAGGCGAGGCAGAACACTACCAGCCACGAAAACTACGTCTTCGTGGAGCTGTGCCCTGACATCCCGGACTACTCCTACCTCCGGGCAATGAGCGCGCTATTCGGGGGGCCAAGAGGCATCACGCAGTTTAATAGAATGAACGGACACTACATCGTGGGCCTCGAGAGCAAGGACCTTGCGAACCGTCTGGTCGCGGACGGCCTGGAGATCGAGGGAACGACCCTCAAGGTCTTCCCCTTCCGCAAGAGGGCGGAGCGAATAGTCGTGGCCAACCTGCCCGGATTTGTAGAGGACGGCGCCGTAGTGAACGCCCTGAGCACTTTCGGAAGGGTCACCTCCATCGCCCCCATCCTGGTCAAAATGGGGGAGTTCACCTTCACCGACGGCCGCCGGGAGGCCTTCATACTGCTCAAAGAAGGCGTCATACTGGACAGGCTGCCCACCCGCCTGGGAAACCAAGTCCAAAGGAGACACCCTGCCGGCCTTCCTCTCCTTTGGCATCAAGTGCTCGAAATGCGGGAAACAGGGTCACCGCAGAGCCAACTGCCCAGCGCTCGCCAGGCAAGGGAACGGCAGCCCAAGGCAAGCAGCGTCTCCCACCGACGCAAGGCCTCCCCCCCCCCCCCCCCCCCTCCTCCTCAGTGGCCAAGGAAGCCGGCACCTGTGCCCGCAACACCGGCGTCCCCTATCCAACCGGCGAAGACATCAGCCGAGGCTCCGGCGATCCCCTCGGCGCCCCATCCTGCCGAACCGTTGGATCTCGCCCAGCCCGCCCCTGCTGCCCACCCTGCTCCACCTGGGGAGATGCCAATCAAAGCTCCCGCGGCCCCTCGCTCCACGGCGCCTCAGCCTGCTGGACCAGCACCCCCTACTCAACCAGCCATCGTAGACTCTCCTCCTCATCTTCCTGCCCCGAGGACCCTCGTGAGCGAGACGGCTCCTACAAACATCGAGATGATGGACGTGGAGAACCGGGAAGAGGAGAGAACCGATTCGTCTTCAACATCCCAAGGGCGCACTAAGATCAGAGCTGCACTCAACGACCTTATCGAGAGAGCCCCCAGCACCCTGTTTGACGAACTCGAGAAGCTTGGCCTCCAAAAAGAAAAAGTACTGCATGCCCTCCCCTCTACTTCGAAATTCGACACCCTGATGCCGAAGCTCACAGCCGTCCAGAGGCCCGTCTTAACCAGGCTGATCAGCGCCTTAATAAACCTGCGACCTGGCTCCAACTCCTCCATCTACAAGCGGCTCGTGGAGGCCCGGAAAAAACTTGAACAAAGAGCTTAATGAACTTCCGCGTTGCCACCATCAACGCGCGTGGGCTCGCCACTCGTGGGAGGAGCCTAGTACTCTGTCATCTCCTCAGACAACACCGAGTAAACATCGCGTTTGTCCAGGAGACAAATAGCTTCCATCTTGACCAAGGCCAAGACCTCTGCCTCGGCTACAGCGCTGTAGTCACGCCACCCGTAGCCATCTCGGGATCTGGACTCGCCTGCGTCTTCGGGCCAGGCGTCACCGTGCTACGACAGCGTGTCCAATGGCCGGGCCACATTGCCTTGGCCGTCATCGATGTCCACGGCGAGGAGATGACCATCATCAACGCCCATATGGCACACGACCCTCGCGAGCGGCTAGAGCAATTAGAGCTCCTGGCGGCAACAGCGATCCAAGAGGGGGCCTGGGTCCTCGGGGATCTCAACATCAGGGAGCCTTCATCGTCCTCCGCGGATGCCCTCGCCGCTCTTCTGGACCTGGCTGCGCTGGTGGATGTAGCCACCCAGTTTGATGCCGCCCACCAGAGTCGCTAGCCGCGGCGACCAAATTGAGAGCAGCCGCCTGGACCGGATCCTCGTCCCTGCTAGAGTCCTGGATCGCGTGACCACCTACGCGACCAGCCACTACCACCTCTCAGACCACCGCCTCGTGCTGCTCCAGGTGGGCCCGCCCGCCGTCTCCCCTCACCGGCCTCGCTTGGCCGCGATGCTCCGCTCGGGCCTTGCCCTAGAACATTTGGCTGGCTACATTCGGGAGTTGAAGGAAGACCTTGCGCACGACGACGATGACGGGATTCTGTTGTGGGACAGGTGGACCACCATCAAGGCGGGGCTGTTAGGAGGCCAGATCCCTCCACGACCCGCTGCCAGCGACGGCTATGTCGTCCGAGCAAGAGGATACATCGCGGCGCAGCTCGAGGCCTCCTACATCCGGGCCGACTACCCGTCGCTGCCGGACCTGGCGCGCGCGATCCATCTTCGACGCCCGGTCAGCGTCATCAGGGACGACGACGACAACGTCATCGAGGGCCCCGAGCTTCGGCGGAAGGCGTACGCGATCTTCCAGCCCCGCTTCGCCCGTCCCACCAGCAACCCAGCTGCGGGAGCCGCCTTCATCGGCAACAGCATGATCACCCCCATCAGCGAGCTGGGCGAGGAGGACCCTCTCCACCGGCCCGAAATCTGCCCCAGCGAGATTGCCGCCGCCATCCGCCGCCTCCCTCGCGGAAAGGCTTGCCATGCAAACTCCTCGCCGCCTTCGAGGACTTCTTCGCCGAAGCTCTGGCCCGAGTGTTCGCCTCGTCACGGCTCCGCGGAGCCCTGCCTCCGTCGACGCGGCGCAGCTCCATCTGCCTGGTGCCCAAGGCCCGCGGCGGTCGCGGCCTTGAGGGATACAGGCCCATCGCACTGCCCTCGGCCGACTTCAGGGTGCTGGCTGCCATTCTCCACCGGCGCCTCAAGCCCCACCTACGAGCCCTGGTACCAGACTGCCAGACGTACGCCGTCCCCGGGAGATCCCCATTCTGGAACATCGCCAAGGTGACGGATGCTGTTGAGGAGGCAACCGCCATGGGCTCGCCTCTGGCCGTCATGGGCGTCGACCTGGAGTCCGCCTTCGACTCCATGGACCCCGGCTTCCTGGAGTCCCTGATGACGTCCCTCCGCCTCCCGCCGGCCTTCATGGGCTGGATTAACATCTTGTACGCCGGGGCGGACGCAACGATCCGGGCCGGAGGCTTTCACACCACCGCCTTCCCCCTCCTCAACGGCCTACGGCAGGGCTGCGCCGTGAGTGCCGCGCTCTTTAGCATCGCTACGGGGCCGCTGCTACGTCGCCTGGAGTCGACCCTCGGCGTGGGCAACGTCATCGCCTACGCCGACGACATCGTCCTCCTATTCCATCGCGACGAAGAATTCGAGCGGGTAGCGACCGTCCTCGAAGACTTCAAGCGGGCCTCCGGTATCGCCGTCAACCTCGGGAAGAGCGCGGGCCTTTGGTGCGGCGCCTGGCGCAACCGCGGCGACTCCCCTCTCGGCGCCTCCTGGTCGACCACCTCCATCAGGGTCCTCGGGCTCGACATCGCCCCCAGGAGCTCCGTAGCCCATCAGGAGCAGCATCTTCTCGCCCTCCTGGAGTCCGCCTGCCGCGGATGGACGCCCTTCACCCGCGGCCTATCCCTCGTCGGGCGAGCTAGAGCGGCGAACTCGCTGGTGGGCTCCACCATCCAGCATCACCTGCACGGGTACCTGCCATCACCTCCGACCATCGCAAAGCTGCAGGCCCGACTAGCGAGGTTCGTCTGGGGGCCCGAGCACACGGCGTGGCTTCCCGCCGCCGTCATGGCGAGGCCCGTTGCCATCGGAGGCCTCGGCCTCCTCGACCTGGCAACCCAACTCCAGCTCGCCTGCCTCAAGGGTGTGCAGGTCGCGCTTCGTGGAGGCAGGAACGGCTTCGACTGGCTGGTCGCCAGCAGAAGCGAGGCCTGGATCCGCCCTCAGCCAGACGGCACGCGTCTCCAGCCCCGCCGTCTCCGGTTGCTGAAGCTGTGGGAGGAGGCCTCCAAGATCCTGAGCCTCAATCACCGGGCGGTCCCCACATCTCAGCTGCTGGACATCCCAATCATCGGTGGCTGCCGGTTCCTCCGCCCTCCCGACCTCCTGGCCCCTGCCCGCTGGCGCGGAGCCCGAGTCCGGGACCTTCTCGCTGAGGACCACCTCATCGCCCGCCCTACGCGCTCCGTCCTGGCTGACGCCGCGGCCCTGGGCGCCTTCTGCCGGAGGCTGACCTCCGAGAACGCCGTGGGCTTCGGGGGGGAGTCTCCATCTTCATCATCTTCATTAGCTGCGGCTGTGGTGCTGCGCGGGACGGCCACGCCGTTCCTCAACGGCATCACGACGCGCTCGGCCCGACGGGCCCTGGATCGTCCGCGCCTCGCGGCCACGCCCACCTCCAGATTCATCACGAGATGGACGCCCACCATCGCACCACCATCCAGGATCGACTGGGCCTCGCTACGGCGCTGCGCCTTCTCGGGCCACGAGGCCGACGCGGCCCTCAAGTTGGCCCTCCACGCCCTGCCCCATCCGGCCCATCCTGCCTCGGCCGGTCCCTCGTGTCCTGCCTGCGGGTCCGTCGACCGCTCCCTCGGCCACCGATACTGGAGCTGTCGTTCCATCAGGCCCCTCATCAGAGAGGCCTTCAACATCATCGGACGGCCCCCTGACCTGCAGGCTTGGATCTTCGGCGGGTCCGGCCTTGAGGACGACGCCCTCTCCATCCTGGCGTCGGCAAAGCTGCGCGTTTATCGCCACTTTGTCCAGGTTGGGCTCGGTGGAGTGGAGGACCCGCTCATCGCCTGGACGAGGACCCTCGGGGGCAGGGGATGCCTTCCTTCATCCTCCATCATCTTATAAATATGTATTATATATTTCTGTATATATATATATTTTTTCTTTCTTAAACTGTTCTCTTTGAATAATTTGTAATTTTGTCGAGATGACAATAAAAATGTTTTAATTGTCAATTGTCATACATACATACATACATACATACATACACCGACCGTGCGGCCACGCGTCGCACGAGCCCCGTGTTTTTCGTCTTTTTCGCTTCCTAAAGTTAAGTTTTATTTAACTTATTATATATCGTCTTGTTCGCCTTTGTTCGGGCATCATCTCAATTCATATTTTATAAATTTTCATCAAGTTTCAAATTTTCTATTTTTCATAAATTAGCAAAGCTACAAGTTGTAGCTTTGCATCATCGCCATGGCAACGGCCAAGCCGGTCGTTGCTTCATCCTCATCTACATCTTCGTCAATCGCTCATAATTCAACCATTTCATCAATTTCGCATATCATTTCTGAAATACTACCACACCAATCAACAAACGAAGAAAAAGTCATAAATATGCAAAACCAAAAAGTACGATTCACCGCGGAAGAGCGCAAAAGGTTTGAGGAAAAGAGAAAGGACACCTATGAAAAGAGGAGTAGCGCTATTAAGGCTACGATACAATTCAAATCATTCCAAGACGCTACGGCGGAAGAACACCTGATCGGAATAGCCGATAGAATTGGCTATGAAAACATTCATTCCATCGGGAAAATTAATGGACAAGCCATTGTCTCGGTGGCGAATATCCAACTAGCTGAAAGGCTCATAACTGAAGGATTTAAGGTTAGAAATGAAACAATCCTTCCCACGCCTCTCTTCAGAATATCCAAGAAGTATATTCTCTCCGGCGTTCTGTCCTTCATACAGGACAAGGACATTGAAAAGGCCCTTGAACCCTACGGGCAAGTCATCAGCATCCGGCCTCTTCCCTTCCCTACAGAGAATCCCCTCCTAAAACATCTCTCCTCACTAAGGAGGGAGGTTGTCTTCAAAATTAAAGAGCATTCTTCAATGCCTGCTATCATTTCCGTACTATGTACCCGTTGAAGGGCTTGGAGCCCGAAAGCTAGTAGCCTATGCATTTTATTAAAAGAATTTTTCTCTTCGTTTTATAGCTTTTTTATAATTCATTAAGAGAAATTTCGTGATTCTCGTTAATATATGAATCAAAATTTTAAAATTTTTATTGGAGAGGACGTGATCTGTCCCGGTTGTAGACGGCACGGACACATAAGGGCGCAATGCCCTTTCGACCCGAAAATTAGATCAATGGTCACTAAAACCTTCCCAGAGGCCTTGGGGCCCCTACCCCAACCTGAACTGCCATCAACGACGGAACGAGGGCCGACCCAGGAACCCAAGGGCCCTCAAGCTAAAAAGAGGACCCTCGAGGCCTCACTGAACGAGGAAAGAAGCCTGAATGAGGATAACGAAGGTGGAAAGAGGCCAAAATCATCCTCTTCAGACCAGCAAATGGACACCGAAATTGACAATCCCCAGATGACTGTTCTGAGAAAAGAGAAAATCTTCAAAGGTGAAATGCCTATGGCAGAACTTCCAATGGCGGAGACCCTTTTCCTCCTCCCGGATTCGAAGCGCGAGGTCGATAACGACGAAACATCATTATTCGGCTCGGAAACATCAATGACATCATCGCAGCTGGACAAAGAACTTGATAACTGCGAAGCGGGGCCAAACCCAAGAGTTGAGAGGGCAATCGTCGACATCTCTAGACGAACTGGCCACTCGAGGAGAATAAAATTGAAGGAACAACTTGAGAAATACCCCGACCTTGTGCAGGACATTCCTCTCTACCTGGAAGAACTCCTCGAACTAAGAAAAACAAAAGGTACAATAAAAGGTGATGAAAGAAAGGTACTAAACGCCAAAATACAAAGAACTAGAAAAATACTTGAGACTATGAATGAGAGGTGATTTCCTCCCTTCTTATCTCGATGGAACGATGGAAGAGAACTGACGAAGTATTTTGATCATCTTCTCTTTTTATCACGTTTTTTTTTTACCCTTTATTTTTGCCTTCTTTATTTTACTTTCTCGCTTTTACTTATTTATTTGTATATATTTACCTTTTAAACTAACACGATTTATTTTATTTTACTTTCCTTTATACACTCTCCTTTACAAGTTTAAATTCTTTCTTACTTTATTTATTTTTCATTTTTGGATGTTGGACTGTTCTCAGCCATCCTTCGACGCTTCCGAACACGAATTTTTTAGAAATAATCACGCTCAACGCCCGCGGTATATCTGGAAGAGAAAGAAAAGAATACTTCTGTGAATGGACGAAAAATATTAAAGCAGACATTTACGCTATACAAGAAACAAATGAAGACCTATTATTATCGAGAAAAGAATTTGAAAACTACGATATATATGCAAATAAAACAAACAATTGCGGAAGCGGACAATTTATTATTCTAAATCGCACAATTCCTAACGAAAACTTCAATGTTATCAAAAGCGGAAAGATCTGTGCGATCGAGTGCACCTTGAAAAGAAAACTCGTTTTACTAATAAATTTGAAATAAAGATCACTTATTGTTCGTCCCTGTCTCTCTCTGTCTGCCGAGTTTCATCACTTTCTGGCCACTATTTCTTGGTGTTCCATTTTCAATGTCACGCAGTGTATGTTGGGATGTAGATGGCTTTTGTTCACTAGTGATGCCGTAGAAGAATCCAGAACGAGTTCACATTAAAAGGAGATTTTATTATTACAGTAACAAGGAAGATGATTGTATAGCGAAATACACGGTAGAATCAAAAAGTTCCCGAACTTTTAAAAAATAAAATATAAACAACTTTTTAAAAATGTAAAATCAATTTTACTGTAAATCATAATGTCTAAACTATAATTTAATTTAGCAACGCCAGTAAATTCTCATGCGTAGTTTTCATTTTAGGCATATTTTTGTTGTAAGTATTTAGCTCGCGTCGGTTTCTGCAATTTCATCATTTGAGCAAAGTGCAAATATTAAATTTTGTGTAAATTTAAAAAAGTCTTTCACATAGACATTAGCATTAATGAATGAGGCTTATGAAGACGAAAAATTGTCACGAACGCAGGTTTATTTCTGGTATAAACGTTTTAAAGTTGGCCGCAAGAGTATCGCAGATGATTCAAGGTCAGGTCGGCCATTGACATCAACAACGGATCGCAATATTGGACAGGTACGTGATTTAATTGTTGCTGATAGAAAAATTACTTTTGATAATATATCAGAAATACTTGGAATTTCGTGTGGTAGTTGCCAAAAAATTATTGGTGATAATTTAAACATGATAAAACTTTGTGGTTATTTTCTCACGAAATTTAACAGATCAACAAAGAGAAACCAGATTATTAATTTAAAAAGATTTGATTAAACTGCAAATAATGATTCTGATTTTTCAAAAAGAATAATAACTGGTGATGAAACATGGTGCTTTCTTTTTGATCCACAAACCAAAAAACAATCACTCGAATGGCACACACCAAGTTCTCCAAGGAGGAAGAAAGTTTGTCTTGACAAGTCCAAAGGAAAAGTAATGCTTGTAGTGTTTTCGATTATCAAGAACTTGTCTTTTATGAATTTATTAAAGAGGGGAATACTATTAATAAACAGGTATACAAAGAAATACTTGTGCGCCTTTGTGATGCGATAAGAAGTAAAAGAAACAAACTTTTTTTATCAAAACAGTGGAAATTGCTACAAGATGATGCCCCTGCTCATAGAGACATTATTGTTCAAGACTATTTTGCCAAACACTCTGTATCTGTCTTGCTGCATCCTCATTACTCTTCTGATATCGCCCCATGCGATTTCTTCTCCTTTCCAAAACTTAAAATGATGTTAAAAGGGAGGCGCTTTTCATTGTCATCAGAAGTAATTGAAAATGCGACGGTGGAGCTAAACAAGCTTAGAAAAATTGACTTTGAACTAGCATTTCAACAGCTTTTTTCACGCTAGAAAAAAATTTGTAGATAAACAAGGCTCCTATTTTTAAAAATTTCATGTTCAAATTACTATACTATGAATAAATAATTAATTTTTGAAAGGTTCGGGAATGTTGTGATCCTACCTTGAATAAAAGTTTGACATTTTTTCTCAAGGTGTGGATTTTATCACTTTAAATTATATTTCTATTATATATATATCAATGCATTATTAATATATATATATTATTTTAGATAAAAGGTATCTCCTGAAAAAATAAACTTTTATCCGGCAGAGTTTCCTCACCACTCTGGAAGTACCTGCCTCGGCGCGTTACCCTTTTTGGCGGTTCACCCCCCAGGAGCCCTAAATGGACCTGAGAAGTCCTATTCCACTTCTAGCTTTTACTAACCCCACCATCGGATCTGACCTGATGGCGCCAGCAAAGCTAGGGCCCTAGAACTGACCAATTGTTGAAGACTCGTGTCCCAGGAAACTAAATAATTTTACAAACTAAAATAAATTTGATATATATTTTATATATGTTATAAGCTATGAAAATAAGAAAATCATGTTCACAATTTCATATGATGTTGGGATATGATTGATTTATAATTCCAGAAAATGAAACATTTTTTTACAAAGTTAATTCAATGGTTCATCTATGATAGAGATGATATCTGACAAGATTCTCAAGGAATATTATTAAGATTATAAGATTGATTGTATTTGATGACTATGTGGTGATATTCCTATATGTAGTTCTTGAAATTCTGGTAGCTGAATAGCATCTAGCAATTGGACTCTGTTTCTTAAAATTATTTTCTATACGGCGACTTGATAATATCAGTGTAATATTAATAACACATTCAAAGTCGTAAAGATAGAGGCTGCCTGGCCGGCATTCATTGTTCTTAAATCAAAGACACTTCGACCAGTAAATCTTTTTATTGTCTGGCCGAAGTGTCTTTTATTTGAAGAACAAAGTGATTGTGTATGTGTAAAAGGTATATTTTGTTTTTACTTCTTGTACATACAGTACAGGTCATGAAAATCACGGTGGTAAGAGGTTTGTGACTACTCATACTTTAGGTACACCAAATGTCTTTACTAGTAATATCAGGTAATGGAACCATAGGGTTAATGTCTGGCTATACATGGGGATTTGGAAATGTTTGATGAAATTATTTCCCCTCTGCAAGTTGGGAGGGTTTACCGCCAATCATCCAGGCCTTCATCTCTTTCTCTCTGTTGTAAATATATTTTAAGTTTAATTAATTGTTCCCACAGAGTATATATATGTAAGATCACAAGTAAATAGGCGCTAACTGTAAGAAGAAAAGTTTCTCTTTGTTTACTATGTTATATTTTGTTCTCTCTCTTGTAAATCTATAATGTTTGATTAATCTTCTTGGAATCTGTATCTTTAAAAATTTAAGCAAAGTCAACAATTAACAATATAATTTCTTATCGCAGCCAACATTTTAGAAATTTGTGTTTAAAAATAAGTAGTGAATATTCGAAACTATTATAGACGCGTATGATTCTTTTGAAAAATTAAATAATTTCTACTGCCTTTACTGCAATGAAAAAATCCATTACAGTAAGGGCAGTGGAAATTGTTTAATTTTCAAAAGAAACATACGCGTTTATAATAGTTTCGAATATTCATAACAGATGGCGCGCTATGCATCATAAAAATAAGTAGTGTCTTATATGTTTTAATGACTATTGCGAAATGTTCTCTTTCTGGTTGATCAATTGATCTATTACATTTCGATATAGATTCTCCACGCGAACTTCTAACTTACAGCAGTTTCCCATAGTTATATATCTACTAGCCGAATGACCCGGGCAACGCCCGTGTTTTACCCGATTGAATGTTTTGATTCAAATACTATTTGTTACAATTATAAATTGGCGCCTTAAATAAATGCACATTTTAGTTAATAACTATAGCCTATGTGCTTTATCTGTCTATGTACTGTTGGCTTCCGTAGGCGACTCTTACAGGGAAAAAGAAAGAGAGGATTCCATTTGGTTATTAACTAATATATGCATTTATTTAAGGAGCGACCCGCTCCAACACAATAATTACATAAACGAAAAGGCGAGGGGGGGGGGCATGATGGGGGGGCAAAAGTGGCGTGACCGTAGCCAACCAATAGGAGGGCGCCATTCCAAAAAAAAAAAAAAAAAGCAAACGGTGACAGAGATGAAAACTGATGACTGATTGATTAGGAGATGAGGAATGACGCTCGTAACTGTATATAGAATATTTGATCGACCCGTTGTAGATTCTACAAGCTATATCATAGCAACAAGCTACGATAAGGAGATGCCTTTTTTTTCCCCTTTCTATCTTAATATATTTAATATATGTATATGTTGATTAACCAAGTGTAGTTTTGAGATGGATGTATAGACAATTAAAATAATTTTATTGACATATTGTCAATACATGCAAAGTGCACAGTCTGCACTATTAAAAAAAAAAGATAATTAAATATATGCATCATACTATGTACAAAGATCATGGCGGCTCTGCCACCACTGCAGAGTTTGATGGAGAATCACCAGCGGGTCTCCAGCGACACCAAGTATTTCGCGATCTACGAAGAATACGTAGATCGCATACTTCGCCGCTGAGGAGATGGTGATGGCGTGGTCCTCGAGACCAACTGGAAGATCCAGGACTGCAGGTCCGGCGGATATATATGTACAGTAAGTATAGAAATTTGCCGAGAACTTCCTATAGAGACACGACTTTCCTCGTCTGTGACCATAATAAACTTTAATTATATGTAATTCTACTGATCTAAAAGATTAGTTCCATTATTTGCTTGAATACCATTTCTAAGCTTCCACACTTCAGTGTAGCATATAAAAGCAGAATGATCCAATACAGTATTAGAGCTCTAAGAAGCGGTCTGGTAGATTAAATTGGCGAAACCGCTGGGAGAGTTTACTACTGATGAGCCAAGCCCTCCCAATACGTTTTCACCGCAGTAAGGACAATATACATACATAATAAGTTTTTATGTTTAAAATAAACATCTATTTTTCCTTTCTTCCTGTGGTGAATCTGTATAAAACCGTCTTAATAAAGCTGTATGTGTTTAAAATAAACATCCGTCCTTTAATTCTTCTATTTCTATATAGAATATACCTTAATCTCTCCTTACAGTCCCTGTTATGGGTAAAATAGAGTCTTGAAATAACAAAAGTTTCCATATTTTCACATGTTTCTTACGTCTGATTTGTATAAAGGAGAGAGCGCCGGCAGTAGAGGGCGCTGACGACAGACAGGTTTTGTCAGGGTAGGGGAGACAAAAAACAAACGTTTGCAAACGATCAAGGTGAAGGTGAGTCGTTTGCTGCTTGAAGCTCTTTCATTCTATTATCTTTTGTTCTCTTTTTTATCTAATATAATTTCCAATATCACTATAGTTTCTAACTATACATATAAAATGCCCGTTATTTAATATATATAATAATTTTTATAAAAAATTCGCGTTTGCGTGTGCGCATGATAAAAAAAGGAAATAAAATCAATAAAAATTATGTTGAGGTTGATTAATTAAGATATCCTTTAAGAAACTGATAATTTATATTATGAAAGAAAATAGTACAAATGTGATACTGTACTGGGATAAGGATCATAAATTAAGAAAAAGGCATCTTCTTATCGTTAAACTGAGGTTTAGTTGCATGATAAGGAGATGCCTTTTTCTTAATTTATATTATGTTGATTGTACTTATTGTCAGACATTTCTTTCTATTGTTCACAGTTCTTTGTTCTCGTTTTCCCCCCTCTCTTTATCCTTGTTAATATCATATGACTATTCTATTCACGGCCTAAAATTATTGTATACTAGCGGATGTGTACCCGGCTTCGCCCGGGTTTTATCCGAGTGAAAGTTTGCCTAACGAATATTATTGATAATAATATTCCGGAACATACAGAATATTATGATAATAATGATAATAATATTCGTTACATTATATATTTATATAATATATAAAATATATTTTTCGAGCAAACATATCCACTCTCTCTACTGAATAGATTTTTAAAAAGATATATATAAATAGAAATATCTAGAGATATACTACATGATCTTAGCCAAAAGGCCGAGAAACGATATTTTATATATAGAGATGACCTGGCTTCGTGTGTCTTCTGCTCGAATGAATGTTTCGCTGGTAGAATTTTGTTCCTGCTTACTAAAAATTATTATCTGGCTTCGCCCGTGGTCTGCCTTAGTGAATATTCCCCTAAAGAATTTCGATTATTTCAATCAAGCATGATACAGCAATATTGTCATTATCATTTCTGACTAAAAATATTTTGTTGCTCAGTACTTGGTTAATTATAATTTTTTTGGTTAAAAGTGCGACAAAAACTCTTCCAGATTTAACTCTGTCCTGTTCAAGTTTCAGCGAGATTAGTTACATATTGAGGGCGTGCATAGCCGACAAACATATATATATATATATATATATATAATAACGAAAAGATTCAAAAAGGATAAGTTTCTTTATTTGAAAAATAAATATATATATATATGTTCGCGGCTTCGCCCAGTTTTTACCCGAGTAAAAGTTTGCCTAACGAATATTTGTTATAACGATTCTAGCAAACATCCAATTCCTACTGAACCTATACTTGTCTATACTATCGATAATTTGAAAGTTTTTCCCGGTCCCTTGAAAAATTCTCGATAAGTTGAATAAAATCAATATTAATTGGCCCACTCGGTAATTTGAAGTTAAAGGAATAGTATCTTGCCACAAACGAACATTTGTAAATAACTGTATTTAGCGAATGTACCCGGCTTCGCCCGGTTTTTACCCGAGAAAAAGTTTGCCTAACGAACATTTGTTAAAACGATTCTAGAAAACATCCAATCCACCTATATATAGATTTATAAACGTATATAAATAAATATTGTTACATGCGTTTAAATATATTTTTTAAACACATAATTTTTTGAAAAAAATTATTAAATTATAATTAAGATATTTTCTTTAAATATATATTAATATTGAAATGCCAGGTTTTTTACAACGTTATTGGAATATTATATTACTAAATCCTCCAATTAAATATTGAATTTATTATACTTGGAACACATTTTAGAATTTTTACAATTTATAAATGTAATTTCACCAGATGCGGCGAGAGGCGCTTCTTGCGAGTGAAAGTAGAAAATTTGCAAATAAAATTGCAACGAATATTTATTTCAAATCAAATTCAAACCAGAAACCTTCCCAGTAGTATAGTAAATAACTTCCTAAAGTTTCACGGCGATTGAATAATCTTACCTTTTAAAAACTTCCGCGTGTAAACAACCTAACAAACTACGTGTAAAATTATTAACCAATCAAATTCATTTATCGTCGCGACCAGTGCGGCGCCAAGCAGTAAAAGGCTGGAACTAACGCTTTTTGGTTTTACATTTTGAAAAAAAAAGCACATTAACCTTTTTAGGTTTTTGAATAGCCTATATGTTAAACGAAATCTTCAGCTACCTACATGCGAAATTTCATAATGATTGATTCTGTAGATTTTACGCAACGCGATAATAAACATCGATTTCGGATTTCATTTTTATAGATATAAGGAAGGAAGGATATATGTTAAGACAAATGTCATACATGTATGACAGCGCAAGTGTCCCTAGGGGGACATAGCGCTTTAAATTGAAAAAAATAAATTGTTATAATTTTTGTGAAAATTTTCAAATTATATTAAATACAGTGTCATATTGTAATTAATATATTTTGATATGAAGACCATATTATAATTAATTCCAAAAAATTAAACACAATATTATGGAAATTTATTTATTACCAATTGCAAATAAGACACGCTATATCCGATCTGGATAATTGCGCGTGAAAACTATTTATGATCATCTTTATTGTAGTAAAGTAGGTAACAGAATTGTCAAAAATAAAATAAACAATTAGGAAAAAGAGCATTAAATAAACATATACTATATAATATATATATACATATAATAAGCATTAAACTGGCGAAACCGCTGGGAGGGTTCACCACTGATGAGCCAGGCCCTCTCATTAATTTTTCCATTGCAGTAAGGACAGTAGAAATTGTTTTATTTTTAAAAGAATCATACGCGTCTATAATAGTTTCCAATTTTAATAACAGATGGCGCGCTAATGCATCAAAACATATCCATTAAACAAATAAGCAACAACATAAGCAGATAGAAGAAACCGCAAGGTAGTTATTTACAATATGTTAAGCAATGATGGATTTGATTTAATGAAGTTATCTGCAATAATTAGTATCGTGGAGAGAGAAAGTTGATCAAGTTGAGCTATTTACAATGAGTTATATTCTAAAGTAACTTATTAATTATTTACATTGATGTAAATCAAGTCACATAGTAGTGTAATTCCTCAAGATTCGTGAAGCTGTCTATTTATGATTATCAAAAAGTCTGCAAAATCTATTAAATTTCGTATATCTTTCGTATATTTTTGGATATGAGCTGTCAAAAAGAACTAATCAGTAAAAATCATTATTTTTCTTGACCTAATATCATCAATTATTTTTATTTCATTTGCTGAGTTCACATTTTCTTTAAACATGATACTGAAACTTACTCGGTTTCTCATTTATAATTATAGAAATGTTTTTAGAAATATTGAATGGATACAATATCAGAGTGTTTGGTTTACATTTAGCTATAGGTACATTTTTTTTAATAATTTGAGATTTAGTGATTTTTATTTTTTGATCATCAATAAAGTAAACGAAACTCTATATTTTCATATGCTTTCCACACTACATGTTCTACTGTACGGCAATGGAAGAAGAAAGAGAAATTCTTCGTCAAGAGACCGGCTATAATAGCAATTCGCCTTATGTTTTAATGGCAAAAGTCGTAAAATTCAGACCCTTTGCATTCGCTTTTTAGAAATACTGGAAATCAGCTCAATCAAAATATTTAGCACAGACACCGGATCCAACTCGATAATTGGTCGAGGTCAATACCCAATATTTGTATATAACTACGATGCTAATTTGTTATTTATTTATTTTGTTCTACAGAGAGAATCCTGTATGGCACGTGTGCCCAATAAAGGCTTTTGTTGTTGTTGTGTATTTTCATATGCTTTTAAATTAGTGCTTTTTTCACTAATTGAGAATAAAATAAGAAAAAAATATAATATTTTAAGCGCCGCTTTACGAACTTTTGTATATAAATAATCGTAATTAGATATCTAAAATACGAAGTCTTTATAATTATAAACATATAAGGTATAGAATTATCCCTATATATAGTCACGACCGTCTTTCCTCATCGGCCTCTGTCACGGATGCGCGCGCACAGGGAGGTCACGTGCTCGCCGGCTCCCTCGAGCCGGATTTGAACCAGCGACCTAAGGATCACCGTTGTAACATCTACAGTCGGGTAAAACACGGGCGTTGCCCGGGTCATTCGGCTAGTTATAAAATAAATGAAGCTTCCAGGGTTAAGTTTCTTGTACTTATATATAAGGTATAGAGTTTGTACCATTTTTAACGCTTTTCATAACTGCAGTAAAACGGACCATGTCTTCAGTTGAAGCATTTTCTATCTAGCCATTTTACCACTTTCTCTTAAATAACCATTTAATGCAAACTTTATTATATAAACCCATAAAGCGCCTCTCCCGTCAAAACTAGACGCTATCTATTGAACATCGCCGAAGGCTAGCAGCCTCAGGTCGGTGACAAAGCCACAATACCAGTTTTGGCAAACTGAGAAGCGTCCACCTCGAGACTATGGTTTCAGGATAAGAGCGTCTAGTTTTGACGTTTATTTTGACGGGAAAGACGCTCTATGATTATATACGATATTAATTTCCTCACTCGGCAATATTTCCATTTACAAGTTTTATTCTGTGTTTAAAATGCCCTGTATAATACTTTATTAACAAATGAGTTATTTTTCGTTCCAGAAAGTCCAGCTCTCATGGATAGAATGGATCATTGCAATGGAAGTCATGTTGCTATAACTAGGTAAGCTCTGAAACCTATTCACTGTTATATAAACTTTAAATGTTGTAATATAGTCTAAACTTTAAAAATAAAGGTTCAGTTGCTATTTATTGCGATAGATTGCGATCTGCTATCAGCAACGTCTAAATGCATGATTAGGAAAGAAGCTCAAGAGAGAAAGAGAGAGACAAGAAATATGTATTTACCTTTATTTACCTCTTTTTAAATACTTTAAACATATATCCATAGTGTATCTAAATAATTCAACCAATAAATGCCAAGATTGCTATATAAACAAGACACGCTTGTTCGGCGGTACAACTACTACAATAGGAGTAATTCAGAGAAGATTGGCATGGCCCCTGTGATACTTGTTCGGCAGTACAACTACTACAATAGGAAGAATACAGAGAAGATTAGCATGGTCCCTGTGATACTTGTTCGGTGATACAACTACTACAACAGGAAGGATACAGAGAATATTAGCATGGTCCCTATGATACTTGTTTGGAGGTATAATTAATACAATAGGAACGATACAGAGAATATTAGCAATGGTCCCTGTGATACCAGTTCGGCGGTACAACTACTACAATAGGAACGATAGAGCGAAGTTTAGCATGGCCCCTGTGATACCAGTTCGGCGGTACAACTACTACAATAGGAAGAATACAGAGAAGATTAGCATGGTCCCTGTGATACTTGTTCGGTGATACAACTACTACAACAGGAAGGATACAGAGAATATTAGCATGGTCCCTATGATACTTGTTTGGAGGTATAATTAATACAATAGGAACGATAGAGAGAATATTAGCAATGGCCCCTGTGATACCAGTTCGGCGGTACAACTACTACAATAGGAACGATAGAGAGAAGATTAGCATGGCCCCTGTGATACCAGTTCGGCGGTACAACTACTACAATAGGAACGATAGAGAGAAGATTAGCATGGCCCCTGTGATACCAGTTCTCTCGGCGGTACAACTACTACAATAGGAACGATAGAGAGAAGATTAGCATGGCCCCTGTGATACCAGTTCGGCGGTACAACTACTACAATAGGAAGGATACAGAGAAGATTAACATGGCCCCTGTGATACCAGTTCGGCGGTACAACTACTACAATAGGAACGATACAGAGAAGATTAGCATGGTCCTTGCGATACCAGTTCGGCGGTACAACTACTACAATAGGAAGGATAGAGAGAATATTAGCATGGCCCCTGTGATACCAGTTCGGCGGTACAACTACTACAATAGGAAGGATAGAGAGAAGATTAGCATGGCCCCTGTGATACCAGTTCGGCGGTACAACTACTACAATAGGAACGATAGAGAGAAGATTAGCATGGCCCCTGTGATACCAGTTCGGTGGTACAACTACTACAATAAAAAGGATACAGAGAATATTAGCATGGCCCCTGTGATACCAGTTCGGCGGTACAACTACTACAATAGGAACGATAGAGAGAAGATTAGCATGGCCCCTGTGATACCAGTTCGGCGGTACAACTATTACAATAGGAACGATAGTGAGAAGATTAGCATGGCCCCTGTGATACCAGTTCGGCGGTACAACTACTACAATAAAAAGGATACAGAGAAGATTAGCATGGCCCCTGTGATACCAGTTCGGCGGTACAACTACTACAATAAAAGGATACAGAGAAGATTAGCATGGCCCCTGTGATACCAGTTCGGCGGTACAACTACTACAATAGGAAGGATACAGAGAAAATTAGCAATGGCCCTTGTGATACCAGTTCGGCGGTACAACTACTGCAATAGGAACGATAGAGAGAAGATTAGCAATGGCCCTTAGCAAGGATTACACACAAAATCGTGAAGCGTTTCATATAAGCAAAAGAAAATCCAAATACAATATTAGAGCGGTATGGTGGATTAAACTGAGAAAACCGTTTGGAGGATTCACAACCCTTTGTTCTCAAAACATATCGAATATTTTGGGAAAAAAGTTTTCTTTCACATAGATATAGGTCCTTCCTCTTTTTTATTCGAATTAAAATTGTTGGAGTTCGTTAAAATAAACCTCTCAGAGGAGTTCTCGGTACAGGCAAATCCCAATTCCATTCAATATGTGTATGAAATTGTACATGAAAATAAGATAAATCTTCGGAGAAAATAATCCATACTGATGATTATTTCAAGCCATTATGACTATAACATGGAAACTGTAAACTCCTCTCTAAAAGTTAAACACGAAACTGCTAAAATGAGGGTAAAACAAATAATGAAAAATTACATATTTTTGAAACTTATTTTTGACGCTATGCTTATGTTAAAATAAAATAATGGCAGATTAAACTGGTTAAACCGCTGGGAAGGTTCATCTCTGATGAGCCAGGGTCTCCCATACAGTTTTATAATTGCATTAAGGGCAGTAGAAAGAAATTTGTTTTAATTTGCAAACGAAACATTCGTGTCAAATATAGTTCAAATTTGCTCTAACAGATGACGCGCTAATACATCATGTAAATATATATTTTACTTTGAATTAAGTATACGACTTATAAATAATATATATGTAAATATAGCAATATAATATGTGAATAATCTACTCTATGAAACATGCTACATATTTGTGTGTAACCCCGGTAGTTTGCGTTCGGCGCTTCAATAATGCGGGTTATGTCTATTTTATCTCCACTTTATATATGCCTCGGGTAATTGGCGTTCAGCGTACAAAGAGCTTTTCATTCTCATTTGTGTGTGTGTCATAAGTTCGTAGGACAAATTTCAAATTGTTTGCTAAAGTAGCTTGTGTAAACCCTTTTTTGCAGTACACATCTTGTGTATGTTTCGTTAGAATGGATAAACTTGAATATATTGTGCAGTTAATATATTCTTCTTTTTGGATGGATTTACCCCTAATGAAATTCATCCGAAGTTGACCAAGGTTTACGGTAACTCTCTTTCTTCTATTTCAACCGTTAAAAAGAGGCAGCTATATTTAAACGTGGTTACACGTCGCCCGAAGATGACCCACGTGAAGGACGCCCAAAGACTGCAACCATACCGGAAAGGCGCACAATATTGTGTTGGCTGATAGGCGAGTAAAGGTGTGTGAGATAGCTGAGGCCGTGGAGGAGAAAGGGTGAGGAATATCTTGCACGAAGAATTAGGGATGTGAAAGCTCTTCACAAGGTGGGAGCCGCAATTGCTGAATGCAGATCAAAAGCAAATGTGCAAACGACATCCGCAGGAATGTTTGGATCTATTCAAGAAGGATCCCACCGAATTTGTGCGGCGATACTCCAGCCTTCAGTGCAGAATATAAGATCAGAATGATCCAATACAGTATTAGAGCTCTAAAGAAGCGGTCTGGTAGATTAAATTGGCGAAACCGCTGGGAGGGTTCACCATCGATGAGCCAGGCCCTCTCAATATTTTTTCATCGCAGTAAGGATAGTAGAAATTTGATTTATTTGGGTAAAGAAGCATTCGCGTTTTAATGTCTTCATTCGTTAAATATATTGCATAGCAGCTAATTTCTTCCAAACGATGTTATCAAACATGAAGAAACCTACGACTACATCAAGTTATTGTTTCCTCTGGTGACGCCATCACTGCTGAATCACGTGATGTCAACGTACTGACGACCTTGTCTGGCCGTTATTATTCTGACCTTGTTGCTATGGTCTCTCGTCTGTTTCTTTATTCTAACCTCGCGGTGACGTAATGAGCTCTTGTGAAATGACATTACTGTACTTCTATTTCTCCTTTTGCTGCAATATTCTGTCGAACTCTGCAACAATGGTGCCGTATACATCGTGAATATTTATATACAGTAGAACTTACCTTTAGCGGACACCTCTCCACAAAGGACAGTTTCCATTTGCAAAATTACCATTTTTACTATTTAGCAACTCTCCGGTAAGAGGACACCTCTCCCTAAAGGAAACTTTGGCTCTGCAATTAGGTATCCTTTACAGGGAGGTAGTTCTACTGTAGCAGTTTTTTTTTTTTTTGTCGTTGAGGTACAGCTTGCACCACGCTGACGAGGGCCAACAGCTCGAAACGCGTACGTAGTTAGCTTTTCTTGATTAATTAAGAATGGGTAATTGACCAATTCTGAAATAATTAAAAAATCAATGAATAGTTGATATTTACTCTGAATAGAAAGTCGGTGGACGAGTGGGTAACCCCCTCGATTCCCGACAGTCATGAACCGGGATTGAATCCCGCGTTAAAATTTGTTTAATATGTGAATAACCTTCACATATTATTCAATGTTCAATTATCATGAACTAGGTTGCTCTTGCTGAGCGGTACCTATTTATGTGAATTTGAACCAACCTCTGAATAGATGGCGCAAGCCATCAGTAACTTCCAGTTGCACGATAATAAGATGACCTTTTCTTAATAATATTTATAATTTATACAAATAAGAACATTTATATTGTATTGAGTATAGAGCTAAAATACATTAAGTAATAAATTTTTCTTTCTTGGATCACATACTATTGTTTATTTCAAACCTCTAATATTTCGACAAGAATGTCCGTCTCTATTTTCTAGGATTCAAGCTTTGTAAGCAAATCATCCGCTTCAGGAAAGAGTAATGAGGATTTTAAATTTATATTTATGCTCTCATCCATATAAAATATTATCATAAAAGATATAACATATAAAGTACACCTATTCCCCGATTTACACGGTACTTGTTTTACACGTTTTCGCTTTTACACGGTTTTCCAAATAAGTTTTTTTTTATCGCACTATACTAAATGCTACTGTGATTGAACACATGCGCTGTGTACACATCTCACGAGGAATCCCGAGCTTATGTGCTGACTACATATTTTAACCTGTCAATGCATTTTATTTTTATTTCTGTGTACACCTATCCCCCGATTTACACGTTTTTTCTCAGGAACGTATCTACCGTGTAAATCGGGGGATAGGTGTATTTTTTATAAAGTAATAACGTCGTCTATATATAGAAATGAAATCATTAGAACACGAATGTTTATTTTACAGATAAAACAAACTTCTACTGTCCTTACTGCGATATCCTTCCTCCAATACAGTATTAGAATTCTTAGAAACGGTCTGGTAGATTAAATTGGTGAAACCGTTGTGAGGGTTTATCACTGATAAACCAAGACCTCCCAATATACGAGGTGTGTTCAAAAAGTATCGCGACTTTGGTGTTTTTTCAAAAATTATTTATTTATTCATGAATACCTATTTTGTCCCCTTCAAAGTAATCCCCATGAGATATTATACACTTATGCCAACGGTTTTTTCCAATTTTAATAGGTAAAAATCGAAGACGATCCAAAACACCTGCAAGCAAAGCAGCTGTCAACAATTGAGTGAACATTCAAAATGGCCGAGCTTGTCGGCATAAGTGAGAGACATGAGTACCAACATAAAGCCACAAAAAGATCGAAATTCTAATATACGTAAACCGCGAAAATTCAAAAGTCGCGATACTTTTTGAACACACCTCGTATTTTTCATCGCAGTAAGGACAGTAGAAGTTTATTTGTAAGAGAAACATTCGTGCTCTTTAATGATTTTTTTCTTTTCAAATAAAACTACTTCCTACTGCTCTTAATACGATGGGGAAATATTAGGTGAGTCTGGCTCATCAGTAGTAAACCCTCGCATTGGTTTCGTTCGTTTATTCTACGCTATTTCTCTGATATTGGCTTTAGAAGAATATTTGGTTATGGTATTGTAGCAAACTATTGAAGCTTTGATAGCAGTAGATTTATATATAGGGTCATTAAACCAGGGTTATAAACCTTCCCACGATTTTTCTGAATAAAAATAATATTAGTCGATAATTCGACTATTTTTTTAAATTATTTCCAAGTCCAATAACCAATAACCAACGTTAATTCGACCATCGATAATTTGGGCCGTTTTTGAAATAATATTTTGACAACAGCATAAAATGATTATTAAATTAAATTTAATTGCCATCTATCGTTAAATTTTACACAAATAAATTTACTGGCAATGCGTTTCTTTTAAATATCATCCAATATTATCTTTACAGACCTTACTGAGTTGATATGAGTTATTGAATGAGAGGTCTTGGCTCATCAGTAGTGAACCCCCTCATTCAATAACTCATATCAATGCAGTAAGGTCTGTAAAGATAATATTGGATGCTATTTAAAAGAAACGCATTTCTAGTAAATTTATTTGTGTAAAAAAATAAAATAATTATAATAAACCCTAGACAACATGGGGTTATCAAATCGAAGTTTAGTATCACTATGCTTTGAAATCATTAATCGAGGTATAATAATAGAGCATAAACAGAAGGAAATGACTGCACTAGTTACAATAGATATCTCAGGGACTTTTGACACAATGCATGGTGGCCAGCGATCATCAAAAGAATAGACTTGAACAATTTATCAGAAATTTGGATCAAAAATTCTAGAATAATATCCAAATTCTAAGAAATATCTTTCAAATACGGCGATTTAACAACTTTAAAACCAATTACAAAGGTATGTTCACAGAGTTATCCGTTATCTCCACTTCTATGGACAATTTTGTTGAATGATTTGCTAATGGATTTTCAAGTTTCTTATTGTGAGTTGATTTGTTGAGAGGAGAGCGGATATCATTAATATACGGGAAGAAATATTTTACGTCACTAAAAACAATAATTGAAATAGCATTAAATACTATCAAATTATGGTGTAATAAAAATAAGTTGGAAATTAGTTCTGAAAAAAAAATAACATTTTATATTTAAATAATAAATAAAATGTGAAAAAAAAAACAAGAAAAAATATATAAATTGTCAGATGTTGGTTATAAAAAATAAAATTGGCATTTCCTCACATGAGCAATTTAGATTGCAAAGCGCCATCTAGGGAAATTGGGTTGGCCAAATATCTTTGGAAAAGCTAAATCAACGTTAAGCTGATATTTGTTCCACTAGATGGCTCTTTGCCATCTAAAATTCTCATGTGAGCAGCCAAGAAATGCTAATTTTTTTTTTTTTTATATCAACACCTCCCCATTTACATATTTTTTCTTGTTTTTTTTTTTTTCACATGAAAAGCATATTTACGCAGATTTGGCCTTGAATATAAATTTCTTTATATTTCAGGAAGCCTTTGGGACCAAATATTTGGTCGTAGAGGTACAGTCTGCACCACGCTGACGAGAGCAAACAGCCCGAAACGCGTACGTGGTTGGTTGAATTTTCTTGATTTATCAAGAAATTGGGTTGGCCAAATATCTCTGAAACAAGCTAAATCAACATTTAGTTGAATTTTGTTCCACTAGATGGCGCTTTTGCCATCTAAAATATAAGCGATCGGGAAATTCCAATTTTATTTTTAATAAATAAAATATCGCAGTCAAAATGGAAAAAACTATGTTGGAGGGAAAGCTCCAAGGGAAGAGATCGTGGGGAAGGAGACGACAGGGATACACAGACGAACTAAAACAATGGACTGGACGACACGAGGAGATGAAGAGGATGGCGGAGGAAGTATGGAGAGACCATTTGGCCCGCCCTCAGTAGAGGAAGGCATTGAAGGAGGGAGATGTGAAGAGACCATGTGGCCCACCCTCAGTAGAGGAAGACATTGAAGGAGGGATATATGGAGAGACCATGTGGCCCACCCTCAATAGAGGAATATATTGAAGGAGGGATATATGGAGAGACCATGTGGCCCACCCTCAGTAGAGGAAGGCATTGAAGGAGGGAGATATGGAGAGACCATGTGGCCCACCCTCAGTAGAGGAAGGCATTGAAGGAGGGAGATATGGAGAGACCATGTGGCCCACCCTCAGTAGAGGAAGGCATTGAAGGAGGGAGATATGGAGAGACCATGTGGCCCACCCTCAGTAGAGGAAGACATTGAAGGAGGGATATATGGAGAGACCATGTGGCCCACCCTCAGTAGAGGAAGGCATTGAAGGAGGGAGATATGGAGAGACCATGTGGCCCACCCTCAGTAGAGGAAGACATTGAAGGAGGGATATATGGAGAGACCATGAGGCCCACCTTCAGTAGAGGAAGACATTGAAGGAGGGATATATGGAGAGACCATGTGGCCCACCCTCAGTAGAGGAAGACATTGAAGGAGGGATATATGGAGAGACCATGTGGCCCACCCTCAGTAGAGGAAGGCATTGAAGGAGGGAGATATGGAGAGACCATGTGGCCCACCCTCAGTAGAGGAAGACATTGAAGGAGGGATATATGGAGAGACCATGTGGCCCACCTTCAGTAGAGGAAGACATTGAAGGAGGGATATATGGAGAGACCATGTGGCCAACCCTCAGTAGAGGAAGGCATTGAAGGAGGGAGATATGGAGAGACCATGTAGCCCACCCTCAGTAGAGGAAGGCATTGAAGGAGGGAGATATAGAGAGACCATGTGGCCTACCCTCAGTAGAGGAAGGCATTGAAGGAGGGAGATATGGAGAGACCTTGTGGCCCACCCTCAGTAGAGGAAGACATTGAAGGAGGGATATATGGAGAGACCATGTGGCCAACCTTCAGTAGAGGAAGACATTGAAGGAGGGATATATGGAGAGACCATGTGGCCAACCCTCAGTAGAGGAAGGCATTGAAGGAGGGAGATATGGAGAGACCATGTAGCCCACCCTCAGTAGAGGAAGGCATTGAAGGAGGGATATATGGAGAGACCATGTGGCCAACCCTCAGTAGAGGAAGGCATTGAAGGAGGAAGATATAAATAATCCTACCAATACAAAAATAAAAATATAAGGATAACAATTTGAATCTCAAAGGTAAAAGAAAATTGATTACTCAATGGTTAAAAGCATTCTCTCTTCTCTATTCTCCCTGTAGAGTAAATATTAGAGTTTGATCTACCAAAAAGGAATTACATTTTATAAATATCTGTTTAAGCCAATTTTAACAAACGGATCAGAGATATTGTCTATATATAAATTTCTAAATTCAATATCTCTATACAAAAATAAATTCAACATAATATCAATACAGTGTACTCCGCTTATAACGAAGTCGCATTATCCATGACAATCACTTTGTTATATCCGAAGTTTGTTATATCCGCAGTTGGAAAAAAAAATGTTTTGTACCAATAATTTTATTTACTATTCAACTCAAAAGAGCAACACAAAGATCAATAACAACCTCATCAGGTGTTTTTGGAGAAGTAGTTTGTGATTTTCTTTTGACATTTAGAAGTCATTGTCTCACGATTGACATCAGCTGATTCTCCACAAATGTTGCGCAGCTTGATGTCATGCCTTGCCTTCCAACGCTCGATCCATCCACCACTCCCAGTAAAATCCTTTAATCCAAATTCAAGAGCCAGGGTCTTCGCCTTTTCGGAAAGCAATGGACCATTAACTGGAAGCGCTGCACTTCTTGCCTGCTTGAACCACTGCAGCAGAGCCTCATCAACATCAGCATATGTAGATCCACGTGCTCGTTTCCGACTGCTTTCTCCCGCATGCAGAGCTTGTTGGTGGATCTTCTCAGAGTTCTTTATTATGGTGCTGAGCGACGACTGTGGGATATTATGTTTCTGGGCAACATCTGTCTTTTTCTTCTTCTCCACTTCAATCTCTCTTAGGATTTGCAGCTTGACTGACAGAGATAGTGAGTTTCTTGTTTGTTTTCGTTCTCCTGCCATGGTAAACTTAATAAAATATAAGCGTTTATTAAACAATTTAATTTTGTTTAAATAAT
Organism: Cordylochernes scorpioides; assembly: GCA_030710605.1. Classification (NCBI taxonomy): domain Eukaryota; kingdom Metazoa; phylum Arthropoda; class Arachnida; order Pseudoscorpiones; family Chernetidae; genus Cordylochernes; species Cordylochernes scorpioides. The sequence goes on along the minus strand of CP092873.1, from coordinate 69,355,159 downwards.
GTAAAAAAATACTTATAATATGTTTGCATATTTTAAAATTGTATATTATTAACTTATTTGTTGTGTATCATTAAATTTGTGTCATTCACACGTTGTAATTTGATATATATTATGCATAATATATTAGTCAATTATAATGGTAAATGAGAAAACTTCGTTATAAACGGATAAAATAAAAATTTATACATGCAAATCACTTCGTTATAAGCGAAAATTCTTTATATCCGACTTCGCAATATCCAGAGTTCTTTTAATGGTTTAAGCCCTTCTTTTCTTTCGTGCAGACAATTTCATTCGCTATATGCGGAATTTCGCTATAACCGACTTTGTTATAAGCGGAGTACACTGTATAGAGTATACAAGCTTACATCCTACAAAAGGACTTATGAAATCGGTCGAACTTGCCTGTGTTCTTCATCATTACCTTGAAGTATGATTTTACTGGGATAATAAACATTATTGTGTTGTTTTCTGTGTTTTGTCCAGAAGCTAAGAGCTAACCAGTGTGGTGTGTTGCTGTAGGAAAAGAAAACCGATTGTCCCCTATTGCCGATCCGTTAGCTCGAACGAGGAACGTAACCGAGATGAGAGGAGAAGGGAAGAACAGAGTTCTTCTTTCTTCAAATCTTCTTCATCTTCTTCCTCATCATCTTCATCATCATCTAGCGGCAAGAACAGTCCTCAGGGATCTCAGAAACTCTAACCTTCGTTCCATCTTTTACGATATCAATAAATAATCTTTAGTATGATGGCTGTGTATTGACTATGACTCTTGTGAAATTTCTGCTGCGTCATTGTACCAAATATTCTCTTTATTTTAGTATTTAATTTATATGTCATGTGGGGGATTGTATACTTCTTTGAATGAATTGAAAATTATTTAAAATATTCGAGGCAAAATCAGGCGAAGATGTTAAAATGTTGTCAGATGACATTTCTTGATTGATTTCCAACATTGTAAATCACTCTTGTTGTTGTTGTCGTGTACAATGAAGAGCCTCAGATGTCTCCGTGCATCTCTATCACAGCAGTCGCAATTTTCTGTATCTTGGCTGCTGTTCTAGGTCCATGATGTTCATTTTTTACAAGGCTGCGCCCATTGTTGAACATGAGAGTATGTGGATAGGTGTTAGTTCCACACTAGGACAATTGTTACATGTCTTCTGTAGGTTCTTCTGCCATATGGTAGTATTGTCATTGCTTTATAATGTTTCATTTTGAGCATTGTGATTGTTTTTGTGATTCTTCTTTCAGCGTGTTTATATCGCTTATGTGACCTTTTTTTGTGTGTGTGTTTTTTTTTATTATTATCTTGGATTTTGCCAAAAAGAGTATCAATATCAAATACTAAAATGTGTTCTTTCCTTTGGCTCATCTGCCTCGATTATTTTGCTAGATCATTCGCCATCTCATTACTCCCGTTCTCAACATGGCCAGGAATCCATTGTAGAATTCAGTTCTACCCTAATAGTTCCAATTGGTCTAGTGACGAGTGTATGTTTTGCATTATTCTTGCATTGTCTTTCTGAATTGCTTCTAGTGCGCAGACCTAGAGTCACTTTATTTTACAACTCCTGCTTGATGCAGGGATGGTTGATAAAGGCATTCTTCCAGGGCTTTCTAGATAGCTATCAGTTCATAAATAAAGTTTGATGAAAATTTTCCTGCTTCTTCGCTGACTTTTTGATGAATGTACCAACTTTATTAATAATATTACAATTTACAAAACATCAAAGTTTTTTAAAGAGCCATAATTATTTTTCTTACCAACAATAAATAGTACTCACATAAATAATATTTACATATGGAACTATATAAAGAGCCGCAGTTTGCCGACCTCTGTTATAGGCTATTAAATAATTTCTTTGATTGTTTATATCAAACATCTCAAATCCTTTCTTTTCAAGTATTTTTATGCTCTGTTTCTTATTTCAGGGTTCATTCAGATTAAATTTTATGAGTACATTTGAAGGAAATGAGGTAAGAAGAATTGGTTATTCTTGTATTAGAAAGTCCTCGTGTTTAATATTTATGTGTTTTTAAATATTTCTGTCCTATTGAAGTGTTGAAGATCTATCTATTGAGCCTTTTTTGTGTGTACAGTTTGAGTATGTTTAATGGAATATATATTCGGTTTCTTTACTCTCTATGCTATTGCTGAGTTTTATTGTTATTAATGTATTTTTCTTTCAAGTAGATCTAGATCACATTCTATCTCAATTTTTACCTTGTTGGTGGATGAAACAGAACCAGTGATTATTTTGGCCTCTTTTGCTTAGACACTGCTCAGTCTTTCTTTTAGAGATGAGCTTGTGGGAGCCGAGACAGGTGTTACATATTCCATTATTGGCCTTAATAAGAGGGTATAGGTTCTTTTGAGAGTTCCGGGTTTTGCTCCCCAATTTGTTCCACTCAGCTCTTTTATAATATTTTGTTTTCTGGTAGCCATATGTGAGGTGCTAATAATGTGTTCTGTAAATCGCATTTTCTCATCAAGTATTACACTTAGGTATTTTGGATTTATAATTTTATCAATTACTAGCGGATGTACCCGGCTTCGCCCAGGTTTTACCCGAGTAAAGGTTTGTTTAACGAATCTCTCGATAAAGTTAACATTTTTCCCGGTCCCTTGAAAAATACTCGATAAGTTGAATAAAATCAATATTAATTGGTTCCCTCGGTAATTGGAAGTTAAAGAAATAGTATCTTGCCTTGGGGAATTGTATCATTATTCTTGTCTCATTTTGTCTTTCCTAATTTTCTACATTACAAAATCATCTTATCATCATGATAATATTTAGAGCAGATTGTTGAATTATAACAGATAAATTAGAATATTTATCTTGATTATTTTTAGGCGAAAAGTTATTTAAAAAAATTTATTTGCTAGAAACCTTCCCAGTACTATACTAAATAACTTCCCAAAGTTTCATGGCGTTCCAATGAGTGGTTTGGTCAGGCATAAAGGACAGACACACACACACATACATTCATTTATATATATATAGATTTGGTTGTTTGTGCTTATTTTGAGATTGAACATATGCCTATTTTTCCTGTCAGTCGAGAAGACGTATAGGTTTGTTTTTATTGGGTTTATGGTCATTTTTAGTTCCCTTGCCCACTTCTCCAGTCCTCTCATTGATGTGTTCAGTTTTTTAATGATTTTTATATACTGATGCCTGTGTTCCACATGGCAATATCATCTGCATAACAGGCAACCTTTGTGTCTCCAGTGAGGTAAGGATGGATGTCGTTAATATATATCAGGAAGAGTAGAGGACTAAGCACAAATCCCTGAGGTATATCAGCCCATGTTCTTCGGTCCTTGGTAAATGCTTCATTGACCCAAACTTTTATCCTTCTTCCCATCAAAAAGTATGCGATCCTAATTGAGGTTTTCCCTCTTATTCCGATGGTGGACAGTCTTTCAAGTAATTTCTCCCTCCACACTTGATCAAAAGCTGAGATCATATCTAGGAATACGGCCTTTATCTTCTTTGTTGGTTTAAATCATTCTTGGTATATAATGGTATTTAAAGAAATAATGAACATGAGCTTTGAGGACTTTTTATAAATCTCTAAAATGTTTATTTTTTTATAATTAGATGATACGTTGATGCCTTAGATTTAGTTTGTGCCTAATTGGCTTACTTGAGAACTGTTTGAGGAAAGGCAATGCTCGATGCATATATATATACTGTCCTCAAAGCTTATGTCCATGCTTATTACCAAGGTTTATTATAAATATCCGAATATATCGGTAGAACAATTCAAAATAATAGTATAACTACCGCTCTACATGAGCGATTAAACTGACGAAACCGCTAAGAGGCTTCGCCACTGATGAGCAAGCTCGTTCCCAATATTTTCGTATCACAGTAAAAAAATTAGAAAAATTTTTATTTTAATGATTAGCTTTAAATCGCTCATATTCTCACTTAATTATTCTTTGATATCATCTGATTATGAAGTATTACAAAAGGATGCTGATAAATTGTGGAATAACTTTGCGAGAGAAAGATGTTAGAAATTTAGGTTTTTTCCAGATCTTGCTGAAATGTGTTCCAGGGTTTTATTGGAGCATTGAGACTCACGTGATGTGACGTCATTTATTACGTCAACTTGTTCCTTGTCTCCTCGTGGAGCTGCAACAGCAGTGGCACCAGTTCTGGATGTCGGACCAGCTGGGTGTTCTTGCGACATTCAAGAGCAAATCTCTTATCTTTAATACAATACCTGAACACGCCAGAATAGATCTCATTACCATTACGTCATTGTCATGTTTCTTTGAGATAACTACTTCAAAACTCTTACACATTAGAACATGGTAATTTTGAAATGATTCATTCTTGTAAACACTAGTGTTTAATACTATATTTGTATCGCGTAATAATATTCCACTAAGGCAACTTTATAATAATATTCTTCATTATATATTTTGATATAATACTCGTAATATCTTCATTATATATTATTATTATTATTATATCTCTCTCTCTCCAATAAATGACATACAAATGAAGAGATGGGCTTAAAATATTGACAATTTAAACAACTATATTGACTGCACAAGTCAATGGTTACAAAAATAGATTTTAAAAATAAAAATTATATATGCAGTAATATGTACACATTTCTTCAGTGAAGGAGGCTTCCCCACCTTGAGAGAGTTCTCCTCCCGACAAGGAGGGATCTTCTTGAACTCTCCTCAGTTCCACGACAATACAATGATAAAGAAATCTGGTGGATTCAATTGGCAGAATCACTGAGGGGGTTTACCACTATCGAACCAATTCATCTGGAGATATTTTGCAAAACAGCCGGCACTAAATACTATTTTTATATGGGCAACGCAATTTTTTTTTTTTGATCAACTAGAAACTTATTTCACTAAAGGAAGCATTTTATAAAAAATAAGAATAACCAATAATCCAAAGTGACTAATCAACTCACCAATGGGAAAGCGGAGGTGCTGTTCTCTTCATTTCCTTTTTCAAAATTTGAATTTTCTTTATCTCGGCCTCCTTAGCGAGGGCCGATCGACGTATGTATTCAAGATGAGCCACAAATGGATTATCAGGATCTAATATCGGACCCAGACGCTCCCACGTACGGGAAATGCCATCATCTTGTTTTGGTGGTTCAGCCAGTCTCGAACCCAGGGTCTCAGGAAAATAGTGGCGGGCGATGTCCATATATTCCTGTATGGAACCAGTTGACTTGCGACTTGCACAGGACTTAAGTCTGAGGAGATCTTGGTCTCTAGCCACCTGATGTTGCTGTTGTGTGGGAGTTTTGTGGCTTGTAAAGGACTTAGGTCTGAGGAGATATTGGTCTCTAGTCACCTGATGTTCCTGTTGTATAGGAATTTTGTGGCTTGCACAGGGCTTAGGTCTGAGGAGTTCTTGGTCTCTAGCCACCTGATGTTCCTGTTGCATAGGGGTTTTGTGGCTTGTACAGGACTTAGGTCTGAGGAGATCTTGGTCTCTAGCCACCTGATGTTCCTGTTGTATGGGAGTTTTGTGACTTGTACAGGACTTAGGTCTGAGGAGATCTTGGTCTCTAGCCACCTGATGTTCCTGTTTTATGGGAGTTTTGTGGCTTGCACAGGACTTAGGTCTGAGGAGAAATTGATCTCTAGCCACCTGATGTTCCTGTTGTATGGGAATTTTGTGGCTTGCATAGGACTTAGGTCTGAGGAGATCTTGGTCTCTAGCCACCTGATGTTCCTGTTTTATGGGAGTTTTGTGGCTTGCACAGGACTTAGGTCTGAGGAGAAATTGATCTCTAGCCACCTGATGTTCCTGTTGTATGGGAATTTTGTGGCTTGCACAGGACTTAGGTCTGAGAAGATCTTGTTCTCTAGCCACCTGATGTTCCTGTTGTATGGGAATTTTGTGGCTTGTACAGGACTTAGGTCTGAGAAGATCTTGGTCTCTAGCCACCTGGTGTTCCTGTTGTATGGGAATTTTGTGGCTCGTACAGGACTTAGGTCTGAGGATATCTTGGTCTCTAGCTACCTGATGTTCCTGTTGTATAGGAGTTATGTGGCTTGTACAGGACTTAGGTCTGAGGAGATCTGGGTCTCTAGCCACCTGATGTTCCTGTTGTATGGGAGTTTTGTGACTTGTACAGGACTTAGGTCTGAGGAGATCTTGGTCTCTAGCCACCTGATGTTCCTGTTGTATGGGAGTTATGTGGCTTGTACAGGACTTAGGTCTGAGAAGATCTGGGTCTCTAGCCACCTGATGTTCCTGTTGTATGGGAGTTTTGTGGCTTGTACCGGACTTAGGTCTGAGGAGATCTTGGTCTCTAGCCACCTGATGTTCCTGTTGTATGGGCGTTTTGTGGCTTGCACAGGACTTAGGTCTGAGGAGATCTTGGTCTCTAGCCACCTGATGTTCCTGTTGTATGGGAGTTTTGTGGCTTGCACAGGACTTAGGTCTGAGGAGATCTTGGTCTCTAGCCACATGATGTTCCTGTTGCATGGGAATTTTGTGGCTTGCATAGGATTTAGGGCTGAGGAGATCTTGGTCTCTAGCCACCTGATGTTCCTGTTGTATGGGAATTTTGTGGCTTGCACAGGACTTAGGTCTGAGGAAATCTTGTTCTCTAGCCACATGATGTTCCTGTTGTATGGGAATTTTGTGGCTTGCACAGGACTTAGGTCTGAGGAGATCTTGGTCTCTAGCCACCTGATGTTCCTGTTGTATGGGAATTTTGTGGCTTGCACAGGACTTAGGTCTGAGGAGATCTTGGTCTCTAGCCACCTGATGTTCCTGTTGTATGGAATTTTTTTGGCTTGCACAGGACTTAGGTCTGAGGGGATCTTGGCCTCTAGCCACCTGATTTTCCTGTTGTATGGGAGTTTTATGGCATGCACAGGACTTAGGTCTGAGGAGATCTTGGCCTTTAGCCACCTGATTTTCCTGTTGTATGGGAGTTTTGTGGCATGCACAGGACTTAGGTCTGAGGAAATCTGGGTCTCTAGCCACCTGATGTTCCTGTTGTATGGGAGTTTCGTGGCTTGTACAGGACTTAGGTCTGAGGAGATCTTGGCCTTTAGCCACCTGATTTTCCTGTTGTATGGGAGTTTTGTGGCATGCACAGGACTTAGGTCTGAGGAGATCTTGGTCTCTAGCCACCTGATGTTCCTGTTGTATGGGAATTTTGTGGCTTGCATAGGACTTAGGTCTGAGAAGATCTTGTTCTCTAGCCACCTGATGTTCCTGTTGTATGGGAATTTTGTGGCTTGCACAGGACTCAGGTCTGAGGAGATCTTGGTCTCTAGCCACCTGATGTTCCTGTTGTATGGGAATTTTGTGGCTTGCACAGGACTTAGGTCTGAGGAGATCTTGGTGTCTAGCCACCTGATGTTCCTGTTGTGTGGGAGTTTTGTGACTTGTACAGGACTTAGGTCTGAGAAGATCTTGGTCTCTAGCCACCTGATGTTCCTGTTGTGTGGGAGTTTTGTGGCATGCACAGGACTTAGGTCTGAGGAAATCTGGGTCTCTAGCCACCTGAATTTCCTGTTGTATGGGAGTTTTGTGGCATGCACAGGACTTAGGTCTGAGGAGATCTTGGTCTCTAGCCACCTGATGTTCCTGTTGTATGGGAATTTTGTGGCTTGCACAGGACTTAGGTCTGAGGAGATCTTGGTGTCTAGCCACCTGATGTTCCTGTTGTGTGGGAGTTTTGTGACTTGTACAGGACTTAGGTCTGAGAAGATCTTGGTCTCTAGCCACCTGATGTTCCTGTTGTATGGGAATTTTGTGGCTTGCATAGGACTTAGGTCTGAGAAGATCTTGTTCTCTAGCCACCTGATGTTCCTGTTGTATGGGAATTTTGTGGCTTGCACAGGACTCAGGTCTGAGGAGATCTTGGTCTCTAGCCACCTGATGTTCCTGTTGTATGGGAATTTTGTGGCTTGCACAGGACTTAGGTCTGAGGAGATCTTGGTGTCTAGCCACCTGATGTTCCTGTTGTGTGGGAGTTTTGTGACTTGTACAGGACTTAGGTCTGAGAAGATCTTGGTCTCTAGCCACCTGATGTTCCTGTTGTGTGGGAGTTTTGTAGCTTGTACAGGACTTAGGTCTGAGGAGATATTGGACTCTAGCCACCTGATGTTCCTGTTGTATGGGAATATTGTGGCTTGCATAGGACTTAGGTCTGAGAAGATCTTGTTCTCTAGCCACCTGATGTTCCTTTTGTGTGGGAGTTTTGTGACTTGTACAAGACTTAGGTCTGAGAAGATCTTGGTCTCTAGCCACCTGATGTTCCTGTTGTATGGGCGTTTTGTGGCTTGCACAGGACTTAGGTCTGAGGAGTTCTTGGTCTCTAGCCACCTGATGTTCCTGTTGTATGGGAATTTTGTGGCTCGTACAGGACTTAGGTCTGAGGAGATCTGGGCTTCTAGCCACCTGATGTTCCTGTTGTATGGGAGTTTTGTGGCTTGTACAGGACTTAGGTCTGAGGAGATCTTGGCCTTTAGCCACCTGACTTTCCTGTTGTATGGGAGTTTTTTGGAATGCACAGGACTTAGGTCTGAGGAGATCTGGGTATCTAGCCACCTGATGTTCCTGTTGTATGGGAGTTTTGTGGCTTGTAAAGGACTTAGGACTAAGGAGATATTGGCCTCTAACCACCTGATTTTCCTGTTGTATGGGAGTTTTGTGGCATGCACAGGACTTAGGTCTGAGGAGATCTGGGTCTCTAGCCACCTGATGTTCCTGTTGTATGGGAATTTTGTGGCTTGCACAGGACTTAGGTCTGAGGAGATCTTGGTCTCTAGCCACCTGATGTTCCTGTTGTATGGGAGTTTTGTGGCTTGTACCGGACTTAGGTCTGAGGAGATCTTGTTCTCTAGCCACCTGATGTTCCTGTTGTATGGGAGCTTTGTGGCTTACACAGGACTTAGGTCTGAGGAGATCTTGGTCTCTAGCTACCTGATGTTCCTGTTGTATGGGAATTTTGTGGCTCGTACAGGACTTAGGTCTGAGGAGATCTGGGCTTCTTCTAGCCACCTGATGTTCCTGTTGTATGGGAGTTTTGTGGCTTGTACAGGACTTAGGTCTGAGGAGATCTTGGCCTTTAGCCACCTGATTTTCCTTTTGTATGGGAGTTTTTTGGCATGCACAGGACTTAGGTCTGAGGAGATCTTGGCCTCTAGCCACTTGATATTCCTGTTTCATGGAAGTTTCAGCAAACCCCGGCATCGGGTCTTGAGATCTGCCACATAAACTGGTTATAGGGAGGTTTTATTCTTTTGTGTGCTTTTGAGTCATGAAGTAAGCCAGCTTTGAAAGTCCTTTTTAAATAAATATATATGTATGTTGTAACCGACAGGGGCAGTCAGGGTGTGGAGAAATTTCCAGTACCTCTCTGTACCTTGGAAGACCTTTCACAGTTCTCACAGAGTACAGACAGTCGTGGTCGAGGTAGAAAGGAAGTCTTGGGATTGTCCACACAATAAAACGAAGGGATTCAGTTGTACTAGGAACGTTCCGTGAACAGAAATAGTCCTACATCCACAGAAAAACTTCCTACATCTTTAAGTCTCGTTCTTAAACGTTGTTAGAATTCTATATCTCAATCTCAGTTATTTAACCCAACTTTTATTCTATTTTCACGGTTTTTATTTTATTATTATCAGTTTGTGCAGCGTACATTACATATTGTCAAGCAATGGTACATGTATAACATGCGTATAATCAGTTACAGAGGTGTTTCTATTATATAACACGTTTTATATCATATAATCTTGTTATTACACCAATATGGGGTTGTTGGTTCAAATTACCATATATATACTCGTATAATAAATATTAATATTTATAAAAATCTCCTTTTTTTATAATTTATCCAACTGATCCCAGTAAAATTTCATTTATGTACTATTTTTTCACAAATAATATTATTGTTTATGATTTTAAAATTGCGAATTGAAATAATAAATTGTTTCTATTTGTTCTCTTAGAATATGAATGCTTCAAGAAGTAATATTTGGTATATATATATTTTTTTTTACACTGTCTTATAGGTTACATCTTCCAGTTTGTATTCATGGCCTCTTTCTAATTACGTCATACTTCCATATTGGATAAAGAGAATCTTAAAATTACAAAAATCACAGATTTGTATTCAGTTGTATCATTTTTATATAGATTGATGACTTGTCAATCGCGTGGCTAGGAGGAGCCCCATCTACCTTTGATTTTATATCTGAAATCACATTCTCCTTCTTTCTCAGTCTTTTCTTCTCCGGGTTTGTCGAATTGTAATAGACAAGGAAGTTTGAGAGATAGGATCAAGTGTCTACTGTAGACGACACATGTAGATAGATGAACTGTCAGATCTGACTAAGAAGCTCCATAGCGTGAGCAAATCAAGCTTCATTATCATCTACCAATAGTCAAACATTTAGAACGGTTGGATAAATCTGAATAGAATTATCTCGCTAGTAGATCTTGCCATCGCTGTCTTGGGAGGTAAGATGTATTTAGCTCTTGGGATTATTTCGTCAAATTCTTTATGTTAGAAATCCATTTATTTCTTGGCCTTCCTCGTTGTCGTGAAGTTAAACTCTCCAAAGTCTGGTAGGGTAGGCATCTGCCCACATGGCCTAGCCAGTAGCACAAAACAAACCTATGGATTTGAGAGAGATTATAGCCCAGGTTCTTGGAGCGCAGAACGTCAGCTACCCAGGTTGTCCAGCTCACTAATATGAAGTAGTGCCAAGCACTTTCAATCCCGTCCCTAGTAGAATCCTGAGCAGAACCAGTTGACCGGGATGTTTCATGCTGAGGTCGAGTCTGACCATAGATGTAGGGTTGAGGTGGTCAAAGGTCCAAGCAGACTAGCTGTTTGCATCCTATGTCTCCGAAAATCTAGACAGCTGAAGAGGGGATGATCAACTGTCTTTGGTTATTCTAAACAGTGATGGCTATTTCGGGTTGTACAAGGTCTTCCAGGATTTAACATGGTGTGTACAGATTTGAAACAAATAAAACCTACGTTTACTAGGTTTCACGTTTAACGCGCATGGGCGTGTAAGACACGCGGATGTTCCTAAGCGTGTGTTCTTCATTTATCTTCACGCTAGTGCGCTCCCATGACTGCATGTTGGATGAACTGCGACGCGATGTCGGCATTACAACATATATATAATTTTAATATTTAGTGATTGAAAATAGCACCAATTTAGGTAGGTATAAGAATTTTTGGCTTTATCATTATTAGGAAACACGATGAAAACCAATATATATGCTCTTTAAATAGGATAAAATTGAGAGTTCTCCACTTTTAAGAACATAAAAAAAAAAACACTGGTCACAATAATTTAAACCACCCTAGTAAAAGAAACAAAGATACTAATATTATGGGATAAAAATTACTTTAGGAGACAATTTAAAGAAGATTTTTTTTTCATTCAAATGAAATGTGCTACAATTAACATAATGGAAAAAATATGAAATATTAATTATATTTTTTCAATTAATTTTTGTCGCAATGTGTTTCTTTATAATAATATGATCAAATGTTATCTCTACAGACCTTAATGCAATGATACAAGTATTAAATGAAAGGGCTTCGCTCATCAACAGTGAACCCTCTCGGCGGTTTCGCCAGATTAATATAAAGAACGCTTGGTCTTATTACCTTGTAGTTTAATCTATAATCCAAATAGTACCTATCATATATTTTGCTCAAATTCGTATATTGTAAACATCTACGCGCGAATACAAGCTAATATAAATAAAAAAATTTTGGATGACGTATGAAAAGGTTGAATATATGAAGAGTAATGGTCTATATATGATTGGATGACGTATGAAAAGGTTGAATATATGAAGAGTAATGGTCTATATATGATTGGATGACGTATGAAAGGGTGAAAATGTGAAGAGTAATGGCGAACGGAAAAATAAAAGTGTCCAGGGGCGGGAATTGAACCCACAACCTTCTGCTTACCGGGCAGGTGCCATGTCCACTAGGCTACCCTGGACGTATTTTTCCGTTCGTAACTAATACTTAAAGTAACTTATAATACATTATAAAGGACTGCGGTGTATGATTATATAGTAATACTTAAAGCCTCCCCGCATAAGTTTTTTTTTTTTTTTTGTGTGAAAATCAATATTAACTTCAAAGAGAAATTACTCTTCACATTTTCACCCTTTCATACGTCATCCAATCATATATAGACCATTACTCTTCATATATTCAACCTTTTCATACGTCATCCAATCATATATAGACCATTACTCTTCATAAATTCAACCTTTTCATACGTCATCCAAAAAGTTAGAAATAGTACATATTTCTCTTTGAAATTAATATTGATTTTCACAAAAAAAAAAAGAAACTTATGCGAGGAGGCTTTAAGTATTACTTTATAATCATACACCGCAGTCCTTTATATTGTATTAAAAAAAAAGTTACTTTAAGTATTAGTTACGAACGGAAAAATACGTCCAGGGTAGCCTAGTGGACATGGCACCTGCCCGGTAAGCAGAAGGTTGTGGGTTCAATTCCCGCCCCTGGACACTTTTATTTTTCCGTTCGCCATTACTCTTCACATTTTCACCCTTTCATACGTCATCCAATCATATATAGACCATTACTCTTCATATATTCAACCTTTTCATACGTCATCCAATCATATATAGACCATTACTCTTCATATATTCAACCTTTTCATACGTCATCCAAAAAGTTAGAAATAGTAGATATTTCTCTTTAAAATTAATATTGATTTTCACAAAAAAAAAGAAACTTATGCGAGGAGGCTTTAAGTATTACTTTATAATCATACACCGCAGTCCTTTATATTGTATTAAAAATAAATAAATAAAATTACTCAGATAGCGTGGGAATAAATTTACTATGTCTCCGTGGCGCAATCAGCTAGCGCGTTCGGCTGTTAACCGAAAGGTTGGTGGTTCGAGCCCACCCGGGGACGTTTTTTTATTTTTTATTTTTTTTCTAAAATTATTATTCTTACATTTTGTGAACAAGCAATTAAATAAGATTTGAGTCAAAAGGCGATCCATTAATTAAGATTATATAAAAGGGCGTATAAACTGTGCAATAATTTGATAAAGAGGGAGGAATCTCTCGAAATATTTTAAGAAAAAATTTGTTTTTTTTTTTCTTTACAGATCCAGGTAGGCCCTTTTATATAATTAAATAAGGGTTATTAAGAACAGTTCAATAGTTCATCAATAAGTCGGTGGATGAGAGGGTAACACGCTCGATTCCCGACAGTCATGAACCGGGATTGAATCCCGTGTTAAAAATTGTTTAATATGTGAATAACCTTCACATATTATTCATTGTTCAATTATCATGAACTAGGTTGCTCTTGCTGAGCGGTACCTATTAATGTGAATATGAACCAGGCAATAGTTCATTCGACACACACAGTGATAGAGAATTTATTAATTAAAATGAATAAGTGCTTTGAAAATAGAGCAATCCATAAATAAATCTTTAATTAAAAAGGCATATATTGGATAAAAAAAAATCATTTATTTTACCAATATTTTAGTTGGCTGAACGCCAACCTTTATCAAGGTGTTATAACATATTTAATGTGTGTCAACACATTTTGATCCAATATATGCCTTTTTAATTAAAAATAAGTGTGTGAAAAGGTTATTGGAGAAAGTTGGGAAAAAGGAGAATTGGAATCATGGGATGGATTAAAAGCTATGAAGAACTAAAGAGCTCAAGAAACATGGCACTCCTGGAGGACCAGCATAAGAACAGAGAATAAAACTTGGCAATAATTAGCTACATCTCATATATGCTCCAGGAACCTGGGTTTTAATCTTTGTAACCTAAACATTGATTCGTTGAAATGTCAAGTCTAAAATACTATACAAAAGAAAAAATAACAATTAACCAAAATTCCCAGAGATGACAGAATATTCTAAACCGCGGCTTATATCTATTCAAAAGTGGTAAAAAGTGGAATGAACTACGCATGCGCCAAGACGCATATACAAACCAAGACATATATATATTTTTGTGTGTCAACAAGTAGCCGACCGATGGTACACGTGACCAGTAAAAATTATTTTTATTTTTATTTATTTAATTATTTTGATCTCAGGGAAACGGCACCACAGAGATGAAGGGTATAAATTGTATTTGACCACTTACCACCATTTTGCCTAGAGCCATACCACATTGAAAACACCGGTTCTCGTCCGATCACCGAAGTTAAGCAATGTCGGGACCGGTCAGTTTTTGGGAGGGTGACCACCTGGGAACACCGGGTGCTGTAGGGTATTACCTTTTTGGATCTCACCCAGGAGCCTCGGGTTCGATTCCCAGCATGGGAATTTTTTTGGGGGGGCTCAAAAATCATCCATTCTGGTTATCAGCTCTGTAAATAAAGATATTTCCGACCACCGTTTCGTGGCAAAGTGTTAAATACAAAGTTGCTGTGATAAATTGATCTTCGTCCTGTTTAGATATTGACCCAGCGATTAGAAATGTCACAGCTCCTACAAACGGCCTGGCGAGACCCTGAAGATATTGGCAGATGACCACTATACCATTCTCCAATTTTCTACTGGCCTAGGTAGAATTTGGTTCTCCCCAAGGGGAGTAAAATACAGTAAAAACTGTTTTTGAAGTCACCTGTCTTGGGAGTTTTTCCCATTGTAAGAGTTGATTTTTAGTGTAAATAGCTTGTTTTTCCATTATTTTTCTTATATATCTGTAGTGTGTCGATTTATTAGTCCAGTGATGGCTCAGAAAAGTCTTTCAAAGTTAGTGTTTTATTGGTATTACTTATTAGCTACATTTTTAGTGGAATACAAAAGGACAACACCCTAGAATGTCTATTGGGGTTCTCACTGACTTCCGCCGATCTGCCGCGCCACGCAGCAGTGGTCATCTCCTATTTCATGGCCCTGCTTGCATGTTTGCCGTGGTCCGTCATCCCAGCAGGTTGGAAGGATGTCTCTTGGCTCCCACACATCTAACCCTGTCAACTTGTTTCCCTCTTAATTTTCTACACTACTTAAGACAGCTAAATGTGTTGAATATCCTATAATCATTTGATTTGCATAAGAGAGCATAGTTTTAACTTAACCAAATTTATTCAACCTGTCTTAGGAATCAAGCTGTCTTGAGAGTGTATTTTGGCTCTATCCTTAGAAATAGATTTTACTGTAAAATAAATAAAGGTAGAGATTTGGGGAAGTCAGGAAGATATTTTATTTAACCGTTATTATATCTACAACATTGGCGTAGACCCATACAGCGCTGCGTGGAGCAGGTTAGACAACAGAATGGGAGTAAAGAAGAAAAAAAAAACAAGTTGTACGCTGGGGCATGTATATACAAATTTCATACATTGTCTCTCGAGTGAGTGTTCTCAAGATCTCCAATTATAATACTAACAAACAATCACACATACACACAATGGTAGACAAACCAACCAATAGTAGAAGCATAGCGCTGATGTTTGGGTTGTTTTAGATCAGGTAGTGAGAGTAGTAAGTTGGCGAGAGAGAAATATCGGACAAACAAGGAAACTATAGGAGAATGGATAGAGTACTTTGTCACCACATAAACGACTTGCAAAAAGTTGGCAGGAAAAATGGCTTTGAACATCACGGAGCGTCATAAAAAAGTATCAGAACATCCATCCAGTACAAAGAGATGATTAGACAAAAAAGAAGCCAAGTGTTAAGTCTCAATGAAAATAATGCCATATATCAATCCTAGATAGATAGAATCAGGTGCTGATTTGTTTCAACCACTATTATCTAACCTTAATCTTTGTGTGCAACACCATCCTTAGAGTTGTTCAACTAGTATTTCTTAGAAAAATGGTTCATAGGAATACCACTACATCAACTTAGAGTTACATGCTTCTTAATTGTTTTCCATAATACCATCGACTATCTTTAGTGTGTTTCCTTTTGCCATGGTATGCATGGTATTCCATTAAACCAGAGAAGAAGGTTCAACACCTTTAAAAAAAAACTAAGCAACTAAGTTATACAATAGAATCTCCACGAGAGGACACTCTCACTAGAGGACACCTCTTTACAAAGGACAGTTTTCATCACCAAAATTACCATTTTTACTATTTAGTAGCTCTCCAGTAAGAGGACACCCTCTCTCTAAAGGACACTTTGTCTCTACAACTAGCTGTCCTTTACAGGGAGGTAGTTCTACTGTGTACCTGAATTTACAAAAATACAACCAATCAATTCCAACCTGTCCCCCCAACTCCGAGGTATGACCGCACACACAGTGGTCAGAAATATATATTGAATGGTGTTGGAGATTCACTGTGGTCTGGTTGCTATAGAAGTCCACAGAATGAAAAACAAGATGGATACTCTCTCCATAACTAACTGCCTTCTATCTACTAAGACATGTGGCACAGGATACAAATATATTTGAGAGAAACTCTCCAGTTAAATGATCTCATTATCACCACAAATACACCCCCCCACTGTTATTCACTTTCCAAAACTAAATAATCCTTATGATAAACACAAGGTAATAAGACCAAATTCAAATAAATAAATAGTGTGTGACGTTTCGGTAACAGCGTTGTTACCATCTTCAGACAAAATTACTGAATCTTATTACCTTGTGTTTATAATCTACAATCCAAATTGTGCCTCATCAATAATCCTTATGATATAGAGCCATCTCTGATCTACCATCATGGAATGCCATTTCACCATGTTCTGAGAACAAAAGACCATCCTCTTACATCCTCCCTATCTACCTCTCCCTTCATTCTTCAAGTTGTATTCCTCTGGTAGAATGGATAGATGTTTCCTGAAATACATGTTCCTTCAAAAACTTCCATTTTTCCTTTCCATATTACTTCATTTAGAGGGAGAAGACAGTAAAAGCAGTCTATCCACCATGATTATCATGGCCTGTACCACGTATACTATGGATAAGCACAAAAAAAGAGAGAAGAGGAGCAATAAATTATACCAAGTTCAAATATTAAATAGGCAGAGACACCACATATGTAAATTACTGCCAAGGTAAACTTTCAGCAGTCTCTTGCAGCTACCAATACACATTTTCCTCACAATTTCAGCACCCAATTCTATCTAGGATTTATAAAGATAGAGAACACCATTTTAAAATGACTTATTAACACTGAAACTTCTTCTGATTATTCTTTATCTCACAGAAAACTCTTTCATAAAAGTTTTTTCAATAAAATTAAACAACATGAACCTGTGATTACAGCAAGAAGAGATTGATGGGGGATAAACAGTCAGAAGGTTTAACAGGAACATTTTTGACTTGAAAAATTCGACATAAAAAAAAAAATAGAGAAAAACTTGCTGTGTAAGGGTTAACAAAGGAGAAGACAACAACAGCTACCACAAAATTCCTCCCTCCCCCCAAACTAGATTTAAGTCAACTCTATAGTTTAATTGAGCTATTTGCTGAGAGAAAGCAATAAATTATACTCTTCAGTATCAGAAGTCTCACTTCACCAAACCCTGTTCATTATATAAATATATGTCATATAATAAGAGCTTCATACAGAAACTGTACCATATAAACAAGATTAAATAGTCACACGCTTCTTGAACAAAAAAACTTTGATTTTATTTATATTTCTTATGTTTCAATGACCCACTGACATCCTTAAGGGTGAAGTGACTAATCCTATATATAAATCCAACCCAATTTTCTATATAAACTAGTGTTGAATTAAAATAACCCGTGGGGAGAAACAGAGTTCCAAACAGAAAGAAGCTAGGTATGAACAGATAATGTTGTCTGATGCAACATCTTGCCTGCTTACACAAAGCTCCTTAAATCTCTGTTCTCCTCTGAGAATAATATAAAAGCTCTGAAATTAGTGGGTGGGCAGATAGACTTTGATGGCCCTTTTCTCCTGTCTGGCTCCGTTTTCCCAGTAATTGCTCCAGTGCACTCCTCCACTCTGACTGCTATACAAATAACGATACTTTTGTTCCAAGACCTACATCACAACAGCTATTGTTGCAAGTTTCCCAGTTGGGAAGTTGAGAAGAAGTAAGTGGGCAGATAGATCCAACAGTTACTTTGCCGACCCTTTTATTTTCTCTGGCTCCACCTTATCAGTGCATTCTTCCACTCTTGAGTGCTATTCAATTAAATGTACTTTTGTTTCAAGACCTACATCACAACAGATATTGTTGCAAGTTTCCCAGTTGGGAAGTTGAGAAGAAGTGTAATAGTATTTCATACAAAAAAAAAAAAAAGAGTATAACTCCGGACCAGCCCAGAACTATAGATAATTGGGACTGCTGCCACAATTGAGACTGACTTTATAGATAATCGTGGGATTAAAGTATTTGAAACTCAAGAAATAAAACAATCGAAGCATAAATGTTTCGTTTCTCTTGAGATAAAAAAAAATATATATATATTGGAACCTTCAGTGGCAAACTCTCCCAGCAGTTTTCCCTAACCTACCATAAAGCCAGCCTTTTAGAGGTTCTGCTATTGTACTTGAAGATTCTACTTATCTATCCGACAATGTAGAGGATGGAATCCTAGTTATGGCATTCAATCAAATTACAGACATAAGCTTTCAGAGGACGGCAGAATTACATGTATAATTGAGACCTATTAGATTTAACTCCCTTCTTGCCGGTCCCAAGCCCGGATGAAAAAGGAGGAGGGGGAGCAGTAACAAGCTCGCTAAAAAACCTGGGCTCAGCTGGCCCGGCTGATTGTACCCTGTTAGGGCTCCTAATCCAGGGATACAGGATGAGCAGCGCTTGTACTCCATGTTAGGAGCGGCTGCACATGGCGTCTGTTCCTCATGTCAGAGGCGGCCATTTATTTTGGAGCTAAGTTGGCCTGCCACTGAGTAGTGCTCCCAGTCTTAATTACAAAGGCAGACACATTCTTCTTCACCCAGTATGGAGATAAGAAAGAAGAAGAAGAGATTGTTGCTGTTTCTTATCCCCTTGTGTAAGGATTACACAAATTCCAGGAGTTCATGCTTCTTGAGTTGTACAACATCCTGTTGTTTCTTATCCCCTTGGGTAAAGATTACACAAATTCCATGAGTTCATGCTTCTCGAGTTGTTTGATGATAAGCAGTGGCCTCATCCAAGGGTCCTGTTTAATGTGCATCTAATGTACAAGAAAATAATACCTAATTCATATAATTTAATAGTGTGTCTTGATTCTATTTTAAAGAGTTCAGGATCTGAAGCTCTCCTCTATGTCACACACTATAAAATTATTTGGATTAGGTCTAGATTCGTATCTATAATCCAAATTGTGCTTTACCAGCATATAATGTATATTCTGGTGAACTATAGATAATTGAGACTACAGATAATTCTCGTACCAATTTTTTGCTTTCTCAGAACAGCACAGTCTCCCAAGTAATCAAGAAGAGAGTTGACTATTATAGACCTACTTGCTATATAGAGAGAACATAAATTTGTACTTCTACCTATGTACATAGTGGTGGTGCAAGGGATCAGCTAAAAAGGACGGACAAAAAAAAGGTCTACAGC
>CP092873.1:69269763-69332265 GCA_030710605.1 Cordylochernes scorpioides | reverse complement strand
TTCATCATTACCTTGAAGTATAATTTTACTGGGATAATAAACATTATTGCGTTGTTTTCTGTGTTTTGTCCAGAAGCTAAGAGCTAACCAGTGTGGTGTGTTGCTGTAGGAAAAGAAAACCGATTGTCCCGTATTGCCGATCCGTTAGCTCGAACGAGGAACGTAACCGAGATGAGAGGAGAAGGGAAGAGCAGAGTTCTTCTTTCTTCAAATCTTCTTCATCTTCTTCCTCATCATCTTCATCATCATCTAGCGGCAAGAACAGTCCTCAGGGATCTCAGAAACTCTAACCTTCGTCCCATCTTTTACGATATCAATAAATAATCTTTAGTATGATGGCTGTGTATTGACTATGACTCTTGTGAAATTTCTGCTGCGTCATTGTGTACCAAATATCCTCTTTACTTTAGTATTTAATTCATATTTATATGTCATGTGGGGGATTGCATACTTCTTTGAATGAATTGAAAATTATTTAAAATATTCGAGGCAAAAATCAGGCGAGGATGTTAAAATGTTGTCAGATGACATTTCTTGATTGATTTCCAACATTGTAAATCACTCTTGTTGTTGTTGTCGTGTACAATGAAGAGCCTCAGATGTCTCCGTGCATCTCTATCACAACAGTCGCAATTTTCTGTATCTTGGCTGCTGTTCTAGGTCCATGATGTTCATTTTTGCAAGGCTGCGCCCATTGTTGAACATGAGAGTATGTGGATAGGTGTTAGTTCCACACTAGGACAATTGTTACATGTCTTCTGTAGGTTCTTCTGCCATATGGTAGTATTGTCATTGCTTTATAATGTTTCATTTTGAGCATTGTGATTGTTTTTGTGATTCTTCTTTTAGCGTGTTTATATGGCTTATGTGACCTTTTTTTTGTGTGTGTGTGTGTATTTTTTTTTATTATTATCTTGGATTTTGCCAAAAAGAGTATCAATATATCAAATACTGAAATTTGTTCTTTCCTTTGGCTCATCTTCCTCGATTATTTTGCTAGATCATTCGCCATCTCATTACTCCCGATTCCAACATGGCCAGGAATCCATTGTAGAATTCAGTTCTAGCCTAATAGTTCCAATTGGTCTAGTAACGAGTGTATGTTTTGCATTATTCTTGCATTGTCTTTCTGAATTACTTCTAGTGCAGTCCTAGAGTCACTTTATTTTACAACTCCTGCTTGATGCAGGGATGGTTGATTAAGGCATTCTTCCAGGGCTTTCTAGATAGCTGTCATTTCATAAATAAAGTTTGATGAAAATTTTTCTGCTTCTTCTTTGACTTTGATGAATGTACCAACTTTATTAATAATAAGATATTAATTGCGCCCCCCCCCCCCCCATTTTCAGGGTAAGATCTGATGATCGATCTGTATAGGCCAGCAGGGGTCGGCAAACTTTTGAGTCGGAAGAGTTAAAAATTACAATTTACAAAACATCAAAGTTTTTAAAGTGCTACAAAATTTGTCTTGCCAACAATAAATAGTACTCCCATAAATAATATTTACGTATGGAACTATATACACACACACACACAAAGCCTTTATTAAGACATTAGTCTTATACAGATTCTCCGTACAAGGTGCAATATTAGGAAAAGAGCAGCACAGGAAACCAGTAGTTCCGCAACTATATACAATTATTAGTAATAAGGAAAAGTAAGATTTAATATGAAAGGTCGACGCCATCGCCCCAAGTCTTCAATTCCATAAGCGCGGAGCAGAAATAGGGACCAAGTTATTTAGTTCGCCATAAATATAGCATCCAGACACAAAAAGGAGGTTTACTCCAGCACGTATGGAACTATATAAAGAGCCACAGTTTGCCGACCCCTGATATAGGCTATTAAATATTTTCTTTGATTGTTTATATCAAATCCTTTCTTTTCAAGTATTTTTATACTCTGTTTCTTATTTCAGGGTTCATTAAGTTTTATGAGTACATTTGAAGGATATGAGGTAAGAAGAATTGGTTATTCTTGTATTGGAAAGTCCTCGTGTTTAATATTTATGTGCTTTTAAATATTTCTGTCCTATTGAAGTGTTGAAGATCTATCTATTGAGCCTTTTTGTGTGTACAGTTTGAGTATGTTTAATGGAATATATGTTCGGTTTCTTTACTCTTTATGCTATTGCTGAGTTTTATTGTTATTGATGTATTTTTCTTTCAAGTAGATCTAGATCACATTCTATCTCAATTTTTACCTTGTTGGTGGATGAAACAGAACCAGTGATTATTTTGGCCTCTTTTGCTTGGACACTGCTCAGTCTTTCTTTTAGAGATGAGCTTGTGGGAGCCGAGACAGGTGTTGCATATTCCATTATTGGCCTTAATAAGAGGGTATAGGTTCTTTTGAGAGTTCCGGGTTTTGCTCTCCAATTTGTTCCACTCAGTTCTTTTATAATATTTTGTTTTCTGGTAGCTATATGTGAGATGCTAATAATGTGTTCTGTAAATCGAATTTTATCATCAAGTATTACACTCAGGTATTTTGTATTTATAATTTTATCAATTATTTGGTTGTTTGTGCTTATTTTGAGATTGAATATATGCCTATTTTTCCTGTTAGTGGAGAAGACGCATAGGTTTGTTTTTATTGAGTTTATGGTCATTTTAGTTCCCTTGCCCACTTCTCCAGTCCTCTCATTGATGTGTTCAGTTTTTTAATGATTTTTATATACTGATACCTGTGTTCCACATGGCAATATTATCTGCATAACAGGCAACCTTTGTGTCTTCAGTGAGGTAAGGATGGATGTCGTTAATATATATCAGGAAGAGTGGAGGACTAAGCACAAATCCCTGAGGTATATCAGCCCATGTTCTTCGGTCCTTGGTAAATGCTTCATTGACCCAAACTTTTATCCTTCTTCCCATCAAAAAGTATGCGATCCTAATTGAGGTTTTTCCTCTTATTCCGATGGTGGGCAGTCTTTCAAGTAATTTCTCCCTCCTCACTCGATCAAAAGCTGAGATCATATCTAGGAATACGGCCTTTATCTTCTTTGGCGGTTTAAATCATTCTTGGTATATAATGGTATTTAAAGAAACTATGAACATGAGCTTTGAGGACTTTTTATAAATCTCTAAAATGTTTCTTTTTTTATAATTATATGATACGTTGATGCCTTACATTTAGTTTGTGCCTAAATGGCTTACTTGAGAACTGTTTGAGGAAAGGCAATGCTCGATGCACATATATCTACTGTCCTCAAAGCTTATGTCCATGCTTATTACCAAGGTTTATTATAAATATCCGAATATATCGGTAGAACAATCCAAAATAATAGTAGAACTACCGCTCTACATGATCGATTAAACTGACGAAACCGCTAAGAGGCTTCGCCACTGATGAGCAAGCTCGTTCCCAATATTTTCGTATCACAGTAAAAACATTAGAAAGATTTTTATTTTATTTTAATGATTAGCTTTAAATCGCTCATATTCTCACTTAATTATTCTTTGATATCATCTGATTATGAAGTATTACAAAAGGATGCTGATAAATTGTGGAATAACTTTGCGAGAGAAAGGTGTTA
The DNA here is from genome assembly GCA_030710605.1 of Cordylochernes scorpioides. Classification (NCBI taxonomy): domain Eukaryota; kingdom Metazoa; phylum Arthropoda; class Arachnida; order Pseudoscorpiones; family Chernetidae; genus Cordylochernes; species Cordylochernes scorpioides. The sequence goes on along the minus strand of CP092873.1, from coordinate 69,328,727 downwards.
GAAATTTAGGTTTTTTCCAGATCTTGCTGAAATGTGTTCCAGGGTTTTATTGGAGCATTGAGACTCACGTGATGTGACGTCATTTATTACGTCAACTTGTTCCTTGTCTCCTCGTGGAGGTGCAGCAGCAGTGGCACCAGTTCTGGATGTCGGACCAGCTGGGTGTTCTTGCGACATTCAAGAGCAAATCTCTTATCTTTAATACAGTACCTGAACACGCCAGAAAAGATCTCATTACCATTACGTCATTGTCATGTTTCTTTGAGATAACTACTTCAAAACTCTTACACATTAGAACATGGTAATTTTTAAATGATTCATTCTTGCAAACACTAGTGTTTAATACTATATTTGTATCGCGTAATAATATTCCACTAAGGCAACTTTATAATAATATTCTTCATTATATATATTTTGATATAATACTCGTAATATCTTCATTATATATTATTATTATTATATCTCTTCAATAAATTAAGTACAAATGAAGAGATGGGCTTATAATAATGACAATTTAAACAACTATATTAACTGCACAAGTCAATGGTTACAAAAATAGATTTTAAAAATAAAAATTATATATGAAGTAATATGCACACATTTCTTCAGTGAAGGAGGCTTCCCCACCTTGAGAGAGTTCTCCTCCCGACAAGGAGGGATCTTCTTGAACTCTCCTCAGTTCCACGACAATACAATGATAAAGAAATCTGGTGGATTCAATTGGCAGAATCACTGAGGGGGTTTACCACTATCGAACCAATTCATCTGGGGATATTTTGCAAAACAGCCGGCACTAAATACTATTTTTATATGGGCAACGCAATTTTTTTTTGATCAACTAGAAACTTATTTCACTAAAGGAAGCATTTTATAAAAAATAAGAATAACCAATAATCCAAAGTGACTAATCAACTCACCAATGGGAAAGCGGAGGTGCTGTTCTCTTCATTTCCTTTTTCAAAATTTGAATTTTCTTTATCTCGGCCTCCTTAGCGAGGGCCGATCGACGTATGTATTCAAGATGAGCCACAAATGGATTATCAGGATCTAATATCGGACCCAGACGCTCCCACGTACGGGAAATGCCATCATCTTGTTTTGGTGGTTCAGCCAGTCTCGAACCCAGGGTCTCAGGAAAATAGTGGCGGGCGATGTCCATATATTCCTGTATGGAACCAGTTGACTTGCGACTTGCACAGGACTTAAGTCTGAGGAGATCTTGGTCTCTAGCCACCTGATGTTGCTGTTGTGTGGGAGTTTTGTGGCTTGTACAGGACTTAGGTCTGAGGAGATATTGGTCTCTAGTCACCTGATGTTCCTGTTGTATAGGAATTTTGTGGCTTGCACAGGGCTTAGGTCTGAGGAGTTCTTGGTCTCTAGCCACCTGATGTTCCTGTTGCATAGGGGTATTGTGGCTTGTACAGGACTTAGGTCTGAGGAGATCTTGGTCTCTAGCCACCTGATGTTCCTGTTGTATGGGAGTTTTGTGACTTGTACAGGACTTAGGTCTGAGGAGATCTTGGTCTCTAGCCACCTGATGTTCCTGTTTTATGGGAGTTTTGTGGCTTGCACAGGACTTAGGTCTGAGGAGAAATTGATCTCTAGCCACCTGATGTTCCTGTTGTATGGGAATTTTGTGGCTTGCATAGGACTTAGGTCTGAGGAGATCTTGGTCTCTAGCCACCTGATGTTCCTGTTTTATGGGAGTTTTGTGGCTTGCACAGGACTTAGGTCTGAGGAGAAATTGATCTCTAGCCACCTGAAGTTCCTGTTGTATGGGAATTTTGTGGCTTGTACAGGACTTAGGTCTGAGAAGATCTTGGTCTCTAGCCACCTGGTGTTCCTGTTGTATGGGAATTTTGTGGCTCGTACAGGACTTAGGTCTGAGGAGATCTTGGTCTCTAGCTACCTGATGTTCCTGTTGTATAGGAGTTATGTGGCTTGTACAGGACTTAGGTCTGAGGAGATCTGGGTCTCTAGCCACCTGATGTTCCTGTTGTATGGGAGTTTTGTGACTTGTACAGGACTTAGGTCTGAGGAGATCTTGGTCTCTAGCCACCTGATGTTCCTGTTGTATGGGAGTTATGTGGCTTGTACAGGACTTAGGTCTGAGAAGATCTGGGTCTCTAGCCACCTGATGTTCCTGTTGTATGGGAGTTTTGTGGCTTGTACCGGACTTAGGTCTGAGGAGATCTTGGTCTCTAGCCACCTGATGTTCCTGTTGTATGGGCGTTTTGTGGCTTGCACAGGACTTAGGTCTGAGGAGATCTTGGTCTCTAGGCACCTGATGTTCCTGTTGTATGGGAGTTTTGTGGCTTGCACAGGACTTAGGTCTGAGGAGATCTTGGTCTCTAGCCACATGATGTTCCTGTTGCATGGGAATTTTGTGGCTTGCATAGGACTTAGGGCTGAGGAGATCTTGGTGTCTAGCCACCTGATGTTCCTGTTGTATGGGAATTTTGTGGCTTGCACAGGACTTAGGTCTGAGGAAATCTTGTTCTCTAGCCACATGATGTTCCTGTTGTATGGGAATTTTGTGGCTTGCACAGGACTTAGGTCTGAGGAGATCTTGGTCTCTAGCCACCTGATGTTCCTGTTGTATGGGAATTTTGTGGCTTGCACAGGACTTAGGTCTGAGGAGATCTTGGCCTTTAGCCACCTGATTTTCCTGTTGTATGGGAGTTTTGTGGCATGCACAGGACTTAGGTCTGAGGAAATCTGGGTCTCTAGCCACCTGATGTTCCTGTTGTATGGGAGTTTTGTGGCTTGTACAGGACTTAGGTCTGAGGAGATCTGGGCTTCTAGCCACCTGATGTTCCTGTTGTATGGGAGTTTCGTGGCTTGTACAGGACTTAGGTCTGAGGAGATCTTGGCCTTTAGCCACCTGATTTTCCTGTTGTATGGGAGTTTTGTGGCATGCACAGGACTTAGGTCTGAGGAGATCTTGGTCTCTAGCCACCTGATGTTCCTGTTGTATGGGAATTTTGTGGCTTGCATAGGACTTAGGTCTGAGAAGATCTTGTTCTCTAGCCACCTGATGTTCCTGTTGTATGGGAATTTTGTGGCTTGTACAGGACTTAGGTCTAAGGGGATCTTGGCCTCTAGCCACCTGATTTTCCTGTTGTATGGGAGTTTTATGGCATGCACAGGACTTAGGTCTGAGGAGATCTTGGCCTTTAGCCACCTGATTTTCCTGTTGTATGGGAGTTTTGTGGCATGCACAGGACTTAGGTCTGAGGAAATCTGGGTCTCTAGCCACCTGATGTTCCTGTTGTATGGGAGTTTTGTGGCTTGTACAGGACTTAGGTCTGAGGAGATCTGGGCTTCTAGCCACCTGATGTTCCTGTTGTATGGGAGTTTCGTGGCTTGTACAGGACTTAGGTCTGAGGAGATCTTGGTCTTTAGCCACCTGAATTTCCTGTTGTATGGGAGTTTTGTGGCATGCACAGGACTTAGGTCTGAGGAGATCTTGGTCTCTAGCCACCTGATGTTCCTGTTGTATGGGAATTTTGTGGCTTGCATAGGACTTAGGTCTGAGAAGATCTTGTTCTCTAGCCACCTGATGTTCCTGTTGTATGGGAGTTTTGTGGCTTGCACAGGACTCAGGTCTGAGGAGATCTTGGTCTCTAGCCACCTGATGTTCCTGTTGTATGGGAATTTTGTGGCTTGCACAGGACTTAGGTCTGAGGAGATCTTGGTGTCTAGCCACCTGATGTTCCTGTTGTGTGGGAGTTTTGTGACTTGTACAGGACTTAGGTCTGAGAAGATCTTGGTCTCTAGCCACCTGATGTTCCTGTTCTGTGGGAGTTTTGTGGCTTGTACAGGACTTAGGTCTGAGGAGATATTGGTCTCTAGCCACCTGATGTTCCTGTTGTATGGGAATATTGTGGCTTGCATAGGACTTAGGTCTGAGAAGATCTTGTTCTCTAGCCACCTGATGTTCCTTTTGTGTGGGAGTTTTGTGACTTGTACAAGACTTAGGTCTGAGAAGATCTTGGTCTCTAGCCACCTGATGTTCCTGTTGTATGGGCGTTTTGTGGCTTGCACAGGACTTAGGTCTGAGGAGTTCTTGGTCTCTAGCCACCTGATGTTCCTGTTGTATGGGAATTTTGTGGCTCGTACAGGACTTAGGTCTGAGGAGATCTTGGTCTCTAGCCACCTGATGTTCCTGTTGTATGGGAGTTTTGTGGCTTGTACCGGACTTAGGTCTGAGGAGATCTTGTTCTCTAGCCACCTGATGTTCCTGTTGTATGGGAGCTTTGTGGCTTACACAGGACTTAGGTCTGAGGAGATCTTGGTCTCTAGCTACCTGATGTTCCTGTTGTATGGGAATTTTGTGGCTCGTACAGGACTTAGGTCTGAGGAGATCTGGGCTTCTAGCCACCTGATGTTCCTGTTGTATGGGAGTTTTGTGGCTTGTACAGGACTTAGGTCTGAGGAGATCTTGGCCTTTAGCCACCTGATTTTCCTTTTGTATGGGAGTTTTTTGGCATGCACAGGACTTAGGTCTGAGGAGATCTTGGCCTCTAGCCACTTGATATTCCTGTTTCATGGAAGTTTCAGCAAACCCCGGCATCGGGTCTTGAGATCTGCCACATAAACTGGTTATAGGGAGGTTTTATTCTTTTGTGTGCTTTTGAGTCATGAAGTAAGCCAGCTTTGAAAGTCCTTTTTAAATAAATATATATGTATGTTGTAACCGAGAGGGGCAGTCAGGGTGTGGAGAAATTTCCAGTACCTCTCTGTACCTTGGAAGACCTTTCACAGTTCTCACAGAGTACAGACAGTCGTGGTCGAGGTAGAAAGGAAGTCTTGGGATTGTCCACACAATAAAACGAAGGGATTCAGTTGTACTAGGAACGTTCCGTGAACAGAAATAGTCCTACATCCACAGAAAAACTTCCTACATCTTTAAGTCTCGTTCTTAAACGTTGTTAGAATTCTATATCTCAATCTCAGTTATTTAACCCAACTTTTATTCTATTTTCACGGTTTTTATTTTATTATTATCAGTTTGTGCAGCGTACATTACATATTGTCAAGCAATGGTACATGTATAACATGCGTATAATTAGTTACAGAGGTGTTTCTATTATATAACACGTTTTATATCATATAATCTTGTTATTACACCAATATGGGGTTGTTGGTTCAAATTACCATATATATACTCGTATAATAAATATTAATATTTATAAAAATCTCCTTTTTTTATAATTTATCCAACTGATCCCAGTAAAATTTCATTTATGTACTATTTTTTCACAAATAATATTATTGTTTATGATTTTAAAATTACGAATTGAAATAATAAATTGTTTCTATTTGTTCTCTTAGAATATGAATGCTTCAAGAAGTAATATTTGGTATATTTTTGTTTTTTTTTTACACTGTCTTATAGGTTACATCTTCCAGTTTGTATTCATGGCCTCTTTCTAATTACGTCATACTTCCATATTGGATAAAGAGAATCTTAAAATTACAAAAATCACAGATTTGTATTCAGTTGTATCATTTTTATATAGATTGATGACTTGTCAATCGCGTGGCTAGGAGGAGCCCCATCTACCTTTGATTTTATATCTGAAATCACATTCTCCTTCTTTCTCAGTCTTTTCTTCTCCGGGTTTGTCGAATTGTAATAGACAAGGAAGTTTGAGAGATAGGATCAAGTGTCTACTGTAGACGACACATGTAGATTGATGAACTGTCAGATCTGACTAAGAAGCTCCATAGCGTGAGCAAATCAAGCTTCATTATCATCTACCAATAGTCAAACATTTAGAACGGTTGGATAAATCTGAATAGAATTATCTCGCTAGTAGATCTTGCCATCGCTGTCTTGGGAGGTAAGATGTATTTAGGTCTTGGGATTATTTCGTCAAATTCTTTATGTTAGAAATCCATTTATTTCTTGGCCTTCCTCGTTGTCGTGAAGTTAAACTTTCCAAAGTCTGGTAGGGTAGGCATCTGCCCACATGGCCTAGCCAGTAGCACAAAACAAACCTATGGATTTGAGAGAGATTATAGCCCAGGTTCTTGGAGCGCAGAACGTCAACTACCCAGGTTGTCCAGCTCACTAATATGAAGTAGTGCCAAGCACTTTCAATCCCGTCCCTAGTAGAATCCTGAGCAGAACCAGTTGACCGGGATGTTTCATGCTGAGGTCGAGTCTGACCATAGATGTAGGGTTGAGGTGGTCAAAGGTCCAAGCAGACTAGCTGTTTGCATCCTATGTCTCCGAAAATCTAGGCAGCTGAAGAGGGGATGATCAACTGTCTTTGGGTTATTCTAAACAGTGATGGCTATTTCGGGTTGTACAAGGTCTTCCAGGATTTAACATGGTGTGTACAGATTTGAAACAAATAAAACCTACGTTTACTAGGTTTCACGTTTAACGCGCATGGGCGTGTAAGACACGCGGATGTTCCTAAGCGTGTGTTCTTCATTTATCTTCACGCTAGTGCGCTCCCATGACTGCATGTTGGATGAACTGCGACGCGATGTCGGCATTACAACATATATATAATTTTAATATTTAGTGATTGAAAATAGCACCAATTTAGGTAGGTATAAGAATTTTTGGCTTTATCATTATTAGGAAACACGATGAAAACCAATATATATGCTCTTTAAATAGGATAAAATTGAGAGTTCTTCACTTTTAAGAACATAAAAAAAAAACACTGGTCACAATAATTTAAACCACCCTAGTAAAAGAAACAAAGATACTTATATTATGGGAAAAATTACTTTAGGAGACAATTTAAAGTAGATTTTTTTTTCGTTCAAATGAAATGTGCTACAATTAACATAATGGAAAACATATGAAATATTAATGATATTTTTACAATTACTTTTTGTCGCAATGTGTTTCTTTATAATAATATCATCAAATGTTATCTCTACAGACCTTAATGCAATGATACAAGTATTAAATGAAAGGGCTTCGCTCATCAACAGTGAACCCTCTCGGCGGTTTCGCCAGATTAATATAAAGAACGCTTGGTCTTATTACCTTGTAGTTTAATCTATAATCCAAATAGTACCTATCATATATTTTGCTCAAATTCGTATATTGTAAACATCTACGCGCGAATACAAGCTAATATAAATAAAATTACTCAGATAACGTGAGAATAAATTTACTATGTCTCCGTGGCGCAATCGGCTAGCGCGTTCGGCTGTTAACCGAAAGGTTGGTGGTTCGAGCCCACCCGGGGACGTTTTTTTTTTTGTTATTTTTTATTATTATTTTTTTTTTTCTAAAATTATTATTCTTACATTTTGAACAACCAATTAAATAAGGGTTATCAAGAACAGTTCAATAGTTCATTCGACACACACAATGATAGATTTATTAATTAAAATAAATAAGTGTTTTGAAAATAGAGCAATCCATAAATAAATCTTTAATTCACAAGGTAATAAGACCAAATCCAAATTGAAAAAATAGTGTGTGACGTTTCGGTAACAGCGTTGTTACCATCTTCAGACAAAAGTACTGAATGAGAGAATTTTAAAAGCATGCTGTGGTAAAATTCTCTCATTCAGTACTTTTGTCTGAAGATGGTAACAACGCTGTTACCGAAACGTCACACACTATTTTTTTATTTGGATTTGGTCTTATTACCTTGTGTTTATAATCTATAATCCAAATTGTGCCTTATAAATCTTTAATTAAAAAGGCATATATTGGATCCAAAAAAAAATCATTTATTTTACCAATATTTCAGTTGGCTGAACGCCAACCTTTATCAAGGTATTATAACATATTTAATGTGTGTCAACACATTTTGATTCAATATATGCCTTTTTAATTAAAAATAAGTGTGTGTGAAAAGGTTATTGGAGAAAGTTGGGAAAAAGGATTATTGGAATCATGGGATGGATGAAAAGCTATGAAGAACTAAAGAGCTCAAGAAAACATGGCGCTCCTGGAGGACCAGCATAAGAACAGAGAATAAAACTTGGCAATAATTAGCTACATCTCATATATGCTCCAGGAACCTGGGTTTTAATCTTTGTAACCTAAACATTGATTCGTTGAAATGTCAAGTCTAAAATACTATACAAAAGAAAAAATAACCATTAACCAAATTCCCAGAGATGACAGAATATTCTAAACCGCGGCTTATATCTATTCAAAAGTAGTAAAAAGTGGAATGAACTACGCATGCGCCAAGACGCATATACAAACCAAGACATATATAAGAGATGTGTTCAAAAGGTATCGCGACTTTTGTGTTTTTCAAAAATTATTTATTTATTCATGAATACCTATTTTGTCCCCTTGAAAGTAATCCCCATGAGATATTATACACTTGTGCCAACGGTTTTTCCAATCTTCGAAGCACTTCAAAAAATCATTTTTTAAAATCTTTTTCAGCTCCTCCTTCAATGCCGTCTTTATCTCGTCAAGCGTAGCGTAACGTCGTCCTTTCATGGGCCTCTTCAGTTTAGGGAACAAGAAAAAGTCACAGGGGGCCAGATCTGGGGAATACGGTGGCTGGCAACATCATTAGTGTGTTGTTTTTGGCCAAAAAGTCGCGCACAAGCAACGATGTGTGAGCAGGGGCGTTATCGTGGTGCAAAAGCCAATTTTTGTTCTTCCACAAATCCGGGCGTTTCTGGCGGATTGCTTCGCGCAAATTGCGCATAACTTGCAGGTAACATTCCTTATTGACCGTTCTACCCTGTGGCAAGAACGCATGATGCACCACGCCCCTGCAATCGAAGAAAACTGTCAGCAAAACTTTCACATTCGACCGAACTTGGCGCGCTTTTTTCGGTCTTGGTTCGTGCGGCAGCTTCCATTGAGATGATTGAGCTTTGGTTTCCACGTCATAACAATAAACCCGCGCTTCGTCACCAGTTATGACCCTCTGGATCAAATTTGGGTCGTCGCGGACAGAGTCCAACATCTCATTAGCAATGCTCACGCGATGCTGTTTTTGGTCGCAATTGAGCAATTTTGGTACGAATTTCGCGGCGACCCGTCTCATGCCCAAATCATTGATAAAAATCGAATGGCACGAGCCAATCGATATGTTTAGGTCCTCAGCAACTTCTCTAACGGTGATTCGACGATTGGCCAATATCATTTTCACCACTTCATTAATTTTTTCGTCTGTTGTTGAAGTGCTCGGGCGTCCGGCACGCTCTTCGTCGTTCACATCTTCTCGGCCTTCTGAGAACATTTTGTACCACCGATAAACGTATGCCACAGTCAACATTCGGAATGCATCCGCGCACTTAATTTCGTTTTTCACACAAAATTTGATACAGGTTCTTTGATCCATTTTTTTTTTTTTTTTTAATAGGTAAAAATCGAAGACGATCCAAAACACCTGCAAGCAAAGCAGCTGTCAACACTTAAGTGAACATTCAAAATGGCCGAGCTTGTCGGCATAAGTGAGAGACATGAGTACCAACATAAAGCCACAAAAATATCGAAATTCGAATATACGTAACCCGCGAAAAGTCAAAAGTCGCGATACTTTTTGAACACACCTCGTATATTTTTGTGTGTCAACAAGTAGCCGACCGATGGTACACGTGACCAGTAAAAATTATTTTTATTTTTATTTATTTAATTATTTTGATCTCAGGGAAACGGCACCACAGAGATGAAGGGTATAAATTGTATTTGGCCACTTACCACCGTTTTGCCTAGGGCCATACCACATTGAAAACACCGGTTCTCGTTCGATCACCGAAGTTAAGCAATGTCGGGCCCGGTCAGTACTTGGGAGGGTGACCACCTGGGAACACCGGGTGCTGTAGGATATTACCTTTTTGGCTCTCACCCAGGAGCCTCAAATTCGATTCCCAGCATGGGAATTTTTTTGGGGGCTCAAAAATCATCCATTATGGTTATCTGCCCTGTAAATAAAGATGTTTCCGACCACTGTTTCGTGGCAAAGTGTTAAATACAAAGTTGCAGTGATAAATTAATCTTCGTCCTGTTTAGATATTGACCCAGCGATTAGAAATGTCACAGCTCCTACAACTGGCCTGGCGAGACCCTGAAGATATTGGCAGATGACCACTATATCTCCATTCTCCAATTTTCTACTGGCCTAGGTAGAATTTGGTTCTCCCCAAGGGGAGTAAAATACAATAAAAACTGTTTTTGAAGGCACCTGTCTTGGGAGTTTTTCCCATTGTAAGAGTCAATTTTTTAGTGTAAATAGCTTGTTTTTCCATTATTTTTCTTATATATCTGTAGTGTGTCGATTTATTAGTCCAGCGATGGCTCAGAAAAGTCTTTCAAAGTTAGTGTTTTATTGGTATTACTTATTAGCTACATTTTTAGAGGAAGACAAAAGGACAACACCCTAGAATGTCTATTGGGGTTCTCACTGACTTCCGCCGATCTGCCGCACCACGCAGCAGTGGTCATCTCCTATTTCATGGCCCCGCTTGCATGTTTGCCGTGGTCCGTCATCCCAGCAGGTTGGAAGGAAGTCTCTTGGCTCCCACACATCTAACCCTGTCAACTTGTTTCCCTCTTAATTTTCTACACTACTTAAGACAGCTAAATGTTTTGAATATCCTATAATCATTTGATTTGCATAAGAAAGCAAAGTTTTAACTTAACCAAATTTATTCAACCTGTCTTTGGAATCAAGCTGTCTTGAGAGTGTATTTTGGCTCTATCCTTAGAAATAGATTTTACTGTAAAATAAATAAAGGTAGAGATTTGGGGAAGTCAGGAAGATATTTTATTTAACCGTTATTATATCTACAACATTGGCATAGACCCATACAGCGCTGCGTGGAGCAGGTTAGACAACAGAATGGGAGTAAAGAAGAAAAAAATAAGTTGTACGCTGGGGCATGTATATACAAATTTCACACATTGTCTCTCGAGTGAGTGTTCTCAAGATCTTCAATTATAATACTAACAAACAATCACACATACACACAATGGTAGACAAACCAACCAATAGTAGAAGCATAGCGCTGATGTTTGGGTTGACTTAGATCAGGTAGTGAGAGTAGTAAGTTGGCGAGAGAGAAATATCGGACAAACAAGGAAACTATAGGAGAATGGATAGAGTATTTTGTCACCACATGAACGACTTGCAAAAAGTTGGCAGGAAAAATGGCTTTGAACATCACGGAGCGTCATAAAAAAGTATCAGAACATCCATCCAGTACAAAGAGATGATTAGACAAAAAAGAAGCCAAGTGTTAAGTCTCATTTAAAATAATGCCATATATCAATCCTAGATAGATAGAATCAGGTGCTGATTTGTTTAAACCACTATTATCTAACCTTAATCTTTGTGTGCAACACCATCCTTAGAGTTGTTCAACTAGTATTTCTTAGAAAAAAATGGTTCATAGGAATACCACTACATCAACTTAGAGTTACATGCTTCTTAATTGTTTTCCATAATACCATCGAATATCTTTAGTGTGTTTTCTTTTGCCATGGTATGCATGGTATTCCATTAGACCAGAGAAGAAGGTTCTACACCTTTAAAAAAAAAAAAACTAAGCAACTAAGTTATACAGTAGAACCTCCATGAGAGGACACTCTCACTAGAGGACACCTCTTTACAAAGGACAGTTTTCATCACCAAAATTACCATTTTTACTATTTAGTAGCTCTCCGGTAAGAGGACACCTCTCTCTAAAGGACACTTTGTCTCTACAACTAGCTGTCCTTTACAGGGAGGTAGTTCTACTGTACCTGAATTTACAAAAATACAACTAATCAATTCCAACCTGTCTCCCAACTCCGAGGTATGGCTGCACACACAGTGGTCAGAAATATATATTGAATGGTGTTGGAGATTCACCGTGGTCTGGTTGCTATAGAAGTCCAGAATGAAAAACAAGATGGATACTCTCTCCATAACTGACTACCTTCTATCTACTAAGACATGTGGCACAGGATACAAATATATTTGAGAGAAACTCTCCAGTTAAATGATCTCATTATCACCACAAATACACCCCCCCCACTGTTATTCACTTTCCAAAACTAAATAATCCTTATGATATAGAGCCATCTCTGATCTACCATCATGGAATGCCATTTCACCATGTTCTCAGAACAAAAGACCATCCTCTTACATCCTTCCTGTCTACCTCTCCCTTCATTTTTCAAGTTGTATTCCTCTGGTAGAATGGATAGATGTTTCCTGAAATACATGTTCCTTCAAAAACTTCCATTTCCTTTCAATATTACTTCATTCAGAGGGAGAAGACAGTAAAAGCAGTCTACCCACCATGATTATCATGGCCTGTACCACATATACTATGGATAAGCACAAAAAAAAAAGAGAGAAAAGGAGCAATAAATTATACCAAGTTCAAATATTAAATAGGCAGAGACACCACATATGTAAATTACTGCCAAGGTAAACTTTCAGCAGTCTCTTGCAGCTATCAATACACATTTTCCTCACAATTTCAGCACCCAATTTTATCTAGGATTTATAAAGATAGAGAACACACCATTTTAAAATGACTTATTAACACTGAAACTTCTTCTGATCTATTCTTTATCTCACAGAAAACTCTTTCATAAAAGTTTTTTCAATAAAATTAAACAACATGAACCTGTGATTACAGCAAAAAGAGATTGATAGGGGATAACAGTCAGAAGGTTTAACAGGAACATTTTTGACTTGAAAAATTCGACATAGAAAAAAAAAATAGAGAAAAAACTTGCTGTGTAAGAGTTAACAAAGGAGAAGACAACAACAGCTACCACAAAATTCCTCCCTCCCCCCAAACTAGATTTAAGTCAACTCTCTAGTTTAATTGAGATATTTGCTGAGAGAAAGCAATAAATTATACTCTTCAGTATCAGAAGTCTCACTTCACCAAACCCTGTTCATTATATAAATATATGTCATATAATAAGAGCTTCATACAGAAACTGTACCATATAAACAAGATTAAATAGTCACACACTTCTTGAACAAAAAAACTTTGATTTTATTTATATTTCTTATGTTTCAGTGACCCACTGACATCCTTAAGGGTGAAGTGACTAATCCTATATATAAAGCCAACCCAATTTTCTATATAAACTAGTGTTGAACTAAAATAACCCGTGGGGAGAAACAGAGTTCCAAACAGAAAGAAGCTAGGTATGAACAGATAATGTTGTCTGATGCAACATCTTGACTGTTTACACAAAGGTCATTAAATCTCTGTTCTCCTCTGAGAATAATATAAAAGCTCTGAAATTAGTGGGTGGGCAGATAGACTTTGATGGGCTTTTTCTCCTGTCTGGCTACGTTTTCCCAGTAATTGCTCCAGTGCACTCCTCCACTCTGACTGCTATACAAATAAAGATACTTTTTTGATATCAATTGAAAAAGCCCTGTACGATTTATAAGTAAATAAAACTAAGCATCAAGGGCTGCGTTTCTTTATTAAAACAAATATATACGAGCTTTCGGGCACATACGCCCTTCTACAGGAATTAATAAAACAGTAATCCAACTAGTTTGAAATAAGATTTGTTTATAAATTTAACGTGCATATCCACGATACACGTGCATTTCAACTTGCAAGGTATCCCATCAGACATGTGATATCTTATACTGCGATTGAATTATTTTTATCTTATTTTATTTAAGTCTATTGAATTATATGCTTCTGGTAAATCAATTCTGCGATTTATACTGCTATATTGTTTGGACACTATTGCTTCAATTATTAATCTTTGAAATTTATTATTAATATTGTTATAATGTACTTTAGGTTCATTTAAGTTAAATGTGTGTCCTGTTGAATTGGAGTGTTGTACTATTAATGATAATGGGTCATTTCTGTTTATGTTTCTTCTGTGTTCAATGATTCTATTATGCAATTTTCTTCCCGTTTCTCCTACATATTTGGCATTACAATTATTACATTCTATAGAATAAATTACCTCTTTTCTGCTTGATATATATTCGGTTTGCCTGTTTTTTGTAATCGGGTTTCTTAAGATATCTGATAAGTTGGGAGAGTTACTATAAAAGGTTTTTATTCCATATTTATCTAGTGTTCTAGAAATGTGGATGGATTTCGGGGAATATGGGATATAGCAATTCTGCCTGTATATTTTAGTTTTTTGTGCTGACATGTTAGATGTGACCTGTGCCTGATAAAAATGTTTTAAAATAAATGTTTTGGGATAACCAGCTGATGTCAAATTATTGATAACAGTTTGCGTTTCTTGCGTTTTGTATTGATTTAAAGAACAATGAGTATAAATTCTTTTAGTTAATGTTTTCACTGTGTTAATTTTATGACTAATGGGGCAGAATGAATAAAATTTTATATAATTGGGGGCGAATGAAGGTTTGTAGTAAACTGTTGTTTGCAATCTATTATCTAATTTAATTATTTTAATATCTAAAAATGGCAATGTGCAATTATCTTCTTTTTCTATTGTGAAACGTAAGCTATTGTTATAATTGTTGAGTGAGGCTAAGATGTTGGGAATCTGTTTTTCTGTACAAATGCAAAATATATCATCTATATATCGTCTGTATAATATGATGTCTGCTGGATATGATGATGTGATCCAATTGTCTATTTCTCTCATAACTATTTCGGCTAATGGAGTTGATAATGGGCTTCCCATAGGGGAACCTTTGATTTGTTTATATTGTTTTTGGTCAAAAGTGAATATGTTAACTTTAAGACATAATGTAATTAAATCTATTATTTTATCTATTGTTTTAGAGTCTATCATATTGTTATTTAAAAAGGTTTTAGTAGTTTCAATTATTAAGTTATGGGGGAGACTGGGATATAAGGCCTCTACGTCGAATGATACTAAAATATGATCTCTCTGATAATTGTAATTGGCTATTTCAGTAATGAATGTTGGAATATTTGCTATTGACTTTGGAAATACGTTATTCTTAATTAATGACTGTAAAAATATTGTAACATACTTGGCTACTGGTGCTAATGGTGAGCTGTGATAGGCTACTATTGGTCTTAATGGGATCCCTTGCTTGTGAACCTTAGGTTTTCCATATATATAACTTTCAGAGTTTAAATTAGATATGAATAATTTAAATTCATCGTTTGATATCATATTGCTTTTGTACATCCTGTTCATTTCTTTCTTGAAATATGTATATTCTCGTTTCTTATCACTTTCATTAACTATTGTAAAAATGCTTCTGTCTTCTAATATGTTGTTCATTTTGCTTATATAATCTGTTTTGTCCATCACTACTGTCATCCCTCCTTTGTCTGCACCCGTGATGATTATGTCTTTTCTATTTTTGAGATCATTCAAGACAGTTTTATCTCTCTGGTTGTTTGGCGGCATTTTGTTTGGTTCTTTTAGTATGTTTATTACAGAATTTCTGATAGTATTCTTTTCATAGTTTGGAATTTTATATCAGGAATCTTACAAACAAATCATTGCAGCTCGTAAGATGGAGATATCACCTGGCATTCAACATCCGATGCGAAGAAGCAAACTTCATCCCGCCAACCTTGAGAATCAAAGATCCAGTCCAGAATCCGTTTTCGGCAAAAATAATCCAAGAAACTCAATACAAACTATTAAGATCTAGAACTAAAGGATGTCATTCAAAAATCAGGATTATTACCAAAACCATAAAGGACATAATTTGTTTACTCTCTCTCAACAGCGACCAATCACATCTAAATGATATCATAATAAATATTAACGCTAAAATAGCAATATTGAAAGCAAAAATAGAAAAAAGACATAACAATAAAATAGAATTTTGGATACGCAAGTATGATTTCCCAGATACAAATAGAAAAGATAATGCAATTAATGTGATCAATCTTTCCAAGACAGTTTTAAACAAAGATGAAGTCAATATATTATCTAAAGGATTAAAACATAGACCAATAGGCAAACCACAGACCATAAAAATAATTAGTGGAATAGAAGCAGCTATCTGTAAGCTCAATAACTATGAAAAGAATACTATCAGAAATTCTGTAATAAACATACTAAAAGAACCAAACAAAATGCCGCCAAACAACCAGAGAGATAAAACTGTCTTGAATGATCTCAAAAATAGAAAAGACATAATCATCACGGGTGCAGACAAAGGAGGGATGACAGTAGTGATGGACAAAACAGATTATATAAGCAAAATGAACAACATATTAGAAGACAGAAGCATTTTTACAATAGTTAATGAAAGTGATAAGAAACGAGAATATACATATTTCAAGAAAGAAATGAACAGGATGTACAAAAGCAATATGATATCAAACGATGAATTTAAATTATTCATATCTAATTTAAACTCTGAAAGTTATATATATGGAAAACCTAAGGTTCACAAGCAAGGGATCCCATTAAGACCAATAGTAGCCTATCACAGCTCACCATTAGCACCAGTAGCCAAGTATGTTACAATATTTTTACAGTCATTAAATAAGAATAACGTATTTCCAAAGTCAATAGCAAATATTCCAACATTCATTACTGAAATAGCCAATTACAATTATCAGAGAGATCATATTTTAGTATCATTCGACGTAGAGGCCTTATATCCCAGTCTCCCCCATAACTTAATAATTGAAACTACTAAAACCTTTTTAAATAACAATATGATAGACTCTAAAACAATAGATAAAATAATAGATTTAATTACATTATGTCTTAAAGTTAACATATTCACTTTTGACCAAAAACAATATAAACAAATCAAAGGTTCCCCTATGGGAAGCCCATTATCAACTCCATTAGCCGAAATAGTTATGAGAGAAATAGACAATTGGATCACATCATCATATCCAGCAGACATCATATTATACAGACGATATATAGATGATATATTTTGCATTTGTACAGAAAAACAGATTCCCAACATCTTAGCCTCACTCAACAATTATAACAATAGCTTACGTTTCACAATAGAAAAAGAAGATAATTGCACATTGCCATTTTTAGATATTAAAATAATTAAATTAGATAATAGATTGCAAACAACAGTTTACTACAAACCTTCATTCGCCCCCAATTATATAAAATTTTATTCATTCTGCCCCATTAGTCATAAAATTAACACAGTGAAAACATTAACTAAAGAATTTATACTCATTGTTCTTTAAATCAATACAAAACGCAAGAAACGCAAACTGTTATCAATAATTTGACATCAGCTGGTTATCCCAAAACATTTATTTTAAAACATTTTTATCAGGCACAGGTCACATCTAACATGTCAGCACAAAAAACTAAAATATACAGGCAGAATTGCTATATCCCATATTCCCCGAAATCCATCCACATTTCTAGAACACTAGATAAATATGGAATAAAAACCTTTTATAGTAACTCTCCCAACTTATCAGATATCTTAAGAAACCCGATTACAAAAAACAGGCAAACCGAATATATATCAAGCAGAAAAGAGGTAATTTATTCTATAGAATGTAATAATTGTAATGCCAAATATGTAGGAGAAACGGGAAGAAAATTGCATAATAGAATCATTGAACACAGAAGAAACATAAACAGAAATGACCCATTATCATTAATAGTACAACACTCCAATTCAACAGGACACACATTTAACTTAAATGAACCTAAAGTACATTATAACAATATTAATAATAAATTTCAAAGATTAATAATTGAAGCAATAGTGTCCAAACAATATAGCAGTATAAATCGTAGAATTGATTTACCAGAAGCATATAATTCAATAGACTTAAATAAAATAAGATAAAAATAATTCAATCGCAGTATAAGATATCACATGTCTGATGGGATACCTTGCAAGTTGAAATGCACGTGTATCGTGGATATGCACGTTAAATTTATAAACAAATCTTATTTCAAACTAGTTGGATTACTGTTTTATTAATTCCTGTAGAAGGGCGTATGTGCCCGAAAGCTCGTATATATTTGTTTTAATAAAGAAACGCAGCCCTTGATGCTTTGTTTTATTTACTTATAAAGATACTTTTGTTCCAAGACCTACATCACAACAGCTATTGTTGCAAGTTTCCCAGTTGGGAAGTTGAGAAGAAGTAAGTGGGCAGATAGATCCAACAGTTACTTTGCCGACCCTTTTCTTTTCTCTGGCTCTGCCTTATCATTGCGTTCTTCACTCTTGAGTGCTATTCAATTAAATGTACTTTTGTTCCAAGACCTACATCACAACAGCTATTGTTGCAAGTTTCCCAGTTGGGAAGTTGAGAAGAAGTAATTGGGCAGATAGATCCAACAGTTACTTTGCAGGCCCTTTTCTTTTCTCTGGCTCCACCTTATCATTGCGTTCTTCAACTCTTGAGTGCTATTCAATTAAATGTACTTTTGTTTCAAGACCTACATCAAAACAGCTATTGTTGCAAGTTTCCCAGTTGGGAAGTTGAGAAGAAGTGTAATAGTATTTCATACAAAAAAAAAAAAAAAAAGAGTATAACTCCGGACCAGCTCAGAACTATAGATAATTGGGACTGCTGCCAATTGAGACTGACTTTATAGATAATCGTGGGATTAAAGTATTTGAAACTCAAGATATGAAACAATCAAAGCATAAATGTTTCGTTTCTCTTGAGGTAAATATATATATATACTAGCGAACCCGGCCACGCGTTGCTGTGGCTAAGTTGTAATATGTTAAATTAATATTATACTAAACTATTCAGTACAGTAAAGTTAATATTCACTTATAAAGATAAAAATGTTTTAGCCGATCTAAAGCCCTACGGGATTGAGAAGGGAACTTTACGTTAAAAAAAATTTGAAAGTGATTTTTATATATATAGATAATATAGCCCTTTATAATCACTGCATTAATAAATGTCAGTGAACTTGTTTATATGTATTGTTTTTTGTTTTTGAGATATTCTAATAGAACGTTCTTACAATTTTTGTAAAATATTTATATATGCACAAACACAGAATTTAAAAATATGTCTTAAAATTTGCTATAATTATTGTTATAAATATTATTTTAAAATAATTCGCCAGAAATCGTCCCGGTAGTATACTAAACAACTTCCCAAAGTTTCATGGCAAACATCTAAAATAAAATAATACTTTTAATACTTTGCTACAATATTAAAAAGAGGGGTGCTTAGGTGTTTAAAATGTAAAATGTGCTCTAAATAGTATTACATTGAGCCTTCATAACAAACATATTTAAAATAAACCAATTAAAATATAATAATGCTGTAAAAAAAGACTTTGCTACAATAATATAAAAGAAATGAAAATAAAAAAAAGACACCCACGCTGAGCCTCGAACCTAGGTTTGTTATAAATATTATTTAAAAATTGTTTATGTTGATTTTTATTTTAAAAAGCCTACATTTTAAATAAAATAATATTTTTAATAATTTGCTACAATAATATAAAAGAAATGAAAAAAAAAAAAAAACACCCACGCTGAGCCTCGAACCTAGGTTGTGGGGGTACGAAGCTGTGTACCTAACCTATAGGCTAAGCTTGACGTTACAAATACGCTCATGCGAGGCTATTTCAGGCCATACGCCTGCCGCGAGGGGGCGCTGATTGCGAGTGAATTTACGTTTTATTGTAAATAAAAATGCAACGAAAGGTTATTTCTAAAGAGTAATTAGCCAGAAACCATCCCGGTAGTATACTAAACATCTTCCCAAAGTTTCATCACGATTGGTTGAGCGATGTAGAAGATTATCACTTACGGACGGACCAACAAACATTCATTTTTATATATATAGATATTGGAACCTTCAGTGGCAAACTCTCCCAGCAGTTTTCCCTAACCTACCATAAAGCCAGCCTTTTAGAGGTTCTGCTATTGTACTTGAAGATTCTACTTATCTATCCGACAATGTAGAGGATGGAATCCTAGTTATGGCATTCAATCAAATTACAGACATAAGCTTTCAGAGGACGGCAGAATTACATGTATAATTGAGAACTATTTGATTTAACTCCCTTCTTGCCGGTCCCAAGCCCGGATGAAAAAGGAGGAGGGGGAGCAGTAACAAGCTCAGTAAAACACCTGGGGCTCAGCTGGCCCGGCTGATTGTACCCTGTTAGGGCTCCTAATCCAGGGATATAGGATGAGCAGCGCTTGTACTCCATGTTAGGAGCGGCTGCACATGGCATCTGTTCCTCATGTCAGAGGCGGCCATTTATTTTGGAGCTAAGTCGGCCTGCCACTGAGTAGTGCTCCCAGTCTTAATTACAAAGGCAGACGCATTCTACTTCACCCAGTATGGAGATAAGAAAGAAGAAGAAGAGATTGTTGCTGTTTCTTATCCCCTTGTGTAAGGATTACACAAATTCCAGGAGTTCATGCTTCTTGAGTTGTACAACATCCTGTTGTTTCTTATCCCTTGGGTAAAGATTACACAAATTCCATGAGTTCATGCTTCTCGAGTTGTTTGATGATAAGCAGTGGCCTCATCCAAGGGTCCTGTTTAATGCATCTAATGTACAAGAAAATAATACCTAATTTAATAGTGTGTCTTGATTCTATTTTAAAGAGTTCAGGATCTGAAGCTCTCCTCTATGTCACACACTATAAAATTATTTGGATTAGGTCTAGATTCGTTATCTATAATCCAAATTGTGGTTTATCAGCATATAATGTATATTCTGGTGAACTATGGATAATCGAGACTACAGATAATTGTTGTACCAATTTTTTGCTTTCTCAGAACAGCACAGTCCTCCCAAGTAATCAAGAAGAGAGTTGACTATTATAGACCTACTTGCTATAAAGAGAGAACATAAATTTGTACTTCTACCTATGTACAAAGTGGTGGTCTAGGTGCAAGGGATCAGCTAAAAAGGACGGACAAAAAAGGTCTACCGCGATCTTGGAGAATTTGATGAGAGAGAGAGAGAGGGGAGGAAGTGACCATTCAAGTAGATAGTGGATTGGTATATATATACAGGGATTTGTCGTCAAGTATCTACAAGAGGACAGAAACCATAGACTCCAGTGAGAGATGGTGTGTTCTTCAGTGATATAAATCGACATCAATCAATAAAAAAAGTGGTAGAAAACAAATTTTTAAAAAACATATTGATGACAATTTTAAAAAATATATAATACAGTAGAATGAAAGGACACCTCTCTACAAAGGACAGCTTTCATCGCCATATTGACATTTTTTATCAATTAGCTGTTCTCTTTTAACTACGCATCCAACTGTTCTCATCAATTAGCTGAGAATCCATCTTTCTAAAGAACACTTTGACTCTGCAACTCAATGTTGTCCTTTACAGAGAGGTAGTTCAACTGCACTAATACTAAAATGAGAGCAACAATTATTTTTCATCTCAAATATTCCAATACATGAAAAATCCACTTTTATAAAACATTTTTTTACAATAAGCTACATACATTCAGTACTATTTTTTAAAGATTTTGTTCACATTTTTTTTAGAGAGTTTTTTACCTAAGTATCCAATCTCATGTACTAATGATATTAGGTGTTATCTTCAAAATTCTTATAAAAACCTTGTTGTTCATAAATATATATACAGGTAAACTTGTCTATAGCGCCCCCCTCTTGGGACTTATCAAAATAGGGTGCTATAGACAGGTCACTTTTAATGTAAATCGCATCGTACTACATATTTAAAATGAGGCATTATAGAGAGGAAGGCGCTATTTAGAGGGGGCGCTATAGACAGGTTTAACTGTATATATATTTTATTTAAATAAATTGTAATTTCATTTGAAAAAAAAAAAGGAAAAAACAATCTATTTATAAATAAAAACATATAACCAACATATATAAAAATGAAGAGAAATATCAATTTATAAATCACATTTTCAATTTAAAAAAATAACAAATTAACAAAGAAATATTGAAATGACAAACACTAAGGAAGAAAAAAATTAAGAATCTATTTTTCATATAGAAAATCTCTAGGTGGAAAAAAAAAAGGAGTAAATTAATTTTTATCATTCGCAGCATTTCTGTATTCTGTAAAGACAAAAATTAATATATAAAAACATCAATAAAGGAAAATAAGGTGAGTGAATGATCAACAGTCAAAATAGAAAGGTAGTTGATTACAAGAGGATCTGTTTACCCATCTATCTCAATGTGGGAAAGTTATCTCACCTATTTTATTACAATGTCCACAACTTGCCAAGCCAGGATGAAAAAGGAGGAGGGGGAGCAGTAACAAGCTCACTAAAAATCCTGGGCTCAGCTGGCCCAGCTGATAGTACCCTGTAAGGACTCCTGATCCGGGATATAGGATGAGCAGCATTTGTACTCCATGTTAGGAGCAGCTGCACATGGCGTCTGTTCCTTATGTCAGAGATGGCCATTTCTTTTGGAGCTAAGTCAGCCTGCCACTGAGTAGTGCTCCCAGTCTTAATGACATAGGCAGCCACATTCTACTTCATCCAATCATGATGGTCGTCAAATCTCTTTTTCAAAAGTCTCAAGTTTTACAAGCTTGACACCCTAATATGATTGAATGGAGATAAGAAAGAAGAAGACAATGCCCACAATTTGGATTATGGATTTTAGCAACATCAGAGCAACAAATCAATAACCGTTGGTTGGAACCATTGTTTCAAGTCCAGCCGGGGGTAGTTGTTTTTAGGGAGTCGGTGGAAGGATGGTCTAAACCATTGGTTTTCGACCACAATGACCCGGGATCGAATCCTACATTGGGCACTTTTTTACTAATTAAAAAAAAAAATTCTCCAATGGCCCCTGATTCTTGAAAAGTCCAACCCCACCAGCAAGTGCAAGAAACCAAACTTGTTCCCATTCTTTCATGCAAATAGAATAGTAAGGTTACATTAGGCAGTTATAACTATGATGTAACTCTACATTGGGCAGACATATCTCACTCCTTTTTCTGTTCTTTCATGCAAATAGAATAGTTAGGTTACATTAGGCAGTTATAACTATGATGCAGTGTTGGGCATTAAAAAATTATTTTTCAATTAAATTGTTAATTGACTAAGAAATTAATTGCTAATAAATTAATTGCAATTAAATCAATTGCAATTAATCTTTAAATTGCAATTTGCAATTAAATTAATTGAAATTAAATTAATTGCAATTAAATAAAATGCAATTAATTTTTCAATTAAATCAATTGCAATTAAATCAATTGCAATTAAATTAATTGCAATTGATTTTTAAAATTGTTTTATGAAACAATTAAAACTAACAATTAAATATGTATTAATACAGAATAAATAAAAATAACAGATTCAATGAAAGGTTTAAAAAATTACACTGCATGAAAAAAATCAATCCTTCTCATTGATGAACTATTCTTGTCACGTTAAGCCTTTTACATACGTGAATGTTTGTTTTGGTTAAGAATACATTGAAATAAAATACATGAAATAAAATGGCGTCGATAAACGAAATGGAAGAAGACAGTAACATTCCAGTGACTTTTTCGGTTTCGGACATTAATGAGTCATTAGAAACATCTTCACCTGTGCCACCAACTGACACCGCCGAGTGTTCGTCTTCGCAAGCGCGGCTTTACTTGCTAGATGGAACATATTTCAAATCCTTGCTTGAAGAGTCCACTGGTAATAAAATCACAGCGCTTTGTATGAAATGTCCAAGAGATGTATTAACTAAAATTAAAGGATATCATAATTGTACGTCAAACTTTTTAAGTCACCTGAAGCGAAAACACGGGCAAGAATGCATTGAAGAGTACAAAAGATATGTAAAAAAAAAGAAATCCGGGGTAAAAACTGAGAAGTCAAATGAGAATAAAATTACACAAGAACAATTCGATGAAAATATTCTGAAATATTTTATACATTCCATGATCCCATTACGTGCAGTGGAAGATCCATATTTTTCAAAAATATTCACGGACTTGGAAATATCTGAAATGGGGCTAACTCTAATGAGTCGACGTTCACTAGGACGTCGTATAGAAAACCACTATGAAACGCAAGTAGCTAAGATAAAGCCGAAACTAAAAGAAGCTTCCTATGTGTGCACAGAAATAGATATTTGGTCCAGTAAAAAGAGAAGTTTTATAGGAGTTACAGCGCACTGGATCACAAATGATCTACGGAGAGTTTCAGTGGCGTTAGCTTGTCAACGATTCAAAGGCGTCCACAGCTACAATCGACTATCCGATATGATTCAAGAAATTAACGATCATTTCGACCTCAATACGAATAAAATTGTTGCATCGGTGACGGATAATGGCAGCAATTTCGTAAAAGCTTTCAAAATGTTCGGTGTCAAATTGACCAATATAAATATTGTTGATGAAGTTATGCCAGACTCTCAGCCAACAGAAGCCTTTTCTGAATCAGATGTTGAAGACGACGAATCATCAAATTTAGAAGATCCTGAGCATTTACTTCCTGCCCATTTACGATGCTGTGCGCATACGTTAAGCCTTTGCGCAACTACGGACGCGAACAAACTTTTAAGCGAGCAAGACACCCCTCTGTCGCAAATGCATGCTGCAATCATGAAGAAATGTAATGCTTTGTGGAAGGCTGCAGGACGACCAAAGAGTGCTGAAATAATGCAGAATGTGTTAGGACACACGTTAAGTCGACCTGGTGAGACCAGATGGAATAGCTTGTTTGATGCCCTCCAGCAAATTTTCGATATTAAAGAAAAAAGCTTACTCTTACATAGATTATTAAACATAAAAAATGCTATCAAAGACAACGAATTCGAATACATACAAGAGTATTTGACGTGCACTTCGCCAGTGGCAGAAGCCCTCGACATAATGCAGAGTGAGACTAACGCATATTATGGGATAGTTCTGCCGTGCCTTCTTGCGCTGAGAAAAAAATTGCTAAAAATTGAAAAGAAAAACAACTTTTCCTTTTGCAATCCGTTGGTCAAGGCATACAGAGAGAGTGTAGAGAAGAGATTTGAAAAAATGCTTGACGTCACCACTCCTGAAGCTGAAATAGCGGCTATTGCGGCATTATCCTACCCAAGATTCAAAAATAAATGGTTGACTTGTTTTGAGCCCGCGGATCGTACCAAGATTCTAAAAGTTTTCAAGACCTGCATTTCCGAAAAAAATAGTGGAAATATAGTAGCGACAGTGGCAAAAACAAAAAGTACCAAAGAAAACCTTTTTTTCAATTTTGACTCTGACTCCGATAGTTCAATCTCAGAAAAAAAACGCATGCTCCTCCGATGCACCAATGAATAAAGCAGAACTTTTGATGCTGCATTTTTTTGCAGAGGAAAGCCAAGATTTGCAACTACTCAATAGATATCCTGAGATAAAAAGTGTTTTTATTCAATACAACACACCTTTACCATCGTCAGCTGCAGTTGAACGCCTTTTTTCTTTTGCGACAATGACAAATCTGCCAAAGAGTCACAAATTGTCGGACAGCATGTTCGAGAAGAGAGTGGTACTGAAATGTAATTTAAATTATTACAAGAAATTATAAATTATCATTGTCTATCTAATCATGCTTAATTAAAGTTATTGATGATCATTTGCATCAGTCTTTTATTTGTTGCTAACATGTGTATTTAAATAGTTCAATAGTTATATTGTACCTGCGTCCACGTCCCTCGCAGGCCTGTACAGTATATTATATACCAGTTTATTATGCACCAGTAATTTTTTTATTTGTTAGATTAATTAAATTTCTCTAAACAATTAATTAATTGTTAATTTGAAAAGTGCAATTAACAATTAATTAATTGTTAATTAGAAAAGTGCAATTAACAATTAATTAATTGTTAATTGTATGAATACAATTAACAATTGATTAATTGTTAATTGTAAAAATACAATTAACAATTGATTAATTGTTAATTGTGAAAATTACAATTAACAATTAATCAATTGTTAATCTTTAATAAATCATTTTAATTAATATTTGCCCAACACTGCTATGATGTAACTCTACATTGGGCAGATATATCTCACTCCTTTTTCTGTTCTTTCATGCAAATAGAATAGTTAGGTTACATTAGGCAGTTATAACTATGATGTAACTCTACATTGGGCAGACATATCTCACTCCTTTTTCTGTTCTTTCATGCAAATAGAATAGTTAGGTTACACATTAGGCAGTTATAACTATGATGGTAACTATGTAACTCTACATTGGGCAGACTTATCTAACTCCTTTTTCTGTTCTTTCATACAAATAGAATAGTTAGGTTACACATTAGGCAGTTATAACTATGATAGTAACTATGTAACTCTACATTGGGCAGACTTATCTCACTCCTCACTCCTTTTTCTGTTCTTTCATGCAACTAGAATAGTTAGGTTACATTAGGCAGTTATAACTATGATGGTAACTATGTAACTCTACATTGGGCAGATATATCTCACTCCTTTTTCTGTTCTTTCATGCAAATAGAATAGTTAGGTTACATTAGGCAGTTATAACTATGATGTAACTCTACATTGGGCAGACATATCTCACTCCTTTTTCTGTTCTTTCATGCAACTAGAATAGTTAGGTTACATTAGGCAGTTATAACTATGATGGTAACTATGTAACTCTACATTGGGCAGACATATCTCACTCCTTTTTCTGTTCTTTCATGCAAATAGAATAGTTAGGTTACATTAGGCAGTTATAACTATGATGTAACTCTACATTGGGCAGACATATCTCACTCCTTTTTCTGTTCTTTCATGCAAATAGAATAGTTAGGTTACATTAGGCAGTTATAACTATGATGGTAACTATGTAACTCTACATTGGGCAGATATATATTATAGCGAAGTATTTCATATTTTACACAAGAATTTATTATTTTACACTAGTATATATATATATATATATTATATATATTAACTGAGTAGCATTTTTTAATGTTTATATTTTACTACTCTGTAAACTTCCCTCATTCTTTATCTTTTGTTTATCATTCACTAGCCGAATGACCCGGGCAACGCCCGGGGTTTACCCGATTAAATGCTTTTATTCAAATACTATTCGTTACAATTATAAATTGGCGCTGTGGATGTCATTCTTGTATAATATATAAATGAGTTTTTAAAATTGTAAAAAAAAAAAAAAAATGCATCGGCCGGGAATCGAACCCGGGGCGCCCGCGTGGCAGGCGAGCATTCTACCACTGAACCAAAAGCAAACGGTGACAGAATTAAGAACGCATGACGATGATAACTGTATATTATCCGTGACAGAGGCGGCCGATGAGGAAAGACGGTCGTGACTATATACGAGTAATAGTTTGTTCTTGCCTTAAATAAATTGCTGTGTCATCCTAAAGTTTGTCTATCCTAATTTTCCACGTGGCAATATCTCCCTCCTAGTTTCTGTCCTTTCATGTAAATAGTATAGTTAGATTAGGTTAAGGATAGCTGCGTATTCCCTACATCCAATAGATAACAAGATCCTCTTTAAACCAAAGAAGCTAGACACATGCATTGAAAACTGCAATAATACAAACTGAGAAAAAAAAGCCTCAACTTATATATTTTTCAAAGTGTAAAAAATAATAATTTCTAAAAACCATTTATATTACATGATATAAAGAAAAACAATTAACAATTTTTTTTTTTAAAAAAGACCATCACATCCCTAAACCAGTTGAATAATTTTAAAAAACTAATAAAAAAAGTTCTATTAATCCAACAATAATTTAACTACTAGAAGAATTTTTACACCAAATATAACTAATACTTTTATATACAATTTAAACATAGAGATAAAAATTTAAAAGAAAAACAACAACAAAATAAGAACTAAAGAATTCTACATCAGGAATTCCCTTTTATATATGAGAGTGTTTTTTAAAAATTAATTTTATTTTTCTAAAGAGAAAGATATAGAGGATCAAATACAGAAACTAGTGTCACATTTCTATATACAGTAGAACCTCCAAGAGAGGACACTCCCGCTAGAGGACACCTCTCTACAAAGACAGTTTTCATTTGTAAAATTACCATTTTTACTATTTAACAACTCTCCAATAAGAAGACACCTCTCCCTAAAGAACTCTTTAGCTCTGCAATTAGATGTCCTTTACAGGAAGGTTCTACTGTATTTGCATAAGAACAGTCTTTGCATATAAATTATTTTATAAAAGGGGTGTAAAAGTAGAGAATTAAAAAAAAAACAATAGCAATCATCAGTCAAAAGTTGAAAATAACAGTAAAAATGATAGAAAAATACCAAACTGATACTCATGGAAGTTGGAATCTAAAACTGGAAAAAAAAATGTACAAAGAAGATAAGTCAAAAATCATTAAAATTTGATATATATAATTGCACAATACCAATTAAATATTAAAAAATAATCACATATTTTCCAAAAAGGCAAAATAATGACAAAAAAAAACTAACTTTAAGATAATCAAATCAAAAGTATATGATATTTCTGTAACAAAACGCTGTAACCGAAAACATCACACACTATTTATTTGGATTTGGTCTTATTATCTTGTTTTTATAATCTATAATCCAAATTGTGCCTTCATCATAAATTTTAACAAAAGAGGGTTAAATGCATATACATAGCTGCATTGCCATCTGGAAAGAGAGAGTAAATTCTAATAGCATCTTTATAAGAGAACATACACAAGATAATAAGACCAAATAAATAAATAGTGTGTGGCGTTTCAGTAACAGCGTTGTTACCATCTTCAGACAAAGGAACTGAATGAGAAATTTTACCACAGCATGTTTTAAAAAAGTTACTGTCATCAAGTGTGTAGACAAGATAGCAGATAATAAGAAGATAGTTTTCTGAGAAACACAGAATATTGCTGTGGTAAAATTTATCATTCAATACTTTTGTCTGAAGATAGTAATGACACTGTTACCAAAATGTCACACACTATTTATTTATTTGGATTTGGTCTTATTACCTTGTGTTTATAATCCAAATTGTGCCTTATCAAGAGAACATATATAGCTAGGTGCTAATACAGGTTTTTGGGGGTGGGAGAAAACACAAATATAGATTGTAAATAAAATAAAACTATATTTGGTTTTGGCACACCTGATTGCTTTTATTCTTTAAAATCACAAAAGAAAAATTAAAAGATTCATTTACCAACCAAAGATAAAATTCCAACACCAATCAAGAACAATAATAAAAAAAGGAACCCCAATTCCAAACAATAATTATAAATAAATTTTTAAAAAACATAACAAAAGCTACAAATGGAATGTCAATAATAATAAAAAATATTAATAAGTATATTTTATAAACATACAAATAAAAAATTCATAACAATCTTTTTTTTTTTTTAATTCCCAAAATTTAAAAAACAGGAGATTCATTTCATTTATACACAGCGCCACAAAAATTATAAAATTTAACAAATGAAAACAGCCACATAATAGAAATACAGTAAAACCTCCCTTTAGCGTACACCCTGGTAACAGACACCTCTCTATAAAGGACAGTTTTCATTTGTAAAATTACCATTTTTACTATTTAGCAACTCTCCGGTAAGAGGACACCTCTCCCTAAAGGATAGTTTGGCTTTGCAATTTGGTGTCCTTTACAGGGAGGGAGGTTCTACTGTATATATATATTTTTAAAATTTTTTCTAAGAAAATATAAATGCCAACAAAAAAATCTCATAATTCTTTTTTTAAATAGTAAAAAAAAATTGCATTAAAAACAAATCTAGGTAGTTAAATAGCTCAACAAGATATGCTTAAAGAGTGGTAGTAAACATGTATATTTGTATAACATAAAATATTAAGACAATTTCCCTATTTACTAGAGAACAAGTCGGGGGAAAAACTCTCTTCTCCTCAACCTGTGTTTTTTAACACTTTCGACCCGAGGGACGTGAATTCGCGTTCTTGCCGATGTTTCACAGGTACATTGGAACAGCTGACATCCCCCCAACCTACTGATAGATAGACAAGAAGGTATGGGACAAGATCCTGGTGGACGTGAATTCGGTATTTAATATTATATTTAATTTTGAAAATCGGAAAGGACGAGAATTTGCATCCCTCGGGTTGAAAGTGTTAAAACAAAATATAATCAAATTTATATAAATATTGCAATTGTATTGGAGGGTGATACTCAGGTGCCAAAGAAAAGGGGAAAGCCTCTTTCATAATTAAAATTTTAAAAATAAACTGCCTTTTAGAACTACAGGTTATTAAGAAAGAGACCAAAGCCAAATAAATTAATAGTTCTGAAAATAGAGCAATACAAAATCATTAGATAATATAAAGGCATATATTGGATTGTATAAAAGATTTTATTCAAATCAATATATGCCTTTTTATTAT
Source organism: Cordylochernes scorpioides (assembly GCA_030710605.1). NCBI lineage: Eukaryota > Metazoa > Arthropoda > Arachnida > Pseudoscorpiones > Chernetidae > Cordylochernes > Cordylochernes scorpioides. The sequence continues at coordinate 69,298,554 of CP092873.1, read as the reverse complement.
CTAAATTAATAGCGTGTCAAGTTTTGGTAACAGCATTGTTACCATCAAAAGACTAAATGAGGAAAAATGTCGTAGCACATTCTTAAATAGTACTGTTACCACTTGTTTACACACTTGATAACAGTTCTATTTAAGAACATGCTGTGTTATTTTTACTCATTTAGTCTTTTGATGGTAACAACAATGCTGTTACCGAAACTTGACACACAAGGTGGTCACACAAGTTTGGTCTTATTACCTTGTAGTTCTTATCTATAATCCAAATTGTACCTTATCATTAACTGCTTTTTTTATATAATTTCTGTGAAGCACAGAATACTTAGATGAAATTTTCTGTCAATTATTATTTTAAAGAAAAGGAACTACTTGTTCTCGGTTGCCTGTATAAAAGTTTTTGCCCCAAGCCCTTTCTTTCTTCTTTTCCCTTATTTGATACATTGTAAATAACAACATTGCTGATTATTAACTTTTTACGTCCATTGAAGTCAAATAAAATTGATGAGGCACAATTTGGATTGTAGATTATAAACACAAGGTAATAAGACCAAATCCAAATAAATAAATAGTGTGTGACGTCTCGGTAACAGCGTTGTTACCTTCTTCAGACAAAAGTACTGAATGAGAGAATTTTACCACAGCATGCTTTTAAAAAAATTGCTGATTATTGTTACTATTGATTGTTATTTATTTCTACTCAGAGAATCTGTATAAGACCAAAAGGTTTTGATAAAGCTTTTTGTTGTTGTTGTTGTTGTTGTTGCATACTTAGATAAGTGCCACAATAAAAGCATGGCGAATCCAGAAAAAGTCAACAACCTGTATGACCTTGTAATATAAAAGAAGAAAGGAGAGAAATCAATAAATTGTTTGCGCGCCCGCCGCACGTGCTTGAGTGACTTTATGAGACACGCACACATCCAACGGGCAAGGCGCTCATCGAACTGTTGTTGTTACATTTTGTTCTTTGAATAATAAAAGTTGAATTATCTTTTATATCTTATTTTATTTAATAAAAAATAAAGAGGAATATAACACTGTATAACATGGTTTCAGACTATAACCCTCATCAGTACAGTTCTCATATAGCACTGTTAGATACAAGTTATAAAATATCAGCCAAATTTGTAACAAAAGTTTTCCCCCTTTTCACACATTCATATAAATACACTCCATAGTAGCTTATTCTAAACCTCTTCACATTTTGTTATTCACATATTTGTCTTAGAGCATTTTCTCTTAATTCTGTATTCAGTATACAGGAGCATGGATACAGTATGAAGAAGCAAAACAAAGTCAGTTACAAGGTAATAAGATCAAATCCAAATAAAAAGTGTGTTTATATATATATATATAAACTATTTATTTATTTGATCTTATTACCTTGTGTTTATAATCCAAATTGTGCCTTATCAAATTCAGTTTCAATAAAAGCAAGAGGCAAAAAGAAAATATTCAATGTGGAAAATAAGATAGATTAAAAAAAAAAAAGGACTAGTAGACCAAGGCATAAAAAAACAAACATAAGAGAGTTATAATAATATAACTTCTATTATGTTATTAAATAGTATTTCTCTTATCATAAATATATATATATATATTAAATCTTTATTATTTTTAAATATATACGATGCATGAGGCTTATAAAAATAAAATTTCTTTTATACAATTGGTGCAAAAAGGGGAGAGAGAAAGAGAAGAACTAAAAAAAATTAAATTCTTTGAAAACTGTTCTATCATGATTAGCTACCACATTGAATGGAAAAACAAAAAAAAAATGACTATTATAAATACGAATAAACCCTTACATTTTGTTCCTATTCCTAAAAAAATGAGGTTGCAAAAAATATATATAAAAAATTCAATGAAGAGGTAATAAATCTAGGGAGGGTTGAGCCCTCAATCCCAAAGGAGCTATTCTGTAAGAAGAAGGAGTCAGTATTCATCATCTTCTCCATCGTTAAGATGTTCACAGCCATCTTCAGCCTCGTCGTCAGGGACGGCAAACCCTTCCTGTAACAACACAACATCAATCTACCTCAATTGACAGGAAACTAAATACATTTAGTGGATTTCTCTGATAGAGCAACAAATAATACCATTAACAGTTATCTGTAAATGTATCTGAATTGTAATATCAAGAATGACTTCCCCACATTATATAAAAGTACTGCTTATATCCTCTTCTTTCTTATCTCCACACTGGGTGAAGTAGAATGTGTCTGCCTTTGTCATTAAGACTGGGAGCATTACTCAGTGGCAGGCCGACTTAGCTCCAAAAGAAATGGCCGCCTCCGACATGAGGAACAGACACCATGTGCAGCAGCTCCTAACATGGAGTACAAATGCTGCTCATCCTGTATCCCTGGATTAGGAGCCCTTACAGGGTACTATCAGCCGGGCCAGCTGAGCCCAGGTATTTTAGTGAGCTTGTTACTGCTCCCCCTCCTTCTTTTTCATCTGAGCTTGGGACCGGCAAAGGCGAAGTTGCTTATATCCTGAAACTTGACAATTATTTTGTGTGTGTTGTGCTAGGTATTAAATTTCTAAGGGAAATGTGATGAAAGAACTGATAGGTCAGGTCTAATCTAGTTAGAGCTGCTCACCACAGGAAGCTCAGCATACATTTTACAACCTTTTATATATAAATATAAAGGTCACATCTTCCATCAAAATAGACATCAAAACTAGACACCATCTATTGACCTTCGCCGTAAACTAGCAGCCTCGGGTCGGTGACAAAGCCACAACACCAGCTTTAGCAAACCAAGAAGCATCCACCTAAAGACTATGGTTTCGGGCTAATGGCCCTCGTCAGCCTAGAGCGGACTTTATTCCATGAGATCCACAAGGGATCCAATGGAATCCTCACAATGATGGCGTCTAGTTTTGACGTCTATTTTGACGGGAGACCTTTATCTTTATAGATGAATATCCTCCAGGCATCTATATTTTAGCCCTAGGTGTACCTTTATTACAAGCTAAAAATGTTTATAGTTTGTTAATAAAAACACTTGTATCATAATTCTCAATACTTAATCAATGTATATAGTCTCCTTGTATATTAATGCATGGGGTAATAATAAAATATATATATACAGTAAAACCCTGCTAATATGAACCCTGGATATAACGAACCTTCCCTTATAACGTACCCACGGGCGATTCCCAATTCCATTCCATTGAAAATACAATCGTTATAACGAACTTTGTGATTTTTAGAATAACGAACTACCCCTATAACGAACCTATTTTCGGTCCCAAAATAATAAAATCTATTTAAAATACTATGCTTATAACAAACTTAGAACTGTAATTTAAAAAAAAATTAAAATAACCAAATTTTGAGCATGTTTCAGCTCGCGGATCGCGATTTCAAAACAATAAATTTAGCGGCATTGCACTTTATTTTTGCTGTATGTTGTATAAATTTTAACATATTATACTTTTTATTAAATATAATTTAATTAAATATATTTAAATATAAATATATTTGCATCAATTAAATTTCAAATATAAAAATACAAATGGCTTCCAAAATGAAGAAAACAAAGGCATTTTAAAAACAAAAGCGTTATTTCTTTAAAAAAAAAAAGGCCATTTTCAGAACTTTTCAAAGTGAAACAACACAGGCAAAATGTTAAGAACATATTAAAATAAGAGAATATAACTTTTCTATTATAAAAGATAAAATATAATGCTATTAAAAATTGTTACAAAGAGGAATCAACCTCAACTTTTGCCGCGATCGCGATCGTACGTTTTAGGGCTAAAAAAAAAATCCAAATAAATGGTCCCGTGATGAAACAAAAACTATTCTTATGCCATTAACTATGGTGATTTTAAAGTCAGCAATGTTTTGCATGACAGGTTAAAAAAAAAACGAAATCTAGACCTAGAAGAAGATGTGGGAAAATGAAATGGAAGAAAAACACTAACTTTATTTGAATGGTGCAATGCGTTGAAGCAACAAGGTGTTAGAGCCATTTTTCCAAGTAAACAATGTATTATATAATGTGATAATGAGGTTTTAAAATCATTTTATATCTTTGAATATATATTTAATAAAACTTTGCCTAGGATTTGTCTTGATTTTTAAATTAGACATAGAGGTACATGTATGTTAATAAAATTATAAAACTATTTTAGTGGCGTATTATTCTTTTTAAAATAAAACAATTTCTACTGTCCTTACTGCGATGAAAAAATTAAAGGGAGGGCCTGGCTCATCAGTGGTGAACCCTCCCAGCGGTTTCGCAAGTTTAATCTACCATACCGCTGTTATATTGCATTTTTGGAACTTCCTTTTATAGGTGACCGTTGTAAGAATCTTGGAATGGGTATTTTAGAAGAACTATGGACATAAGCTTTTAGGACAGCAGAATTAAATATAATTATAAATATATAATATGCTTCGAGCAATCGCTCTTCCGCAAATATCAAATTGTGTCTTTTATTAGAACAATAATGTTATGATGTACTAGAGCGCCATCTGTTATCAAATTATAAAACTATTTTAGTGGCGTATTATTCTTTTTAAAATAAAACAATTTCTACTGTCCTTACTGCGATAAATTTTGCATCAATTAAATTTCAAATATAAAAATACAAATGGCTTCCAAAATGAAGAAAACAAAGGCATTTTAAAAACAAAAGCGTTATTTCTTTAAAAAAAAAAGGCCATTTTCAGAACTTTTCAAAGTGAAACAACACAGGCAAAATGTTAAGAACATATTAAAATAAGAGAATATAACTTTTCTATTATAAAAGATAAAATATAATGCTATTAAAAATTGTTACAAAGAGGAATCAACCTCAATATGATGAGCCAGGCCCTCCCTTTAATTTTTCATCGCAGTAAGGACAGTAGAAATTGTTTTATTTTAAAAAGAATAATACGCCACTAAAATAGTTTTATAATTTGATAACAGATGGTGCTCTAGTACATCATAACATTATGTATGTTAATGATAAGAAGAACCATCATCTAATGATTTCTATTATTATTCAGTATTAATGTAAGGAAATTGGTCAATTAAGGGAATTAAAACAAAGTGACCACTATTAAGAGGAAGCCTCTTCTTGTGTGTATGGCTGTCCTTCAATTATAAGGTCTGAAATTTTGGAAAAGTAAAAAAAATAGCCAAACCGTGGCTATAGTGAACCAAAAGCTCTGTCCCATTGGGGTTCACTATAGAGGGGTTTTACTGTATATGGATTGTAAGTCATGTTGTAACATTGTCAAATATTTTCTATAAATTATTTCTATGTGACCTGCACCAGACCTGCAGTCCTGGATCTTCAAAATTGGTCTCAAGGACTGACCACGTTATAACCATCCCCTCAGTGGCGAAGCATGTGATCTACATTTTCTTTACCTCACAAAATATGTGGTGTCACTGGAGATCTGCTGCAGATTCTCCACCAAACTCTGCAGCGGTGGCAGAGACGCCATGTACATTGTACATAGTATCATGCATATATATATCTAATTATTATTTTAAAATAATAGTGAAGACTGTGAACTTTGGATGTATTGATGTCAATAAAATGTGAGTATTTTAACAACTGTCCAATCCCCAAGTCTCACCAAATATAAGCTGAGCCCTCAGAAAACAGTTTGATCACTTCACACAACGGCCCATATGGCGACTCTATTGTGTGAGGTCCTCAATTGGAAACTCTTTGCTGCTACACTCCCGCATCATCCCATTGACGTCTATTCAACACCCCCTACATTTGTTAAAGGAGGCTACTGACAAATGGGAATGTGATTTATGTTTTCCTACAAGAAGACAGTTCCAGTAATGGAAGTTACAATGATGTCACACATCTAAGTGGTGGTCATACCTCAGTGGCATAGAGGATCTCCAGGACTTTGTCCACCAGGGGATCCTTCTCCCCAGTCTGCTCCTGGCAGAGGACCTCGATGTCCCGCAGCTTGCCGTAGTAGAAGTCCCGCTCTCTCTCCAGTCCGTTCACTGTCACCTTCAGTTCCGCTATCTGGACCATCATGGTTGAGCATTTTACCCAATGAAGATAATTGTGATAAGTTGACACAATGGTTACTATGGGATTAATGGAACCATTTTCTATATTCTTTAGCCTTTTTATCCTATTTTGGATGAATAGCTTTGTGAAATAAGAAAGGTTTACATTGGTTACTATTAGGATTAATGGAAAAATTTTTTAGATTTTTTAGCATTTTACCCAACATGGGATGGACAAATTGAAGGAGCACAGAATTCATGAGATTGCTCTAAATGACAAGAAAAAGTAAAATTAAAAGATCATATAACTCATTATTTTTCACATTTGTAGAATAAACATTAATGCTTTCAACATACTATTATGGTGAAGTCAGAATTTCAATGGAAAAAGATGTTTTTTAAAGACACAGGGAAGTTTTAAGAAGAGATTTAAATATGGAACTGAATGTTCAAATGTTATGTGGGGTCCTGTGTGGATGGAAGCTTGGACAATTACCATAGAACTGGGTGTAAAATTAACTCTTTAAACAAATGGACAGCAAGGGTGACAAATAAATAAGATTTAATAACGAGTATAGCCTTCTGAATGTAGTGATAAAAAGGAAGTTTGGTGGACTTATACTCTGAAGATCATTGGGAAATTGACCATACTGGAGGGAAGCATCTTGAATTGTGAAGGGAGAGGAAGGGTGGTCAGGTAGAATGGCCCAGAGGACAGGTAAGGAAGAAGAAAGTGAAATGGTGTTCTGTGAGGGCTGACTTCCATATCTGAGATAGCACTACATTATGATGATGACATCAAGAAGTTGAAAGACCAGAAAGATTTATGTTTTTTTTATTTTATGGGAGGCTATATTGTACATGAGGTTAAAAACCAAGTGAGTTTAATAAAAAAGGAATCTGGTGTCAGAGAGCCCAGTAGGCCTGGGGCTCTAGTGAAACCCAGCACTTGTCTATCAAAACAGTGCTAATTGCCTCCTCTCATCTATATGACCTTCTCAAATACAAGAAGGTTGTCAGACTTGCTGCTGTACTGGACACTGGGAACCATGCCATTACCTCGCCACCAATGGCTATGACATAAGAGTCTGACATCTCCCACAGCAGAGAAACTTGGAGGAACATCTTCCATGCCAACGAGAGATTTGTTGTTGTTGTTGTTTCTTATCCCCTTGTGTAAAGATTACACGAATTCCATGAGTTCATGCTCCTCGAGCTGTTTTATGATGAGCAGCGGCCTCTCCCAAAGGTCCTGTACGAGAGATTTGTAGAATTGTATAGAGTTTCCTAATTTTACATAAAATTTGTAAAATGAATTATGATAGTGATGACTTCTCCATTGCCCTCTATGTCACACTGATAAGTCGTAGATCTACTTCTTCAGCAATATAAAAGTTGCCTTCTTCATATATAAGGATTATATATTATAAAATAACCATTTATACAGTGATCATGAAGATCCTTTAAAGAAATCCTTTATGGTTGTTTACATTTGGGCTAGAACCCTATTTATTATACATTCTAGCTGATCAATCCTTAAAAGGCGCAAGCATGTTTCCCTCCTTGGTATTTCACAAATAGCAAAACGTTAATCTCTGAGACACTCTGACTTGTGCCCACTTAGGTTATCAAACCAATGATTACTAAATTGTCCATGAGAAAACAAAAACCGTTCATGACTTAGGGGTAGTGTCAACACCAAGATTTGTGCCACCACAATGCAACACTTTTAGCAATGGTGCGCATTCACAACTATGGCTGCATTGCGAACCTTTGGGAGAGGCTGCTGCTTCTCATCAAACAGCTCAAGGAGCATGGACCCATGCAACAGCATGCGACAGTAATGCATTATATTGACCTTATAAAAAATGTATTTAAACAACAATTAACTATAATAATTATCAAAATTTGATTTTAAAAATGGTGGAATTATTATAAATGTCTAATTAACACTGGTTTTATATATAAGCTGGAAACATGAAAAAAAAAAAAAAAGATTAAATTATTATGTCGAATTATCGTTGGTTGAATTAAAGAAGTTAGTCTGCAAATATAATTTATATTTTTTACTAAACCCAGTAAATTATATGTGATGTTTTGGTAACAACATTATTTAATCCTGTTACCTTGTGTTTATGAAAGATCCTAATCAATAATCTAATAGACAAATTCAACTCTAGTTCCTGGGACCAAAGCATGGATTCAGGAGTTCCTTATAAGGAATAATGTGTAAATATGTATGTCACAATCACCCACCTGATTGGCCAGTTCTTCAATACGCTGATCCCCAGTACCTCCAACTGACCGCAAGGTTCGCCCACCTAGAGGAGTACGTCCACCAATGGTACGCGGGGCTGAAAACACTTTTCTATTGGTCACTTATTGTTACTCTACCCACAGGTACAGGACAACAAACCTTTTTTCACTTTTATCAAGATTTTAGAATTCTCCCTTTTCAAAAGAGCATTTAATTTTATTTATTTTTTTTTTCAAATATGATAAGGCACAATTTGGATTATAGATTATAAACACAAGGTAATAAGACCAAATTCAATTATTTCCTATTGATTTATTTGGATTTGGTCTTATTACCTTGTGTTTAAATTTCAAATATGTTATATATATATATATAGTTAAACCTGTCTATAGCGCCCCCTCTTGAGACTCACCAAAATAGGGTGCTATAGAGAGGGGGTGCTATAGACAGGTCACTTTTAATGTAAAATGTTTACATTTTAATGTTTAAAATCGGGCACTATAGAGAGGAAGGCACTATTTAGAGGGTGAGTTATAGACAGGTTTAACTGTATCAGTTTTCAAGATAAGATCTCTCTCTCTCTCTAAGACAAATGCCTCTATGTGTTTCTGAAAGTTATGTTATTTTGAGATAAAATACAAAAGAAATTTCTGAAATGTTAAATAATGAATATCTCCTATCCAAATACCACAACATGGATTAAGAACAATGGTCCTTAATGAGGACATTTTTAAACACCATTGCTGGCAGGTGTGCTAGTGGCTTTGTTAGCCAATGTCGGTACAATGGAAATAGACTTGCCTTAAAATTTATTATCCCAAGTACACATGGTACTGGCAGCCATGATAATCATGGTGGGTAGTAAGCAACTGCTGCAAGTGGTCTACACATGTACACAAGATTATTTTTCTTAGTCCATAAATTAACAGACACTTTAGCCAGAATTTTTTTTTTTTTTTCTCAAAGTTTCAAACAAAATTCTTTTATCCTCGTCAGAAAATTAAAGCATTTGTGTCAAGGCATTATAAATGTATCTATATAAGATACATTTATAATGCCTAAAAAATGCTTTTAATTTTTATTTTTTCTTGTTGAGGACAAAGTATTTTTGTTGAAACGTTGTGAACATAAAAACCTTTTTCTGGCTAAAGTGTCTGCTACTTTAAGAACTATGAATTCTGGCCAGGCAGTCTCTATCTTCAAAATATGATTATTTCTATTTGTAAATGCAAAGTCAAACTGCTTGTGTGAAGACATGTGGTGCACTTACAGTAAAAGCAGTCGTCAACTTCTACCCACCATGATTATCATGGCCTGTACCATTGTGTATTAGGGATAAGGAATTGATAAGGCACAATTTGGATTATAGATTATAAACACAAGGTAATAAGACCAAATCCAAATAAATAAATAGTGTGTGACGTTTCGGTAACAACGCTGTTACCGAAACGTCACACACTATTTATTTGGATTTGGTCTTATTACCTTGTGTTTAGGGATAAGGAAAAAAAATAACTATGAATGTAGGCCAGACAACCTCTATCTTCAAGATAAGATTATTTCTGTGAAAACCATTTAGCTTCTTTCATTACATTATTGTTATAGACTTTATTGGATAAATACCTTGTTGTCAAATGGAGGAGTGTTACAAAACTTCTGATAGCTACAACTCAAATCCTACATTGGGCACTTTTTGCTGAAGAAAAATTGCTTCAATGGCCCAAGGAATCTTGCAAAAGTCTAACCCTATTAATGAACGCAAGTAACTACAGTAAAACCCCTCTATAGTGAACCCCAATGGGACAGAGCTTTTGGTTCACTATAGCCACGGTTCACTATAGCCACAGTTTGGCCATTTTTATTTAACTTTTCTAAATTTTCAGGACCGTATAATTAAAAACAGCCATACAAACAGGAAAAGGCAGCCACTTAATAATGGTCACTTTATTTTAATTCCCTAAATTGACCTATTTCTTTACAGTAATGCTGAATATCAAAAGAAGTCATTTGATAATAGGTTCTTCTTATCATTAGCATACATGTTTATATATAAACCTATGTATTATTTAAAAATTAAGCCACATCCCCTAGGCAAAACATTATTAATTATATATTTGAAAGGTATAAGAGTATTATAGTAGGGCTCTGATAAAGTACAAATTGGATTATAGATTATATTAATTCTAAGAAGAATATTTCAGGCTGTCTTAAAAAAAAAACCTATTTTTTCTTATCTGTTATCTTGTTTAAACACTTGATAACAGTACTATTTAAGAACTTGCTTTGATATTTTTTCTCATTTATTCTTTTGTCTGATGATGGTAACAATGCTGTTCCTGAAACGTCACACACTATTAAATTATTTGGATTAGGTCTTATTTTCTTGTATATACAAGGTGTGTCCAATAAATAATGAGACAGGTCAAAAATAAAGAAAAAATAGAATGACAAAAAAAAAATTTATTAGTATTTTTCAAAATGGTCCCCTCCCGCATCTATACATAATTTCCATCTCTTCTACCATGATTTAAAACATTTAGAAAAGGAATCTTTCTGGATGTTCCTCAAGACCTTTTTCGAATCCGCTATGATGGACTCTCTAGTGTCAAATCTCCTTCCTTTTAGAGCCATTTTGAGTTTTGGAAAGAGAAAAAAATCATTTTGGAGCTAGGTCTGGGAAATAGGGAGGTTGTTGAAGTATTTGGATGCCGTGTTTAGCCAAATAAGTCAGTATAGATGTAGCGGTGTGTGGTGGTGCATTATCATGATGGATAATCCAATTTTTGGAACTCCACATTGCACTTCTTTTCAGACGAATTGATTCAAGTACACGTCTCATAATGTTTAAATAAGACTCCTTATTGATTGTTTGACCCCTTCCTCTAGATATTCATAATGCACAATTCCCTTTATGTCGAAGAACGTGACCAATAAGACTTTGTTTTTTGACTTGCAAAGTCGGGATTTCTTTGTTCTTGGTTCATCTTTTCCTTTCCACTCCATGGATTGGCGTTTTGTTTCCGGGTCATACCTATAAACCCATGTCTCATCTCCAGTTATTACTTTTTCCTTCCAATTAGGGTTTTCTTCCACCATTTAAAGCATTTTTTGGCAACTTCAATGCGATTCTCCTTTTGTTGGATTGTGAGAATTTTAGGGACAAATTTTGAAGGTCTCTTCTTCAACTGCAAGTCTTCTTTAATTATCGATCCAACTAATGATTTTGATATCCCTGTTTCTTCCTCAATGTCCCGTAACCCTATTCGTCGATTTTCTTTTATCAAATTAGAAATTTGGCTCACCTTTTCAGGGTTCCTGTGCAGAATTGGATGTCCAACACGCTTCTCATCGTTCACCGATTCCATTTCATTTTTAAATCGTGAAAACCATCTAAATGTGGTGGGATTATTTACATTTTCATTTCCAAATGCCAATTTCAACAAATCTAAAGTTTCTGAAGCTGATTTTCCAATTTTGTAGCAAAATTGAATACAAATTCATTGCTCGAATTTTCTATCCATTACAAATTAGAAGTTGTTATGCAAGGCGTGCTTTTTACAAACTTACAATTTATCGACTGCGCGCGCAATCACGTGATGTGATATACCGCAGTGTAGCTGAAGCTTTCTATTTTTTTTAATAGACTTTTAAAAAAAAAATTATCATTTCATTTTTTTCTTTGTTTTTGACCGGTCTCATTATTTATTGGACACACCTTGTATTAAGGGCTCTGACATGCTTTTAAGTGTAAAAATGTCAAACTGCTTCTACATGTGTAGACCTGTTGTGCACTTACAGCAGTTGCTTACTACCCACCATGATTATCATGGCTGCCTGTACCATGTGTACTTGGGATATAAAAATAATAAACTGTGGGGCAAGTTTTTTTTTGTTGGAGAGTAGTAACTTCGCACATCGGCTGTTGCTTAGCAACGCCACCTTCCCCCAGACATCACGTGACCTGGCGCCACTCCGACCGGCTGTACCTGTATAAGTTTTAGTTTGCTTTTGTTGTCTGCCCCTATGCTTGCCTTTTTTGACTCTCTTTGTTCCTTGTCATCTTAATATAATATTATTGTTAATTAAACAATACTTTCTGAGATCCAGCTCTGATTCTCTTACATTTTTCCCATGGTACCAACAGTGGCTAACAAAGCCCACTAGTGCACCTGCCAGAAATGGTGTTTAAAAATATCCTCATTAAGGACCATTGTTCTTAATCCATGTCGTAGTATTCGAATAGGAGATATTCATTATTTTATATTTCTGAAATTTTATTTGTATACAGTAGAACCTCCCTTTAGCAGACAACCTGCTAACGAACACCTCTCTACAAAGGACAGTTTTCATTTGCAAAATTACCATTTTTACTATTTTGTAACTCTCCAGTAAGAGAATACCTTTCCCTAAAGGACACTATGGCTCTACAATTAGGTGTGCTTTACTGGAAGGTTCTACAGTATGTTTAATTAAAGATATACCAATTCAAAGTTTCTGAGAAATAAGTGGGAAAAAAATCTATGAAAATAAAAAAAGAGGAACAGGTAAAGTTTTTTTTGCTTATCCCTAGTACACGTGGTACAGGCCATAATAATCATGGTGGGTAGTTAGTGACTGCTTTTTACAGGTAAAGTTGGATATGCAAGTGTAGAATCAGACCAAGTATAGCATAGACGTGGTATTACCAGCACGGCCAATGGGCCGCGGCATGGTGGGTGGTTGGGTAGCAGCTACTGATGTCTTGCTTCCTGCTGGAGTACGGTCACCCCCCAGGTTCAGGCCGCTGCGTGCTTCCAGCGCATTGTACTCCCTGCCGTCGTAGTTGGCATCAAAGAACTTCTTGAACCACTGCAGGAACTCAAAGTTGTCCTGGAATCTGCCCTTGATGAGCCGATCAATGGGGACATTCTGTCACAATTGTGTTATATTATAACGTGATTCAGTAATTTGTATCAATGTTAAGGTGAAACTATCAGGAGAATTGTAAAGAAGATAAAAGGAGGGGGTCTTTGTCCATCAGTGGATTGACATGGACTTTAAAAAGGGCAACTTACCACAGGCAAAGTTCTTCTATGGTGCTACAAGACATTACTACTACTGTAAATGGCCATCTCAACTATGTGTGCACCAAACCCAAAGTAGGAAAAATGTAAAAAATATTTACAGTTAAACCTGTCTATAGCGCCCCCTCTTGGGACTAACCAAAATAGGGTGCTATAGAGAGGGGGTGCTATAGACAGGTCACTTTTAATGTAAATCGCTTCGTACTAAGTATTTAAAATTGGGTGCTATAGAGAGGGAGGCGCTATTTAGAGGGGGTGATATAGACAGGTTTAACTGTATATAAAATTGTCAGGAAACAAACATTTACCTTGTCGGCTCCAACCCTCTTAAAAGCAGCTTGTAAGACTTTAAAGTTATGGATGTACTCGTGCTCCAGGTTGGTTTTGAATTTCACTTTCTTCAGGTTGACAGATCCTGTTGCAACACCTTCAAACATTGGTCATTAGCTAACACACAGACCATGAATAATCCAACACTAGAGAGCTGTCCCATTAGTTTCACTCAACAATATAACTGACCAGAACTCTCTGTTGGAATAAGGAAATCTACAATTCATATCTATCAGCTTAAAAGTTCATCCTTTTATCTTATTATAATTTGACCAAATTATTAAATATGATGTCACGATCTGTTAAAAGAAATGTATTTTTGATATATGATGAGGTTATCATGCAGAAGGAAAATATTTTGCGGAGATGAAAGCATATATATTTACAATTACAGTCGACTCTCAATAATTTGAAACTCGTTAATTTGAATATCTCGATAATTTGGAAATGTTTTCTCGGTCCCTTGAAAAATACTCGATAATTTGAATAAAATCCAATATTAATTGGTCCCCTCAGTAATTTGAAGTTGAAAGAATAGTATCTTAACACAAATAAACATTTGTGAATAACTGTACAAATGTTTGAAATAATAAATCACAAATTTTGTTATCAAACTCTCGTTTACTTGATCTTATTATTATGTAAGATTCTCTCTATCTGAAAATTAAAATATGAGGGAAAATTTCTCAAGCTAGACCAGCTCGCGAACTAACTAAACAAAGTTTGAGTCAAAAGGCGATCCATTAATTAAGATTATATAAAAGGGCGTACCTGGATCTGTAAGAAAAAAAAAAAAAAAAATTTCTTAAAATATTTCGAGAGATTGCTCCCTCTTTATCAATTTATTGCGCACGGTGAATGCATTACTAAAAAGCCTTTCATTTTCAAAATATTTTATTATATTATTATTATTATCAATTTTTTTTTATGTATCATTATCAATAATTATTTTTGACCAATGACAAATTTGTTTCCATATGATGTACAATAATTTGTTAATTAAATTCACTGTGCAATAAATTGATAAAGAGGTAGCAATCTCTCAAAATATTTTAAGAAAAAAAATTTTTTTTTTTTTTCTTACAGATCCAGGTACGCCCTTTTATATAACTAAACAAAGTTAGAACTCAAAATTCCCATGGCCAACAGGTGGAGATGAGAGCTTGGTTAAGTGGATTCATCAGTGTAGACGTTTTTACATTCCCGTCGGCGGTTTCATGTTGAAGTTTTAAGTCTTTTGTGCATTCTCTTGGAATTAAAGGTACAAATGTTTAAAATAATAAACCACAAAATTTTTATCAAACTCTTGTCTGAGAAAGGACAAGACCCAAAGAGAGCTCCCAATAAAATTATTACTTTAAAAACTTGCGGTAAGTCACTTATTTAATCTTGTATCAACATAGTATGTATATTCTGAAACTGCTAAAACTTCAAACTCTTGTTTGCTTGATTTTTTTCCCTCCCTCTCCATCTTAGTTGTTCAAGCTCTTGTTATTTTGAACTCTTGATAAATTGAAGTTTTTCTCTGGTCCCTTGAGTTTCAAATTATCGAGAGTCTACTGTATATGTATTTCAACTGACCTTATGTCTATAGTTTGTGTCAAATACCAAGAGCTCCTCTACAGTACTGGATAAGTAGAACAACCCAATTCAATATTAGAGAGTAGTATTTGATTGTCAAATCCCCCGCTGGGAGGATATACCATTGATATAAGCCAGGCCCTCCCAATATTTTTATAATTGAAGTGAGGGCAAAATATATATATTATTTTTTATATTATCCCTAGTACATGTGGTACAGGCTATGATAATCATGGTGGGTAAGAAGTTGGCGATTGCTTTTACTATAAGAGCAACACATGTCTACACATGCGAAAAGCAGTTCAACTTTTGCACTTACAAATGTGCCAAAGCCCTGTTTGGTTAATTACACTCACTGGTGGGGTTGGACTTTTGCAAGAATCGGAAGCCATTGGAGCATTTTTTTTTTTTTTAATTAGAAAAAAAGTGCCCAATGCAGGATTTGTTGCGGTCAAAAACCAAGGGTTTAACACCCTTCCACAAACCCCCAGTGCAAAATATAATCATCTATAGTTCCCCAGTTGTAAATAGCATCAGACAGCTATAGTGTTGATAACTCCCTTACCTGTGAAGAGCATATCCATGAATTGACAGTAGGCCGCTCCTGGAACAAACAGCGTTGGGTTTCTTTCATAAATTACACATGCAGAAAGATTTTTATAAAGACATTTCAGTTTTATACAAATTTCTCCTGAAAGATAAAAAAAAAGTGTAGGAAAGATGATATTTCTATATAAATATAACATTCTTTCGAAGATCATTTGTTGGTTATAGTTAATTCAGAAAAAAAACACATTTAACTCCGACCTGCTGTCACTGACTGTCACTGAGGAGAATGACAGCAGGTCACTGAAACATCGAGAGTTAAATAAATCATTGGTGGATTGTAGCTGTGTTTTGTTGTATGTCAACAAGTAGCACGTGACAATTAAAAATTATTATTATTTTTTTTAATCAGAGAAACGGCACCACAGAGATGACAGGTATATATTGTATTTGACCATTGACCACAGCTTCACTGTGTTAAACACTATGTGCCCGTTCGTCCTATTTTTACCTTAACCAGCAACTGAAAGATGTAACAGCTACAACCCCTCCTAAGGCCACACCGATGAGAACCGGACAACAACGACCTTCCAAGATCAGACTACGAACCCAGCATTGGAACATGCCTTGGTGACCATAGCCCACCAGGACAACACACGGCAGCAATTAAATAAACTGAGCCTTACATCCCCACCTCAGTCTCATCAATATATTATACTAGCCGAATGACCCGGGCAACGCCCGTGTTTTACCCGATTGAATGTTTTTATTCAAATACTATTTGTTACAAATATTTTTATATATACATATGTACATAAGTATGTGTATATATTATTAATAGGTAATCCCTTAATATTATGTTCGAATAAATAAGCTTGAGGGATGAGTCTCTTTTAATTACCTTTATTTCAAGCTTTCGGGCTCAACCGCCCTTCGACAGGACAAATTATACGCTACTAAAGTTTTCAAATCTAATCTTTATAAACATTTGAGAGACGCCTGTGTCTCGAGTGTACTACGAGGCTTGCCGCGGGAGGGGATGAGATCTTTGAAAAAGATGGCCGTTTAGCCCATTGAATTATCGGAAATAAAATATTATTTGTTGAATTGCAGAGTTCATGATACCGAGGGGGGTTTGGTGGCTGCAGGGAATATTACATTGTATATTTCAGGTAAATCAATTTTTCTATTGAGGCTATGGAATTTGCTTGATAGGATAGATTCTATGATTAGTCCTTGGTGTTTGTTGGCAATATTAGAATAGTGGATTTTCGGTGATGTAATGTTGAAGGAATGGCCAGTTTCATTTATGTGCTGTAACTATTAAGGATCTATGGTCTAAGTTATCAATATTTCTTTTGTGTTCATGAATTCTGATATTGACATGTCTCCCGGTTTCGCCTACGTAGACTTTTGGGCAGTTCATACATTCTATGGAGTAAATAGCGTTTCGTGGTGTGCTGTTAGGTTCATTGAATTTCATGATCTGGTTTCGGAGAAGGGATCCAGAGGTAGGTGCGCAGGTGAAGTAGGTTTTGATTCCAAATTTCAATAAGAATCTCGCTATTGTGGAGGATAATGGTGAATATGGCATATTGCAAATAGATCTGTATATTGGAGACTGTGTCTTTTTAGTTGGGTCATAAAAGTGTCGCAATATAAAGGATATCGGGTATGCGCAGTCCTGAGGTTAGCTAATATGTTCTGTGTTTCGAGGTTCTTGTACATCAATCAACACAGTCATTGCTCTATCAAAACGAGTCCATACCCACTGCTCCCTCCAGATGTACAAGAACCTCGAAACACAGAACATATTAGCTAACCTCAGGGACTGCGCATACCCGATATCCTTTATATTGCGACACTTTTATGACCCAACTAAAAAGACACAGTCTCCAATATACAGATCTATTTGCAATATGCCATATTCACCATTATCCTCCACAATAGCGAGATTCTTATTGAAATTTGGAATCAAAACCTACTTCACCTGCGCACCTACCTCTGGATCCCTTCTCCGAAACCAGATCATGAAATTCAATGAACCTAACAGCACACCACGAAACGCTATTTACTCCATAGAATGTATGAACTGCCCAAAAGTCTACGTAGGCGAAACCGGGAGACATGTCAATATCAGAATTCATGAACACAAAAGAAATATTGATAACTTAGACCATAGATCCTTAATAGTACAGCACATAAATGAAACTGGCCATTCCTTCAACATTACATCACCGAAAATCCACTATTCTAATATTGCCAACAAACACCAAAGACTAATCATAGAATCTATCCTATCAAGCAAATTCCATAGCCTCAATAGAAAAATTGATTTACCTGAAATATACAATGTAATATTCCCTGCAGCCACCAAACCCCCCTCGGTATCATGAACTCTGCAATTCAACAAATAATATTTTATTTCCGATAATTCAATGGGCTAAACGGCCATCTTTTTCAAAGATCTCATCCCCTCCCGCGGCAAGCCTCGTAGTACACTCGAGACACAGGCGTCTCTCAAATGTTTATAAAGATTAGATTTGAAAACTTTAGTAGCGTATAATTTGTCCTGTCGAAGGGCGGTTGAGCCCGAAAGCTTGAAATAAAGGTAATTAAAAGAGACTCATCCCTCAAGCTTATTTATTCGAACATATGTGTATATATATACACCTTAATAGTACAAAAGCTACATACCTATACTTTCGATATTTTCGGATCTATAATGAGGTATTGTTAACAATAGATTATTTAAGGAGCGACCTGCTCCAACACAATAGTTTCAAAAACAACAAAGCGAGTGGGGGGGGGGGGCATGATGGGGGGGGGGGGCAAAGGTGGCGTTAGCGTAGCCAACCAATAGGAGGGCGCCATTCCAAAAAAAAAGCAAACAGTGACACAGACGACTGATGAAGAAGGACGCTCGTAACTGTATATAGAATTCTTGTTTAAAAGCTATGGCACATGTATTTATCTCCCAGCTTCAATTTTGTAACATCTGTGTTAGTTCTTAAAATTAAAGATACTTCAGCCAGTAAAATCTTTTTATTATTTCGACGTTTCAACAAAAAATATTTTGTCCTCATCAGGAGAAACAAAAATTAAAACATTTGGCAAGGTGTTAAAAATTATTCAAAGTGCTGCAAGGGTGTTCTCACACGATATGATAGATCTGTGTTAGGTGTGAAATTGGTAGAATCTGCCAAAGACATGTTTTGGTGATGAAGGTCTGATCTTGGGCTAAAATATACATTGTGAGGAGCGCACAAGAAATTTTTCAAATTAAAAAAAAAAATTGCACTTCTTTTAATAAAAAAGATGTGTAGCAAAACACAAGGTAATATAAAATAAATACAAATAAATAAATAGTGTTTAAATGTAAATTTGAACTTCTTACCCAGTGTTTTTTAATCTTTAATCAAAATTGTACCATATAATTAAAATATGTAGCTTTAATGCATTCATTAAAAGGGTTTTAAAATTTTTAAAACTTGTTAGTTGCAACTAGCGGTAATTGGGGTTAACTTTATTCATCAAATAGAAATACAGTAGAACAACCTCCCTTTAAAGGACAACACATAATTGCAAAGCCAAAGGGTCCTTTAGGGGGGAGGTGTCCTTTTACTGGAGAGTTGTTAAATAGTAAAAATGGTAATTTGCAAATGAAAACTGTCCTAGAGCAAGGGTCCTCACATGGGGATTCTACTGTAGTACCCGGGGGTCAGTGGAAGGCTGGTTAAACCGTTTGGTTTTCGACCACTACGACCCGGGTTCGATTCCCGCATTGGACACTTTTTTCTGTTAAAAAAAAATGCTCCAATGGCCTCCCGATTCTTGTAAAAGTCCAACCCCACCAGTGAGTGCAAGTAACCAAACGGGGCTCTGGCACATTTTTAAGTGCAAAGTCGAACTGCTTTTCACATGTGTAGACATGTGGTGCGCTTACAGTAAAAAGCAGTCGCTAACTACCCAACATGATAATCATGGCCTGTACTACGTGTACTAGGGATAAGCAAAAAAAAAAACTGTAGTACCAAATAAGGATCATTGACCAACTCAAATTGTTTACCTGAACACAAAGAAAAGCACACACATACAAAGAGAAGATTTCATAGTCCACTCCTAACACTAAATAGGATAGAGAGGTTCACATGGATAAGCATGCAGATGAAATCAATTAGAAAAAGAGGTAAATCCCATATTGACATTTCAAGAACATCGATTCCTTTTCATACAGTAGAACAACCTCCATGAGAGGATACTCATGCTAGAGGACACCTCTCTACAAAAGACAGTTTTCATTTGTAAAATTACCATTTTTACTATTTAGCAACTCTTCGGTAAGAAGACACCTTTCCCTAAAGGACACTAGCTCTGCAATTAGGTGTCCTTTACAGGGAGGTTCTACAGTATTACCTTCTACATAATGCTTCTACACAATTCCTGACAACAAGTGCAAAGTCAAAACTGTTTTTCACATGTGTAGACATGTGGTACACTTACAGTAAAAGCAATCGCCTACCTCTACCCAACATGATTATGATGGCCTGTACCACGTGTACTAGGAATAAGCAAAAAAAAAAAATTCCTGACAACAAACACTAAACTGGTGTTGGCAGGATAGCCATTGAATGCAAATGAAGACAATAATGGGGGGGAAGAGGGAGGAGTTTTTAACAATGAAATCTATTCCTCACTTAGCGATGAAGAATCAATTAATGCAGCAAATAATTAACCCATCCACCAAGGAGAAATTAGATAAATAGAAAAAAAAGAAAAGACTTTAGACCATTTCCTTCTTCCTTATGTCTTCTTGACAATGGAGGAGAAGCTATGGGCCATTGTATGGAATCGCTGAGTCATCGATTGTTAGTCTACGGCACACTTGTACAGCTACCGGCTATTCCGCTACCTTACCTGAAGCCAAGTTGGAAACATATGGCAGCACAGAGAGTGCTAAATAAACCTTCCTTTTTATGAAACTACGGGATCTGGGTTCAAATCTCACATTGGGCAATGTTTTTGGGTGAATAAATTGGTCTTCAATGTGTGGCTCTTGTACCATAGTGGTGTTCCTATCCAACTTTAACACCTTTTAAGTGCACCATTGAATATGAGAACATGTGGACAATCAGGTCTACCATGATTGACCCTGGCACTACAAGTGTAGAGACGTGGTGGACACTCAAGCACATCTTTTTACCATCTGTGTGGATGACTAGATAATATCTACTGTACAAGCTTTATAATAAACACAAGGTGATAATACCAAATCCAAATAAATTTTGGTCTTATCACTTTGTGTTTATAATCTATAATTCATAATGATAAGGCACAATTTGGATTATAAACACATGGTAATAAGATCAAATCTAAATAAATAAATAGTTTGTAACCCTATTAACATACTATTTATTTATCTATTTGGATTTGGTCTTATTACCTTGTGTTTATAATCTATAATCCAAATTGTGCCTTATCAAGCTTTATAATAGTAAAAATAACATAGAGTAGAACAACCTTATTAAAACAGCTTCTTTTATTACTGAAACATGGTTATAACATAATAATTCTACTACAGTTGAACCTCCATGAGAGGACACTCGCGCTAGAGGATACCTCTCTACAAAGGACAATTTTCATTTGTAAAATGACCATTTTTACAATTTAGAAACTCTCCAGTAAGAAGACACCTGTCCCTAAAGGATACTTTGGCTCTGCAATTAGGTGTCCCTTTACGGGGAGGTTCTACTGTATCATAAGTATCTAGTATTTTAAACATGGTTCTAACATCAAATCTTGGTGCAGTAATAAAGACAGGGGTGTCATTTTACCAGAATGCTTTAAATAGTAAAAATGGTCATTTTGGCAATGAAACCTGTCCTTTGTATAGAGGTGTTGACTTCTAGTGAAAGTGTCCTCAATGAAGGTTCTTCTGTACATCTACTGAACCTAGTGAGGATAAGGTTCAACTGGAATCAATTACATATAAGGAGTATATACACCACATATGCAAATAAAATTGACATAATTCAGATTTTATATTACTTCCCAAAACCTATATAAAAAAAATTTACATAAATGCCTTCACCACTAATTCTTCTAAATCACAGGCTGTATAGAGCTGAACATGACAACATTGCTTGGAACAAAGATTTTATGATGCCATGCTACTGCTATAAGAAGAGCTGCTAAAACAAGATTCCACTATAATCACAACAGCCCAATACTATAGCTACAAGTAAATAAGACCTAATCCAAATAAATAGTGTGTGACATTTTAGTAACAACAGTTATTTATTTGGATTAGGTCTTATTTTCTTGTAGCTATAATCTATAATCAAAATTGTGCTTTATCAGCCCAATACCATATTATAGATTGGTCTGGTAGATTGAATTTGCCAAACCACTAGAGCCAGTCACTACCAATATGAACTCCGCCTTTGCCGGTCCCAAGCCCGGATGAAAAAGGAGGAGGGGGAGCAGTAACAAGCTCACTAAAAAGCCTGGGCTCAGCTGGCCCGGCTGATAGTACCCCTGTAAGGGCTCCTAATCCAGGGATACAGGATGAGCAGCGTTTGTACTCCATGTTAGGAGCGGCTGCACATGGCGTCTGTTCCTCATGTCAGAGGCGGCCATTTCTTTTGGAGCTAAGTCGGCCTGCCACTGAGTAGTGCTCCCAGTCTTAATGATAAAGGCAGATGCATTTTACTTCACCCAATCATGATGGTTGCTGTATTGACTCATCCATTGATGAGCTCTACTCTTCCCCAACAGACACCATCAAAAGTCTCAAGCTTTACAAGCTTGATACCTTAATATGATTGAGTGGAGATAAGAAAGAAGAAGAAAAAGACTACCAATATGTTTCTTATTGTAACAAGGATTGTAGGAAATTATTTTCAATTAAATATGGGGGGAAGAGAACTAAATTGAGCCCATTCTTATATATTTTTTTAAATATCTCCTTTAATCCTTAAATTTACACGTCCCCACATTCAAATATCATATAACCATTACATAGTTTTATCAAAAGTGTATTCACACAAATCACTTGACACCGAGTCTAAACAAGGTTTGACAGAATGGCATCATTCCAGAAATGACCAATCATCAAGGTGGTCTAAAATTATTCTAATACAGTCTCCAAAGGTTAAGATCTCTTGTCCCACTTTTAACCTGTTAATAACTAAACAATGCAAACCCCCAAGACCATCTGTTGACAGTCTCTCTAACCTATCAGACCTGGGTCAGTAATAAAGTCAATTCAGCTTTCTCAGAGTCCACCCTGGAGTAACAAATGTCATAGCCTGACAATATGGTCTCCAGCAACCACCAGAGTCTCTTGAGTGTCAGAGAGTATTGCTAGATGGCAGAAATGGTCAATACATGATGCATAGTTTTTGTGTCATTTTCATGGGAAAAGTAACCCTTTCTTGATTTGAAGAACACTATTTCCTCTGGGAAAAAAAAATTCTAAATGCATCATTTTTAATGAAGTTTCCTCAACATTAAGGTGTCAAACTTCATTGCCATTGAAGACTTCATTCATTTAGCATGATATTGTCCCATTGAAGCAGATGGGACAAATGAGCGAAGAGGTTGATAAGAAATTTCTGGAAGGTAAAATGAATGGAAAGATGGCAGTAGAAAGAAGAATATGAGTGCTGAAGCAGCTTAGCATCACTGGAGACCAGGAGCTGCTCCAGAGCAGAGGAACTCAAGAAGAATATAAGAGCTGAAGTAGCTCCAGAGCAGAGGAACTCAAGTAGAATATAAGATCTGAAGCAGCTCCAGAGAAGAGGAACTCAAGAAGAATATAAGAGCTGAAGCAGCTCCAGAGCAGAGGAACTCAAGAAGAACATAAAAGCTGAAGCAGCTTCAGAGAAGAGGAACTCAAGCAGAATATAAGAGCTGAAGCAGCATAGCATCACTGGAGACCAGGAGCTGCTCCAGAGAAGAGGAACTCAAGAATATAAGAGCTGAAGCAGCTCCAGAGAAGAGGAACTCAAGAAGAATATAAGAGCTGAAGCAGCTCCAGAGCAGAGGAACTCAAGTAGAATATAAGAGCTGAAGCAGCTCCAGAGCAGAGGAACTCAAGAAGAATATAAGAGCTGAAGCAGCTCCAGAGCAGAGGAACTCAAGAAGAATATAAGAGCTGAAGCAGCATAGCATCACTGGAGCCCAGGAGCTGCTCCAGAGAAGAGGAACTCAAGAAGAATATAAGAGCTGAAGCAGCTCCAGAGAAGAGGAACTCAAGAAGAATATAAGAGCTGAAGCAGCTCCAGAGCAGAGGAACTCAAGTAGAATATAAGAGCTGAAGCAGCTCCAGAGAAGAGGAACTCAAGTAGAATATAAGAGCTGAAGCAGCTCCAGAGCAGAGGAACTCAAGTAGAATATAAGAGCTGAAGCAGCTCCAGAGCAGAGGAACTCAAGAAGAATATAAGAGCTGAAGCAGCTCCAGAGCAGAGGAACTCAAGTAGAATATAAGAGCTGAAGCAGCTCCAGAGCAGAGGAACTCAAGTAGAATATAAGAGCTGAAGCAGCTCCAGAGCAGAGGAACTCAAGTAGAATATAAGAGCTGAAGCAGCTCCAGAGCAGAGGAACTCAAGAAGAATATAAGAGCTGAAGCAGCTCCAGAGAAGAGGAACTCAAGTAGAATATAAGATCTGAAGCAGCTCCAGAGCAGAGGAACTCAAGAAGAATATAAGAGCTGAAGCAGCTCCAGAGCAGAGGAACTCAAGAAGAACATAAGAGCTGAAGCAGCATAGCATCACTGGAGACCAGGAGATGTTCCAGAGAAGAGGAACTCAAGAAGAATATAAGAGCTGAAGCAGCTCCAGAGAAGAGGAACTCAAGAAGAATATAAGAGCTGAAGCAGCTCCAGAGCAGAGGAACTCAAGAAGAACATAAGAGCTGAAGCAGCATAGCATCACTGGAGACCAGGAGCTGCTCCAGAGAAGTGGAACTCAAGAAGAATATAAGAGCTGAAGCAGCTCCAGAGAAGAGGAACTCAAGAAGAATATAAGAGCTGAAGCAGCTCCAGAGCAGAGGAACTCAAGAAGAACATAAGAGCTGAAGCAGTTCAAGAGAAGGAGAAGAGGAACTTAAGTAGAATATAAGAGCTGAAGCAGCATAGCATCACTGGAGACCAGGAGCTGCTCCAGAGAAGAGGAACTTAAGAAGAATATAAGAGCTGAAGCAGCTCCAGAGAAGAGGAACTCAAGAAGAATATAAGAGCTGAAGCAGCTCCAGAGAAGAGGAACTCAAGAAGAATATAAGAGCTGAAGCAGCTCCAGAGAAGAGGAACTCAAGTAGAATATAAGAGCTGAAGCAGCTCCAGAGCAGAGGAACTCAAGAAGAATATAAGAGCTGAAGCAGCACAGCATCACTGGAGACCAGGAGCTGCTCCAGAGAAAAGGAACTCAAGAATATAAGAGGTTGTGACTCACCAGTGCATAGCTCTTCAATCTTCTTGTAATTGGTCTGTAGACAGTCGTTGACCCAAGCGAGCATTTCATGGCGGCTGAGGTTCTCTGAGGTGGAACTGGTGGAGTAGACGTTGACACACAGGGTGGTGCCCCCTCCCTCCATCCTGTCGTCCAGCTGACACACACTCATCCATGAACAAATCTCTGATGCAACAACAACCTCTTCTTAGTAATACGGAACACAACGCCATCTCTAGGGTGAGAATAGAATTATTAGGTACATTTATTTCAATCCTATACAACATTATCTACAATTGGTGAAGATAAAATACATATACAGTATAACCTCGTTAATTCGACACTCTACCTTAATTCGACCATATTCTGATGTCCTCCGGCCTATCAAATAACAAACCGTAATTCGACAGTATCGATAATACGACACTTCCGATAGTTCGACCATTTTAAAATTTGAATTTCGACAGTTAAATGTTTTTTTTACTTACAACTTTACCGCTAAAATAGTATTACGGCGGCGGCGATCGGCGGGCGCCGATAGGATCACACCGCACACTTTTGGTTTCAGTTTAAGTTTCCCTTGCCCAATGTTGCGAGTGTTATTGTTTTGTTTGTTTTTTTACGCGGGAATTTAGGCTTCGTGCGCTAATTAATATTATTTTCTTTTTAATTTTCAGCATTGAAATATTTTAGTTATTTTAAAATTTACAAATAATTTGCTTTTAAATGAATAAATCTTCATAAAATATGTAGCCACAATGATTATGATAACATTTTATTTCAATATTCCATTTCTGTGTTATTATAAAAGATTTAAATACAAAATCAATAACACCTGCAGCAACAGTAGATGCCTTTAATACAATAAAAACACTGTTATTTAAAACACATTCCAGAGGAAGAAAGACATGCATGTTTTTTTTTAAATAGACCATCTGGAATACATCCTGAATAGGATTTCAGTGCAAAAATAGACATCTATAAAGGAATTTTTAAATTTTATATTTTATTTTCCTTATTTATTTCCTTTCAACTGCTATATACTTCAATTAGAACAAAATATTATTTGTAATTATTTATGTTACAAAAATATGTATTATTACCATTTTGTCCTCCTCGTCTGGAGGAGGACCTTATCAAGGTGGTGGAGTCTCCCTAACTCCTAAAATCATTGTACATTCTTATCATTTTTTCATTTTTATTTTATCATTATTTTTTTGTAAAAATTGACTAATAGTCAATAAAATTATTTCAAATATGTCAAATGTCTATCAATGGTAGAGCTTCCCAATGATTTTTTTACCTTTTTTTATAAAAAGATCACTACAATTATTGCATTGTTCATTCTGCTTTTGTTGTCTGCATTTGAAGGTTTATTCTTGGTGATGGTGTTTGAACAAAACTATTGAAAAAATGATTCTATATTCTGTAGATGTAGAAATTCTACAAATATTTTTGTTTCAAGTAAAATAATATTATTATCCCTAGTACACATACAGTAAAACCCCGCTATAACGAACCATGGATATAACGAACCTTCCCTTATAACGAACCCACGCCGATTCCCAATTCCATTCCATTGAAAATACCATCGTTATAACGAACTTTGCGATTTTTCGAATAACGAACTACCCCTATAACGAACCTATTTCGGGTCCCAAAATGATAAAATCTATTAAAAATACTATGCTTATAACGAACTTAGAATTGTAATTTTAAAAAAAATTAAAAAACAAAATTTTGAGCATGTTTAAAGCTCGCGGATCGCGATTTCAAAACAATAAATTTAGCGGCATTGTTTGTTTGATTTTTGCACTTTATTTTTACTGTATGTTGTATAAATTTTTACACATTATACTTTTTATTAATTAGAATATCTTTGCATCCATTAAATTTGAAATATAAAAAATGCAAATGGCTTCCAAAATGAAGAAAACAAAGGCATTTTAAAAACAAAAGCATTATTTCATTTAAAAAAAAAAAGGCCATTTTCAGAACTTTTCAAAGTGAAACAACATAGGCAAAATGTTAAGAACATATTAAAATAAGAGAATATAACTTTTCTATTATCTATATTAATAAAATGCAAATTTAATAATAAAAGATAAAATATAAAGTTATTAAAAATTGTTACAAAGAGGAATCAACTTCAACTTTTGCCGCGATCGCGATCGTACGTTTTAGAACTTAAAAAAAAAAAAAGTCTAAATAAACGGTCCCGTGATGAAACAAAAATTATTTTTATGCCATTAACTATGGTGATTTTAAAGTCAGCAATGTTTTGCATGGCAGGTTAAAAAAAAAAACGAAATCTAGACCTAGAAGAATATGGGGAAACATGAAATGGAAGAAAAACACTAACTTTATTTGAATGGTGCAATGCTTGGAAGAATGCTTTGAAACAACAAGGTATTAGAGCCATTTTTTTCAAGTAAAAATTGTATTATATAAAATGTGATAATGATGTTTTAAAATCATTTCATATCTTTGAATATATATTTAATAAAACTTTGCCTAGGATTTGTCTTGATTTTTAACTTAGACATAGAGGTACATGTATGTTAATCATAAGAAGAACCTATTATCTAATGATTTCTATTATTATTCAGTATTAATATAAGGAAATTAGTCAATTAAGGGAATTAAAATAAAGTGACCACTATTAAGAGGCAGCCTCTTCTTGTGTGTATGGCTGTTTTTTAATTATACGGTCTAAAATTTTTGAAAAGTAAAAAAAAATAGCCAAACCGTGGCTATAGTGAACCGTGGCTATAGTGAACCAAAAGCTCTGTCCCATTGGGGTTCACTATAGAGGGGTTTTACTGTATATGGTACAGGCCATGATAATCATGGTGGGTAGAAGTTGCCGACTGCTTTTACTATAATTGCACCACATGTCTACACATGTGAAAAGCAGTTCAACTTTTGCACTTAGAAATGCGCCATAGTCCTGTTTGTTTACTTGCACTCGTTGGTGCGGTTGGACTTTTGCAAGAATAGGGGACCATTGAAGCATTTTCTTTTTTAATCAGAAAGAAGTGCCCAATGCAGGATTCGATCTCGGGTCATAGTGGTCGAAAACCAACTGTTCGACCACCCTGCCACCGAACCCCATAAAGTAAAATGTACAATACAATAGTGGTAGTGATCTGGAAGATTAAATTGATAAAAGGTTCGACACTGTTATTTTACAGCCTCTTGTCCTTTCTCTTTATATTTATATTCTTTTCTTTAAACACTGCTCCTTTCCACAGCTCTGCTTTATAGCAAATATCACCTTTCTATCTTTTTTTTTTTTTTTTTAGCTCTCCCTTTTCCATTTTTGGAGGTAGGGGGTTATGGTATGATCTTCCTCAAAGACCAAGTATATAAACTAAATTCCAGGATTGAAGTCACTGCTGTTGTTGTTAGTTCAAACATCACACACAGGGCTACTCTACTCAACAAGATAAAACTAATAAAGGGGACAATGAAAATATTTACATATAGCTTCTCTTTCAGTAATTTTTTTCTTTTTCTTTAGAGGAGGAGTCGTCTTACCAGAGAGTTGTTATTAGTGAAAGTGGTCATTTTGGCGA
>CP092873.1:69231868-69269663 GCA_030710605.1 Cordylochernes scorpioides | reverse complement strand
GGACACTCCCGCTAGAGGACACCTCTCTACAAAGACAGTTTTCATTTGTAAAATTACCATTTTTACTATTTAGCAACTCTCCAATAAGAAGACACCTCTCCCTAAAGAACACTTTAGCTCTGCAATTAGGTGTCCTTTACAGGGAGGTTCTACTGTATTTGCATAAAAACAGTCTTTGCATATAAATTATTTTATAAAAGGGGTGTAAAAGTAGAGAATTAAAAAAAAATAATAATAGCAATCATTAGTAAAAATTTAACAAAGTTGAAAATAACAGTAAAAATGATAGAAAAAATACCAACCTGATACTCATGGAAGTTGGAATCTAAAACTGGAAAAGAAATGTACAAAGAAGATAGTCAAAAATCATTAAAACTTTATATATATAATTGCACAATACCAATTAAATATTAAAAAATAATCACATATTTTCCAAAAAGGCAAAATAATGACAAAAAAAAAACTAACTTTAAGATAACCAAATCAAAAGTATATGATGTTTCTGTAACAACGTTGTAACCGAAAACATCACACACAATTTATTTGGATTTGGTCTTATTATCTTGTTTTATAATCTATAATCCAAATTGTGCCTTTATCATCAATTTTAACAAAAGAGGGTTAAATGCATATACATAGCTGCATTGCCATCTGGAAAGAGAGAGTAAATTCTAAAACAACATCTTTATAAGAGAATATACACAAGATAATAAGACCAAATAAATAGTGTGTGATGTTTCAGTAACAGCGTTATTACCATCTTCAGACAAAAAAGTACTGAATGAGAAATTTTACCACAGCATGTTTTAAAAAGTTACTGTTATCAAGTGTGTAAACAAGATCGTAGATAAGAAAAAGATAGTTTTCTGAGAAACACAGAATATTGCTGTGGTAAAATTTCTCATTCAATACTTTTGTCTGAAGATAGTAATGATACTGTTACCAAAATGTCACACACTATTTATTTATTTGGATTTGGTCTTATTACCTTGTGTTTATAATCCAAATTGTGCCTTATCAAGAGAACATATATAGCTAGGTGCTAATACAGGTTATTGGGGGTGGGAGAAAACACAAATATAGATTGTAAATAAAATAAAACTATATTTGGTTTTGGCACACCTGATTGCTTTTATTCTTTAAAATCACAAAAGAAAATAAAAAAGATTCATTTACCAACCAAAGATAAAATTCCAACACCAATCAAGAACAATAATAAAAAAAAGGAACCCCAATTCCAAACAATAATTATAAATAAATTTTTAAAAAACATAACAAAAGCTACAAATGGAATGTCAATAATAAAAATTAAAAAAAAAGTATATTTTATAAACATACAAATAAAAAATTCATAACAATCTTTTTTTTTTTAATTCCCAAAATTTAAAAAACAGGAGATTCATTTCATTTATACACAGCCACAAAAATTATAAAATTTAACAAATGAAAACAGCCACATAATAGAAATACAGTAAAACCTCCCTTTAGTGTACACCCTGGTAACAGACACCTCTCTATAAAGGACAGTTTTTATTTGTAAAATTACCATTTTTACTCACAAGGTAATAAGACCAAATCCAAATAAAAAAATAGTGTGTGACGTTTCGGTAACAGCGTTGTTACCATCTTCAGACAAAAGTACTGTTACCGAAACGTCACACACTATTTATTTATTTGGATTTGGTCTTATTACCTTGTGTTTATAATCTACAATCCAAATTGTGCCTCATCAATACCATTTTTACTATTTAGCAACTCTCCGGTAAGAGGACACCTCTCCCTAAAGGACAGTTTGGCTTTGCAATTAGGTGTCCTTTACAGGGAGGTTCTACTGTATATATATATTTTTTTAATTTTTTCTAAGAAAATATAAATGCCAACAAAAAAATCTCATAATTCTTTTTAGCAACTCTCCGGTAAGAGGACACCTCTCCCTAAAGGACAGTTTGACTCTGCAATTAGGTGCTCTTTACAGGGAGGGAGGTTCTACTGTATATATATTTTTTAATTTTTTCTAAGAAAATATAAATGCCAACAAAAAAATCTCATAATTCTTTTTTAAATAGTAAAAAAAAAATTGCATTAAAAACAAATCTAGGTAGTTAAATAGCTCAACAAGATATGCTTAAAGAGTGGTAGTAAACATGTATATTTGTATAACATAAAATATTAAGACAATTTCCCTATTTACTAGAGAACAAGTCGGGGAAAAAACTCTTTTCTCCTCAACCTGTGTTTTTTAACACTTTCGACCCGAGGGATGTGAATTCGCGTTCTTGCCGATGTTTCACAGGTACATTGGAACAGCTGACATCCCCCCAACCTACTGATAGATAGACAAGAAGGTATGGGACAAGATCCTGATGGACGTGAATTCGGTATTTAATATTATATTTAATTTTGAAAATCGGAAAGGACGAGAATTTGCATCTCTCGGGTTGAAAGTGTTAAAACAAAATATAATCAAATTTATATAAATATTGCAATTGTATCGGAGGGTGATACTTATGTGCCAAAGAAAAGGGGAAAGCCTCTTTCATAATTAAAATTTTAAAAATAACTGCCTTTTACAAGTTAATAAGAGAGCGACCAAAGCCAAATAAAGTTCTGTAAATAGAGCAATCCAAAATCATTAGATAATATAAAGGCATATATTGGATTGTATACAAGATTTTATTCAAATCAATATATGCCTTTTTATTATCTAAATTAATAGCGTGTCAAGTTTTGGTAACAGCATTGTTACCATCAAAAGACTAAATGAGAAAAAATGTCATAGCACGTTCTTAAATAAGTACTGTTACCACCTGTATACACACTTGATAACAGTTCTATTTAAGAACATGTTATGTTATTTTTACTCATTTAGTCTTTTGATGGTAACAACAATGCTGTTACCGAAACTTGACACACAAGGTGGTCACACAAGTTTGGTCTTATTACCTTGTAGTTCTTATCTATAATCCAAATTGTACCTTATCATTAACTGCTTTTTTTATATAATTTCTGTGAAGCACAGAATACTTAGATGAAAATTTCTGTCAATTATTATTTTAAAGAAAAGGAACTACTTGTTCTCGGTTGCTGGTATAAAAGTTTTTGCCCCAAGCCCTTTCTTTTCCCTTATTTGATACATTGTAAATAACAACATTGCTGATTATTAACTTCTTAGGTCCATTGAAGTCAAATAAAATTGATGAAGGCACAATTTGGATTGTAGATTATAAACACAAGGTAATAAGACCAAATCCAAATAAATAAATAGTGTGTGACGTTTCGGTAACAGCGTTGTTACCATCTTCAGACAAAAGTACTGAATGAGAGAATTTTACCACAGCATGCTTTTAACAACATTGCTGATTATTGTTACTATTGATTGTTATTTATTTCTACTCAGAGAATCTGTATAAGACCAAAAGGTTTTAATAAAGCTTTTTGTTGTTGTTGTTATTGTTGCATACTTAGATAAGTGCCACAATAAAAGCATGGCAAATCCAGAAAAAGTCAACAACCTGTATGACCTTGTAATATAAAAGAAGAAAGGAGAGAAATCAATAAATTGTTTGCGCACCCGCCACGCTTGAGTGACTTTATGAGACACGCACACATCCAACGGGCAAGGCGCTCATCGAACTGTTGTTGTTACATTTTGTTCTTTGAATAATAAAAGTTGAATTATCTTTTATATCTTATTTTATTTAATAAAAAATAAAGAGGAATATAACACTGTATAACATGGTTTCAGACTATAACCCTCATCAGTACAGTTCTCATATAGCACTGTTAGATACAAGTTATAAAATATCAGCCAAATTTGTAACAAAAGTTTTCCCCCTTTTCACACATTCATATAAATACACTCCATAATAGCTTATTCTAAACCTCTTCACATTTTGTTATTCACATATTTGTCTTAGAGCATTTTCTCTTAATTCTGTATTCAGTATACAGGAGCATGGATACAGTATGAAGAAGCAAAACAAAGTCAGTTACAAGGTAATAAGATCAAATCCAAATAAAAAGTGTGTTTATATATATATATATAAACTATTTATTTATTTGATCTTATTACCTTGTGTTTATAATCCAAATTGTGCCTTATCAAATTCAGTTTCAATAAAAGCAAGAGGCAAAAAGAAAATATTCAATGTGGAAAATAAAATAGATTTTAAAAAAAAAAGGACTAGTAGACCAAGGCATAAAAAAATAAACATAAGAGAGTTATAATAATATAACTTCTATTATGCTATTAAATAGTATTTCTCTTATCATAAATATATATATATATTAAATCTTTATTATTTTTAAATATATACGATGCATGAGGCTTATAAAAATAAAATTTCTTTTATACAATTGGTGCAAAAAGGGGAGAGAGAAAGAGAAGAACTAAAAAAAATTAAATTCTTTGAAAACTGTTCTATCATGATTAGCTACCACATTGAATGGAAAAACAAAAAAAAAAAATGACTATTATAAATACGAATAAACCCTTACATTTTGTTCCTATTCCTAAAAAAAATGAGGTTGCAAAAAAAATATATAAAAAATTCAATGAAGAGGTAATAAATCTAGGGAGGGTTGAGCCCTCAATCCCAAAGGAGCTATTCTGTAAGAAGAAGGAGTCAGTATTCATCATCTTCTCCATCGTTAAGATGTTCACAGCCATCTTCAGCCTCGTCGTCAGGGACGGCAAACCCTTCCTGTAACAACACAACATCAATCTACCTCAATTGACAGGAAACTAAATACATTTAGTGGATTTCTCTGATAGAGCAACAAATAATACCATTAACAGTTATCTGTAAATGTATATGAATTGTAATATCAAGAATGACTTCCCCACATTATATAAAAGTACTGCTTATATCCTCTTCTTTCTTATCTCCACACTGGGTGAAGTAGAATGTGTCTGCCTTTGTCATTAAGACTGGGAGCATTACTCAGTGGCAGGCCGACTTAGCTCCAAAAGAAATGGCCGCCTCCGACATGAGGAACAGACACCATGTGCAGCAGCTCCTAACATGGAGTACAAATGCTGCTCATCCTGTATCCCTGGATTAGGAGCCCTTACAGGGTACTATCAGCCGGGCCAGCTAAGCCCAGGTATTTTAGTGAGCTTGTTACTGCTCCCCCTCCTTCTTTTTCATCCGAGCTTGGGACCGGCAAAGGCGAAGTTGCTTATATCCTGAAACTTGACAATTATTTTGTGTGTGTTGTGCTAGGTATTAAATTTCTAAGGGAAATGTGATGAAAGAACTGATAGGTCAGGTCTAATCTAGTTAGAGCTGCTCACCACAGGAAGCTCAGCATACATTTTACAACCTTTTATATATAAATATAAAGGTCACATCTTCCATCAAAATAGACATCAAAACTAGACGCCATCTATTGACCTTCGCCGTAAACTAGCGGCCTCGGGTCGGTGACAAAGCCACAACACCAGCTTTAGCAAACCAAGAAGCATCCACCTAAAGACAATGGTTTCGGGCTAATGGCCCTCGTCAGCCTAGAGCGGACTTTATTCCATGAGATCCACAAGGGATCCAATGGAATCCTCACAATGATGGCGTCTAGTTTTGATGTCTATTTTGACGGGAGACATTTATTTTTATAGATGAATATCCTCCAGGCATCTATATTTTAGCCCTAGGTGTACCTTTATTACAAGCTAAAAATGTTTATAGTTTGTTAATAAAAACACTTGTATCATAATTCTCAATCAATGTATATAGTCTCCTTGTATATTAATGCATGGGGTAATAATAAAATATATATATACAGTAAAACCCTGCTAATACGAACCCTGGATATAACGAACCTTCCCTTATAACGTACCCACGGCGATTCCCAATTCCATTCCATTGAAAATACAATCGTTATAACGAACTTTGCGATTTTTAGAATAACGAACTACCCCTATAACGAACCTATTTTCGGTCCCAAAATAATAAAATCTATTTAAAATACTATGCTTATAACAAACTTAGAACTGTAATTTAAAAAAAAATTAAAACAACCAAATTTTGAGCATGTTTCAGCTCGCGGATCGCGATTTCAAAACAATAAATTTAGCGGCATTGCACTTTATTTTTGCTGTATGTTGTATAAATTTTAACATATTATACTTTTTATTAAATATAATTTAATTAAATATATTTAAATATAAATATATTTGCATCAATTAAATTTCAAATATAAAAATACAAATGGCTTCCAAAATGAAGAAAACAAAGGCATTTTAAAAACAAAAGCGTTATTTCTTTTTTAAAAAAAAAGGCCATTTTCAGAACTTTTCAAAGTGAAACAACACAGGCAAAATGTTAAGAACATATTAAAATAAGAGAATATAACTTTTCTATTATAAAAGATAAAATATAATGCTATTAAAAATTGTTACAAAGAGGAATCAACCTCAACTTTTGCCGCGATCACGATCGTACGTTTTAGGGCTAAAAAAAAAAATCCAAATAAATGGTCCCGTGATGAAACAAAAACTATTTTTATGCCATTAACTATGGTTATTTTAAAGTCAGCAATGTTTTGCATGACAGGTTAAAAAAAAACGAAATCTAGACCTAGAAGAAGATGTGGGAAAATGAAATGGAAGAAAAACACTAACTTTATTTGAATGGTGCAATGCGTTGAAGCAACAAGGTGTTAGAGCCATTTTTCCAAGTAAACAATGTATTATATAATGTGATAATGAGGTTTTAAAATCATTTTATATCTTTGAATATATATTTAATAAAACTTTGCCTAGGATTTGTCTTGATTTTTAAATTAGACATAGAGGTACATGTATGTTAATGATAAGAAGAACCATCATCTAATGATTTCTATTATTATTCAGTATTAATGTAAGGAAATTGGTCAATTAAGGGAATTAAAACAAAGTGACCACTATTAAGAGGAAGCCTCTTCTTGTGTGTATGGCTGTCCTTCAATTATAAGGTCTGAAATTTTGGAAAAGTAAAAAAAAATAGCCAAACCGTGGCTATAGTGAACCAAAAGCTCTGTCCCATTGGGGTTCACTATAGAGGGGTTTTACTGTATATGGATTGTAAGTCATGTTGTAACATTGTCAAATATTTTCTATGAATTATTTCTATGTGACCTGCACCAGACCTGCAGTCCTGGATCTTCAAAATTGGTCTCAAGGACTGACCACGTTATAACCATCCCCTCAGTGGCGAAGCATGTGATCTACATTTTCTTTACCTCACAAAATATGTGGTGTCACTGGAGATCTGCTGCAGATTCTCCACCAAACTCTGCAGCGGTGGCAGAGACGCCATGTACATTGTACATAGTATCATGCATATATATATCTAATTATTATTTTAAAATAATAGTGAAGACTGTGAACTTTGGATGTATTGATGTCAATAAAATGTGAGTATTTTAACAACTGTCCCAATCCCCAAGTCTCACCAAATATAAGCTGAGCCCTCAGAAAACAGTTTGACCACTTCACACAACGGCCCATATGGCGACTCTATTGTGTGAGGTCCTCAATTGGAAACTCTTTGCTGCTACATTCCCGCATCATCCCATTGACGTCTATTCAACACCCCCTACATTTGTTAAAGGAGGCTACTGAAAATTGGGGAATGTGATTTATGTTTTCCTACAAGAAGACAGTTCCAGTAATGGAAGTTACAATGATGTCACACATCTAAGTGGTGGTCCTACCTCAGTGGCATAGAGGATCTCCAGGACTTTGTCCACCAGGGGATCCTTCTCCCCAGTCTGCTCCTGGCAGAGGACCTCGATGTCCCGCAGCTTGCCGTAGTAGAAGTCCCGCTCTCTCTCCAGTCCGTTCACTGTCACCTTCAGTTCCGCTATCTGGACCATCATGGTTGAGCATTTTACCCAATGAAGATAATTGTGATAAGTTGACACAATGGTTACTATTGGATTAATGGAACTATTTTCTATATTCTTTAGCCTTTTTATCCTATTTTGGATGAATAGCTTTGTGAAATAAGAAAGGTTTACATTGGTTACTATTAGGATTAATGGAAAAATTTTTTAGATTTTTTAGCATTTTACCCAACATGGGATGGACAAATTGAAGGAGCACAGAATTCATGAGATTGCTCTAAATGACAAGAAAAAGTAAAATTAAAAGATCATATAACTCATTATTTTTCACATTTGTAGAATAAACATTAATGCTTTCAACATACTATTATGGTGAAGTCAGAATTTCAATGGAAAAAGATGTTTTTTAGAGACACAGGGAAGTTTTAAGAAGAGATTTAAATATGGAACTGAATGTTCAAATGTTATGTGGGGTCCTGTGTGGATGGAAGCTTGGACAATTACCATAGAACTGGGTGTAAAATTAACTCTTTAAACAAATGGACAGCAAGGGTGACAAATAAATAAGATTTAATAACGAGTATAGCCTTCTGAATGTAGTGATAAAAAGGAAGTTTGGTGGACTTATACTCTGAAGATCATTGGGAAATTGACCATACTGGAGGGAAGCATCTTGAATTGTGAAGGGAGAGGAAGGGTGGTCAGGTAGAATGGCCCAGAGGACAGGTAAGGAAGAAGAAAGTGAAATGGTGTTCTGTGAGGGCTGACTTCCATATCTGAGATAGCACTACATTATGATGATGACATCAAGAAGTTGAAAGACCAGAAAGATTTATGTTTTTTTTATTTTATGGGAGGCTATATTGTACATGAGGTTAAAAACCAAGTGAGTTTAATAAAAAAGGAATCTGGTGTCAGAGAGCCCAGTAGGCCTGGGGCTCTAGTGAAACCCAGCACTTGTCTATCAAAACAGTGCTAATTGCCTCCTCTCATCTATATGACCTTCTCAAATACAAGAAGGTTGTCAGACTTGCTGCTGTACTGGACACTGGGAACCATGCCATTACCTCGCCACCAATGGCTATGACATAAGAGTCTGACATCTCCCACAGCAGAGAAACTTGGAGGAACATCTTCCATGCCAACGAGAGATTTGTTGTTGTTGTTGTTTCTTATCCCCTTGTGTAAAGATTACACGAATTCCATGAGTTCATGCTCCTCGAGCTGTTTTATGATGAGCAGCGGCCTCTCCCAAAGGTCCTGTACGAGAGATTTGTAGAATTGTATAGAGTTTCCTAATTTTACATAAAATTTGTAAAATGAATTATGATAGTGATGACTTCTCCATTGCCCTCTATGTCACACTGATAAGTCGTAGATCTACTTCTTCAGCAATATAAAAGTTGCCTTCTTCATATATAAGGATTATATATTATAAAATAACCATTTATACAGTGATCATGAAGATCCTTTAAAGAAATCCTTTATGGTTGTTTACATTTGGGCTAGAACCCTATTTATTATACATTCTAGCTGATCAATCCTTAAAAGGCGCAAGCATGTTTCCCTCCTTGGTATTTCACAAATAGCAAAACGTTAATCTCTGAGACACTCTGACTTGTGCCCACTTAGGTTATCAAACCAATGATTACTAAATTGTCCATGAGAAAACAAAAACCGTTCATGACTTAGGGGTAGTGTCAACACCAAGATTTGTGCCACCACAATGCAACACTTTTAGCAATGGTGCGCATTCACAACTATGGCTGCATTGCGAACCTTTGGGAGAGGCTGCTGCTTCTCATCAAACAGCTCAAGGAGCATGGACCCATGCAACAGCATGCGACAGTAATGCATTATATTGACCTTATAAAAAATGTATTTAAACAACAATTAACTATAATAATTATCAAAATTTGATTTTAAAAATGGTGGAATTATTATAAATGTCTAATTAACACTGGTTTTATATATAAGCTGGAAACATGAAAAAAAAAAAAAAAGATTAAATTATTATGTCGAATTATCGTTGGTTGAATTAAAGAAGTTAGTCTGCAAATATAATTTATATTTTTTACTAAACCCAGTAAATTATATGTGATGTTTTGGTAACAACATTATTTAATCCTGTTACCTTGTGTTTATGAAAGATCCTAATCAATAATCTAATAGACAAATTCAACTCTAGTTCCTGGGACCAAAGCATGGATTCAGGAGTTCCTTATAAGGAATAATGTGTAAATATGTATGTCACAATCACCCACCTGATTGGCCAGTTCTTCAATACGCTGATCCCCAGTACCTCCAACTGACCGCAAGGTCCGCCCACCTAGAGGAGTACGTCCACCAATGGTACGCGGGGCTGAAAACACTTTTCTATTGATCACTTATTGTTACTCTACCCAGGTACAGGACAACAAACCTTTTTTCACCTTTATCAAGATTTTAGAATTCTCCCTTTTCAAAAGAGCATTTAATTTTTTTTTATTTCAAATATGATAAGGCACAATTTGGATTATAGATTATAAACACAAGGTAATAAGACCAAATCCAATTATTTCCTCTCGATTTATTTGGATTTGGTCTTATTACCTTGTGTTTAAATTTCAAATATGTTATATATATATATAGTTAAACCTGTCTATAGCGCCCCCTCTTGGGACTCACCAAAATAGGGTGCTATAGAGAGGGGGTGCTATAGACAGGTCACTTTTAATGTAAAATGTTTACATTTTAATGTTTAAAATCGGGCACTATTAGAGAGGAAGGCACTATTTAGAGGGTGAGTTATAGACAGGTTTAACTGTATCAGTTTTCAAGATAAGAACTCTCTCTCTCTCTCTCTCTCTCTCTCTCTCTCTCTAAGACAAATGCCTCTATGTGTTTCTGAAAGTAATATTATTTTGAGATAAAATACAAAAGAAATTTCTGAAATGTTAAATAATGAATATCTCCTATCCAAATACCACAACATGGATTAAGAACAATGGTCCTTAATGAGGACATTTTTAAACCCCATTGCTGGTAGGTGTGCTAGTGGCTTTGTTAGCCAGTGTTGGTACCATGGAAATAGACTTGCCTCAAAATTTATTTTTTATCCCAAGTACACAAGGTACTAGCAGCCATGATAATCATGGTGGCTAGTAAGCAACTGCTGTAAGTGCACCAGAGGTCACATAAGATTATTTTTCTTAGTCCATAAATTAATAGACACTATGGCCAGAAAAAGTTTTTATTTTCTCGAAGTTTAGACAAAATTATTTTATCCTCGTCAGAAAATTATAGCATTTGTGTCAAGGCATTATAAATGTATCTATATAAGATACATTTATAATGCCTAAAAAATGCTTTAATTTCTTATTTTTTCTTGTTGAGGACAAAGTATTTTTGTTGAAACGTTGTGAACATAAAAACCTTTTTCTGGCTAAAGTGTCTGCTACTTTAAGAACTATGAATGCTGGGGGGCCAGGCAGTCTCTATCTTCAAAATATGATTATTTCTATTTGTAAGTGCAAAGTCGAACTGCTTGTGTGAAGACATGTGGTGCACTTAGAGTAAAAGCAGTCGTCAACTTCTACCCACCATGATTATCATGGCCTGTACTGTGTGTACTAGGGATGAACAAAAAAAAAGAACTATGAATGTAGGCCAGACAACCTCTATCTTCAAGATAAGATTATTTCTGTGAAAACCATTTAGCTTCTTTCATTACATTATTGTTATAGACTTTTATTATTTATTGGATAAGTACCTTGTTGTTAGGTGGAGGAGTGATACAAAACTTCTGATAGCTACAACTCTAATCCTACATTGGGCACTTTTTTCTGAAGAAAAATTGCTTCAATGGCCCAGGGAATCTTGTAAAACTCTAACCCCATCAATGAACGCAAATAACTATAAAGGGCTCTGTCACACTTGTAAGTGCAAAAATGTCAAACTGCTTTCTACATATGTAAACCTGTGGTGCACTTTTGCTTACCAACTACCATGATTATCATGGCTGCCAGTACCTTGTGTACTTGGGATAAAAAATAATAAACTGTGGGGCAAGTTTTTTTCCCATGGTACCAACAGTGGCTAACAAAACCCACTAATGAACCTGCCAGAAATGGTGTTTAAAAATGTCCTCATTAAGGACCATTGTTCTTAATCCATGTCGTAGTATTCGAATAGGAGATATTCATTATTTTATATTTCTGAAATTTTATTTGTATACAGTAGAATCTCCCTTTAGCAGACAC
This sequence comes from Cordylochernes scorpioides, assembly GCA_030710605.1. Taxonomy (NCBI): domain Eukaryota; kingdom Metazoa; phylum Arthropoda; class Arachnida; order Pseudoscorpiones; family Chernetidae; genus Cordylochernes; species Cordylochernes scorpioides. The sequence continues at coordinate 69,257,595 of CP092873.1, read as the reverse complement.
CTCGCTAGCGAACACCTTTCTACAAAAGACAGTTGTCATTTTCAAAATTACCATTTTTACTATTTTGCAACTCTCCAGTAAGAGAATACCTTTCCCTAAAGGACACTATGGCGCTAGTGAACACCTTTCTACAAAAGACAGTTGTCATTTTCAAAATTACCATTTTTACTATTTTGCAACTCTCCAGTAAGAGAATACCTTTCCCTAAAGGACACTATGGCGCTAGCGAACACCTTTCTACAAAAGACAGTTCTCATTTGCAAAATTACCATTTTTACTATTTTGCAACTCTCCAGTAAGAGAATACCTTTCCCTAAAGGACACTATGGCGCTAGCGAACACCTTTCTACAAAAGACAGTTGTCATTTGCAAAATTACCATTTTTACTATTTTGCAACTCTCCAGTAAGAGAATACCTTTCCCTAAAGGACACTATGGCTCTACAATTAGGTGTGCTTTGCAGGAAGGTTCTACAGTATGTTTAATTAAAGATATACCAATTCAAAGTTTCTGAGAAATAAGTGGGAAAAAAATGTATGAAAATAAAAAAAGAGGAACAGGTAAATTCTTTTTTTTTTGCTTATCCCTAGTACACGTGGTACAGGCCATAAAAATCATGGTGGGTAGTTAGTGACTGCTTTTTACAGGTCAAGTTGGATATGCAAGTGTAGAATCAGACCAAGTATAGCATAGACGTGGTATTACCAGCACGGCCAATGGGTCGCGGCATGGTGGGTGGTTGGGTAGCAGCCACTGATGTCTTGCTTCCTGCTGGAGTACGGTCACCCCCCAGGTTCAGGCCACTGCGTGCTTCCAGCGCATTGTACTCCCTGCCATCGTAGTTGGCATCAAAGAACTTCTTGAACCACTGCAGGAACTCAAAGTTGTCCTGGAATCTGCCCTTGATGAGCCGATCAATGGGGACATTCTGTAACAATTGTGTAATATATTATAACGTGATTCAGTAATTTGTATCAATGTTGAGGTGAAAATATCAGGAGAATTGTAAAGAAGATAAAAGGTCTTTGTCCATATCAATGGATTGGCATGGACTTTAAAAAGGGCAACTTACCACAAGCAAAGCTCCTCTATGGTGCTACAATACATTACTACTACTGTAAATGGCCATCTCAACTATGTGTCCACTCAAACCAAAATAGGGAAAATGTAAAAAATATATATACACCTATCCCCCGATTTACACGGTACTTGTTTTACACGTTTTCACTTTTACACGGTTTCCCAAATAAGTTTTTTTTGGTTTTTATCGCACTATACTAAATGCTACTGTGATTGAACACATGCGCTGTGTACACATCTCGCGAGGAATCCCGAGCTTATGTGCTGACTACATATTTTAACCTGTCAATGCATTTTATTTTTATTTCTGTGTACACCTATCCCCCGATTTACACGTTTTTCTCAGGAACGTATCTACTGTGTAAATCGGGGGATGATAGGTGTACAGTAAAACCCCGCTAATACGAACCCTGGATATAGCGAACCTTCCCTTATAACAAACCCACGGCGATTCCCAATTCCATTCCATTGAAAATACCATCGTTATAACGAACTTTGCGATTTTTAAAATAACGAACTACCCCTATAACGAACCTATTTTCGGTCCCAAAATGATAAAATCTATTAAAATACTAGGCTTATAACGAACTTAAAATTGTGATTTAAAAAAAAAAAAAAATTTGAGCATGTTTCAGCTCACGGATCGCAATTTCAAAACAAAAAATTAGCGGCATTGTTTGTTTTCATTTCCATTCTATTTTTGCTGTATGTTGTATAAATTTTTACACATTATACCTTTATTTAATAGAATATCTTTGCATTAGACAATTTTGAAATAGAAGAAAAATACAAATGGCTTCCAAAATAAAGGAAAGAAACAAAGAATGGCGTTCTAAAAAAAAAAAAAAAACAGTGGCAACATGCCCTTTTAGAAGCGTTCTATATCAAGTTTAACCTAGGCTAAAAATAATTCCAAATTATTTTAAAGCCAAAAAGGGTTTGATTAATAGTTTAAAAACAAAATTTAATATATACACACACACACACACACTTCAGAAAAATATGTGGAAACTTGAATTGGAAGAAGAAGGGGAAAAAAAAAAAAAAAAAATTAGTTCCCCCGTGTATCATGGGCCACAAATCGACTTATAAATTCTCAAAAGCTACCACTACAGTTCTATTTTTAGAATGGAATTCTTGTTAGGTATATGACTCATTCAGGGTTCGCGGATATTCCCCCTGGCCGGCCGTTTTACCACCGATTTTGGGTTTGCAAATTGGCGTTTTTTATTCGCAATTTTACCGATCGCGCTATCGTATCAACATATTTCACGTCCGATTTTTCTGAATTGGATACTTTTAATTCATCCTCAATTGATTTAGAATACACAGAGCTTTTTTCCTTTGATGGAAATAACGAAATTTTAAGACAATTCTGATTTTCCAATTTTACTTTTCACTTTCAAATAACAAGGTATTAGAGGCATTTTTTCAAATAAATTTAGCATTATATTATTTTAGAAAGATGTTCTAAAATACTCTTATACCTTTTAAATATATAACGAATAATGTTTTGCCTAGGGGATTTGACTTAATTTTTAAATAATACATAGGTTTATATATAAACATGTATGCTAATGATAAGAAGAACTTATTATCAAATGACTTATTTTGATATTCAGCATTACTGTGAAGAAATAGGTCAATTTAGGAAATTAAAACAAAGTGACCATTATTAAGTGGCTGCCTTTTCCTGTTTGTATGGCTTTTTTTAATTATACAGTCTAAAAATTTAGAAAAGTTTTAAAAATGGCCAAACCGTGGCTATAGTGAACCAAAAGCTCTGTCCCATTGGGGTTCACTAAAGAGGGGTTTTACTGTAGTTTAAACCTGTCTATAGCGCCCCCTTTTGGGACTCACCAAAATAGGATGCTATAGAGAGGTAGTGCTATAGACAGGTCACTTTTAATGTAAATTGCATCGTACTACGTATTTAAAATTGGGTGCTATAGAGAGGGAGGCGCTATTTAGAGGAGGCGCTATAGACAGGTTTAACTGTATATAAAATTTTCAGGAAACAAACATTTACCTTGTCGGCTCCAACCCTCTTAAAAGCAGCTTGTAAGACTTTAAAGTTATGGATGTACTCGTGCTCCAGGTTGGTTTTGAATTTCACTTTCTTCAGGTTGACAGATCCTGTTGCAACACCTTCAAACATTGGTCATTAGCTAACACACAGACCATGAATAATCCAACACTAGAGAGCTGTCCCATTAGTTTCACTCAACAATATAACTGACCAGAACTCTCTGTTGGAATAAGGAAATCTACAATTCATATCTATCAGCTTAAAAGTTCATCCTTTTATCTTATTATAATTTGACCAAATTATTAAATATGATGTCACGATCTGTTAAAAGAAATGTATTTTTGATATATGATGAGGTTATCATGCAGAAGGAAAATATTTTGCGGAGATGAAAGCATATATATTTACAATTACAGTCGACTCTCAATAATTTGAAACTCGTTAATTTGAATATCTCGATAATTTGAAATGTTTTCTCGGTCCCTTGAAAAATACTCGAATAATTTGAATAAAATCCAATATTAATTGGTCCTCACAGTAATTTGAAGTTGAAAGAATAGTATCTTGCCACACAAATAAACATTTGTGAATAACTGTACAAATGTTTGAAATAATAAATCACAAATTTTGTTATCAAACTCTCATTTACTTGATCTTATTAATATGTAGGATTCTCTCTATCTAAAAATTAAAATATGAGGGAAAATGTTGCGGGCAAATTTCTCAAGCCAGACCAGCTCGCGAACTAACTAAACAAAGTTAGAGCTCAAAATTCCCATGACCAACGGGCGGAGATGAGAGCTTGGTTAAGTGGATTCGTCAGTGTAGACGTTTTTACATTCCCGTTGGCGGTTTCATGTTGAAGGAAAAAGCTAAGTCTTTTGTGCATTCTCTTGGAATTAAAGGTACAAATGTTTAAAATAATAAATCACAAAATTTTTATCAAACTCTTGTCTGAGAAAGGACAAGACCCAAAGAGCTCCCAATAAATTTATTACTTTAAAAACTTGCGGTAAGTCACTTATTTAATCTTGTATCAACATAGTATGTATATCCTGAAACTGCTAAAACTTTAAACTCTTGTTTACTTGATTGTTTTCTCTCCCTCTCCATCTTAGTTGTTCAAGCTCTTATTATTTTGAACTCTTAATAAATTGAAGTTTTTCTCTGGTCCTTTGAGTTTCAAATTATCGAGAGTTTACTGTATATGTATTTCAACTGACCTAAAAGCTTATGTCTATAGTTTGTGTCAAATACCAAGAGCTCCTCTACATTACTGGATAAGTAGAACAACCTAATTCAATATTAGAGAGTAGTATTTGATTAAATTGTCAAATCCCCCACTGGGAGGATACACCATTGATATAAGCCAGGCCCTCCCAATATTTTTATAATTGAAGTAAGGGCAAAATATATATATATTTTATATTATCCCTAGTACATGTGGTACAGGCCATGATAATCATGGTGGGTAAGAAGTTGGCGATTGCTTTTACTATAAGAGCAACACATGTCTACACATGGGAAAAGCAGTTCAAATTTTGCACTTACAAATGTGCCAAAGCCCTGTTTGGTTAATTACACTCACTGGTGGGGTTGGACTTTTGCAAGAATCGGAGGCCATTGGAGCATTTTTTTTTTTTAATTAGAAAAAAAAGTGTCCAATGCAGGATTTGTTGCGGTCAAAAACCAAGGGTTTAGACCACCCTTCCACAAACCCCCAGTGCAAAATATAATCATCTATAGTTCCCCAGTTATAAATAGCATCAGACAGCTATAGTGTTGATAACTCCCTTACCTGTGAAGAGCATATCCATGAATTGACAGTAGGCCGCTCCTGGAACAAACAGCGTTGGGTTTCTTTCATAAATTACACATGTAGAAATATTTTATAAAGACATTTCAGTTTTATACAAATTTCTCCTGAAAGATAAAAAAAAAGTGTAGGAAAGATGATATTTCTATATAAATATAACATTCTTTCGAAAATCATTTGTTGGTTATAGTTAATTCAGAAAAAAACACACATTTAACTCCGACCTGCTGTCATTGACTGTCACTGAGAAGAATGACAGCAGGTCACTGAAACATTGAGAGTTAAATAAATCATTGGTTGATTGTAGCTGTGTTTTGTTGTATGTCAATAAGTAGCCGACTCACGTGACAATTAAAAATAATTATATATATTTTTTTTAAATCAGAGAAACTGCACCACAGAGATGACAGGTATAAATTGTATTTGACCATTGACCACCACTTCACTGTGTTAAACACTATGTGCCCGTTCGTCCTATTTTTACCTTGACCAGCAACTGAAAGATGTCTTGTAACAGCTACTCCTAAGGCCACACCGATGAGAACCGGACAACAACGACCTTCCAAGATCAGACTACGAACCCAGCATTGGAACATGCCTTGGTGACCATAGCCCACCAGGACAACACACTGCAGCAATTAAATAAACTGAGCCTTACATCCCCACCTCAGTCTCATCAATATATTATACTAGCCGAATGACCCGGGCAACGCCCGTGTTTTACCCGATTGAATGTTTTGATTCAAATACTATTTGTTACAATTATAAATTGGCGCCTTAAATAAATGCATATTTTAGTTAATAACTATAGCCTATGTGCTTTATCTGTCTATGTACTGTTGGCTTCCGTAGGCGTCTCTTACAGGGAAAAAGAAAGAGAGGATTCCATTTGGTTATTAACTAATATATGCATTTATTTAAGGAGCGACCCACTCCAACACAATAATTACATAAACGAAAAGGCGAGCGGGGGGGGGGGGCAAAGGTGGCGTGACCGTAGCCAACCAATAGGAGGGCGCCATTCCAAAAAAAAAAGCAAACGGTGACAGAGATGAAAACTGATGACTGATTGATTAGGAGATGAGGAATGACACTCGTAACTGTATATAGAATTCTTGTTTCAATTTTCCAAAGCTATGGCACATGTATTTATCTCCCGGCTTCAATTTTGTAACATCTGTGTCAGTTCTTAAAATTAAAGATACTTCAGCCAGTAAAATCTTTTTATTATTTCAACGTTTCAACAAAAAATCTTTTGTCCTCATCAGGAGGAAACAAAAATTAAAACATTTGGCAAGGTGTTAAAAATTATTCAAAGTGCTGCAAGGGTGTTCTCACGCGATATGATAGATCTGTGTTAGGTGTGAAATTGGTAGAATCTGCCAAAGACATGTTTTGGTGATGAAGGTCTGATCTTGGGCTAAAATATACATTGTGTGAGTGCACAAGAAAGTTTTCTAATTTAAAAAAAATAATTGCACTTCTTTTTAATAAAAAAGATGTGTAGCAACACAAGGTAATATAAAACAAATACAAATAAATAAAAAAATTTAAATGTAATGCTACTGTCCTATAAGCTTATGTCCATAGTTTACTTGAAAACCATTTCTAAGATTCCATCCTTCAGTGTAGCATATAAAAGCAGAATGATCCAATACAGTATTAGAGCTCTGAGAAGCGGTCTGGTGGATTAAATTGGCGAAACCGCTGGGAGGGTTCACCACTGATGAGCCAAGCCCTCCCAATATATTTTTTCATCGCAGTAAGGACAGTAGAAGTTTGTATTTGTATAAAAGAGACATTCGCGCTTTTTTTTTTAATCCTTTTATTTTATAAATAAATAGTGTTTGAATGTAAATTTGATCTTCTTACCCTGTGTTTTTAATCTTTAATCAAAATTGTACCATATAATTAAAATATGTAGCTTTAATGCATTCATTAAAAGGGCTTAAAATTTTTAAAACTTGTTAGTTGCAACTAGCGGTAATTGGGGTTAACTTGATTCATCAAATAGAAATACAGTAGAACAACCTCCCTGTAAAGGACAACACCTAATTGCAAAGCCAAAGGGTCCTTTAGGGGGGAGGTGTCCTTTTACTGGAGAGTTGTTAAATAGTAAAAATGGTAATTTGCAAATGAAAACTGTCCTAGCGCAAGTGTCCTCACATGGGGATTCTACTATAGTACCAAATAAGGATCATTGACCAACTCAAATTGTTTACCTGAACATATAAAAAAAAGCACACACATACAAAGAGAAGATTTCATAGTCCACTCCTAACACTAAATAGGATAGAGAGGTTCACACATGGATGAGCATGCAGATGAAATCAATTAGAAAAAGAGGTAAATCCCATATTGACATTTCAAGAACATCAATTCCTTTTTATACAGTAGAACAACCTCCATGAGAGGATACTCATGCTAGAGGACACCTCTCTACAAAAGACAGTTTTCATTTGTAAAATTACCATTTTTACTATTTAGCAACTCTTCGGTAAGAAGACATCTTTCCCTAAAGGACACTGGCTCTGCAATTAGGTGTCCTTTACAGGGAGGTTCTACAGTATTACCTTCTACATTATGCTTCTACACAATTCCTGACAACAAGTGCAAAGTCGAACTGTTTTTCACATGTGTAGACATGTGGTGCACTTACAGTAAAAGCAATCGCCTACCTCTACCCACCATGATTATGATGGCCTGTACCACGTGTACTAGGAATAAGCAAAAAAAAAATTCCTGACAACAAACATTAAACTGGTGTTGGCAGGATAGCCATTGAATGCAAATGAAGACAATAATGGGGAGGGGGGGGGGGGAGAGGGAGGAGTTTTTAACAATGAAATCTATTCCTCAGATAGCGATGAAGAATCAATTAATGCAGCAAATAATTAACCCATCCACCAAGGAGAAATTAGATAAATAGAAAAAAAAGAAAAGACTTTGGACCATTTCCTTCTTCCTTATGTCTTCTTGACAATGGAGGAGAAGCTATGGGCCATTGTATGGAATCGCTGAGTCATCGATTGTTTAGTCTACGGCACACTTGTACAGCTACCGGCTATTCCGCTACCTTACCTGAAGCCAAGTTGGAAACATATGGCAGCACAAAGAGTGCTAAATAAACCCTCCTTTTTATGAAACTACAGAATCTGGGTTCAAATCTCACATTGGGCAATGTTTTTCGGTGAATAAATTGGTATTCAATGTGTGGCTCTTGTACCATAGTGGTGTTCCTATCCAAATGGCGCTTTAACACCTTTTAAGTGTACCATTGAATATGAGAACATATGGACAATCAGTCTACCATGATTGACCCGGGCACTACAAGTGTAGAGACGTGGTGGACACTCAAGCACATCTTTTTACCTTCTGGATGACTAGATAATATCTACTGTACAAGCTTTATAATAAACGCAAGGTGATAATACCAAATCCAAATAAATTTTGGTCTTATCACTTTGTGTTTATAATTTAAAATTCATAATGATAAGGCACAATTTGGATTATAGATTATAAACACAAGGTAATAAGATCAAATCTAAATAAATAAATAGTTTGTAACCCTATTAACACACTATTTATTTATCTATTTGGATTTGGTCTTATTACCTTGTGTTTATAATCTACTAGCCGAATGACCCGGGCAACGCCCGTGTTTTATCCGATTGAATGTTTTTATTCAAATACTATTTGTTACAATTATAAATTGGCGCCTTAAATAAATGCATATATTAGTTAATAACTATAGCCTATGTGCTTTATCTGTCTATGTACTGTTGGCTTCCGTAGGCGTCTCATACTGGGAAAAAGAAAGAGAGGATTCCATTTAGTTATTAACTAATATATGCATTTATTTAAGGAGCGACCCGCTCCAACACAATAATTACATAAACGAAAAGGCGAGTAGGGGGGGGGGGGGGGCGAAGGTGGCGTGACCGTAGCCAACCAATAGGAGGGCGCCATTCCAAAAAAAAAGCAAACGGTGACAGAGATGAAAACTGATGACTGATTGTTGATTAGGAGATGAGGAATGACGTTCGTAACTGTATATAGAATAATTCATAATGATAAGGCACAATTTGGATTATAAACACATGGTAATAAGATCAAATCTAAATAAATAAATAGTTTGTAACCCTATTAACACACTATTTATTTATCTATTTAGATATGGTCTTATTACCTTGTGTTTATAATCTATAATCCAAATTGTGCCTTATCAAGCTTTACAATAGTAAAAATAACATAGAGTAGAACAACCTTATTAAAACAGCTTCTTTTATTACTGAAACATGGTTATAACATACTAAATAATTCTACTACAGTTGAACCTCCATGAGAGGACACTCGCGCTAGAGGATACCTCTCTACAAAGGACAATTTTCATTTGTAAAATGACCATTTTTACAATTTAGCAACTCTCCAGCAAGAAGACACCTGTTCCTAAAGGACACTTTGGCTCTGCAATTAGGTGTCCTTTACGGGGATGTTCTACTGTATCATAAGTATCTAGTATTTTAAACATTGTTCTAACATCATCAAATCTTGGTGCAGTAATAAAGACAGGGGTGTCATTTTACCAGAATGCTTTAAATAGTAAAAATGGTCATTTTGGCAATGAAACCTGTCCTTTGTATAGAGGTGTTGTCTTCTAGTGAAAGTGTCCTCAATGAAGGTTCTTCTGTACATCTACTGAACCTAGTGATGATAAGGTTCAACTGGAATCAATTACATATAAGGAGTATATACACCACATATGCAAATAAAATTGGCATAATTCAGATTTATATTACTTCCCAAAACCTATATACGAGGGTGAGTAGAAAAGTAAGGTCTCCTATTTTTTTTTCATAGAAAAACACATTTATTCACAATTTTTTATACATCATTGGAAAGGTTGGACACTTTGCTATTTTTCTACATAGTCGCCTTGATGCTCAATCACTTTTTTCATCCTGTCAACCAACTTTGTAATTCCGGTGTTGTACCACTCTCCCGCCACCTCTTTGAGCCACTTGTCGACCTCTTCTTTCACCTCGTCGTCTGACGCAAACTTCTGTCCCCCAAGGTGTTTTTTGAGCGCGGGAAACATATGGTAATCGCTGGGGGCCAAATCGGGACTGTACGGAGGGTGTCCAAAGATATCCCAACCGAATTCTTCAAGTTTTGCGGTCGTTTGGAGTGAGACATGTGGGCGGGCATTGTCGTGAAGCAAAACCACCCCCTTGGTGAGTCGTCCCCGTCGTTTGTTCTCACCAAGCCTTGACTCTCACCAAGCTGCGGCGAGCCATACAGAACAAACAACGGGGACAACTCACCAAGGGAGTGGTTTTGCTTCACGACAATGCCCGCCCACATGTCTCACGCCAAACGACCGCAAAACTTGAAGAATTCGGTTGGGATATCTTTGGACACCCTCCGTACAGTCCCGATTTGGCCCCCAGCGATTACCATATGTTTCCCGCGCTCAAAAAACACCTTGGGGGACAGAAGTTTACGTCAGACGACGAGGTGAAAGAAGAGGTCGACAAGTGGCTCAAAGAGGTGGCGGGAGAGTGGTACAACACCGGAATTACAAAGTTGGTTGACAGGATGAAAAAAGTGATTGAGCATCAAGGCGACTATGTAGAAAAATAGCAAAGTGTCCAACCTTTCCAATTATGTATAAAAAGTTGTGATTAAATGTGCTTTTCTATGAAAAAAAAATAGGAGACCTTACTTTTCTACTCACCCTCGTAAAAAATTTTACATAAATGCCTTCACTACTAATTCTTCTAAATCACAGGCTGTATAGAGCTGAACATGACAACATCACTTGGAACAATGATGCCATGCTACTGCTATAAGAATGGCTGCTAAAACAAGATTCCACTATAATCACAACAGCCCAATACTATAGCTACAAGTAAATAAGACCTAATCCAAATAAATTAATAGTGTGTGACATTTTGGTAACAACAGTTATTTATTTGGATTAGGTCTTATTTTCTTGTAGCTATAATCTACTAGCCGAATGATCCTGGCAACGCCCGTGTTTTACCCGATTGAATGTTTTTATTCAAATACTATTTGTTACAATTATAAATTGGCGCCTTAAATAAATGCATATGTTAGTTAATAACTATAGCCTATGTGCTTTATCTGTCTATGTACTGTTAGCTTCCATAGGCGTCTCTTACTGGGAAAAAGAAAGAGAGGATTCCATTTGGTTATTAACTAATATATGCATTTAAGAAGCGACACGCTCCAACACAATAGTTACAAAAACGAAAAAGCGAGTGGGGGGGGGGGGGGGGGCAAAGGTGGCGTGATCGTAGCCAACCAATAGGAGGGCGCCATTCCAAAAAAAAAAGCAAACGGTGACAGAGACGAAAACTGATTAAGAGATGAAGAATGACGCTCGTAACTGGTGCTTAATCAAAATGGTTAATAATCAAAATTGTGCTTTATCAGCCCAATACCATATTATAGATTGGTCTGGTAGATTGAATTGGCCAAACCACTAGAGCCAGTCACTACCAATATGTTTTTTATTGTAGCAAGGATTGTAGGAAACTATTTTCAATTAAATATGGGGGGAAGAGAACTAAATTGAGCCCATTCTTATATATATATTTAAATATCTCCTTTAATCCTTAAATTTACACGTCCCCACATTCAAATATCATATAACCATTACATAGTTTTATCAAAAGTGTATTCACACAAATCACTTGACACCGAGTCTAAACAAGGTTTGACAGAATGGTATCACTCCAGAAGTGACCAATCATCAAGGTGGTCTAAATTTCTTCTAATACAGTCTCCAAAGGTTAAGATCTCTTGTCCCACTTTTAACCTGTTAATAACTCTCAGATAAGAAAAGTTACCTCTCCCCTCAAAACAATGCAAACCCCCAAGCACCATCTGATGACAGTCTCTGTAACCTATCAGACCTGGGTCAGTAATAAAGTCAATTCAGCTTTCTCAGAGTCCACCCTGGAGTAACAAATGTCATAGCCTGACAATATGGTCTCCAGCAACCACCAGAGTCTCTTGAGTGCCAGAGAGTATTGCTAGATGGCAGAAATGGTCAATACATGATGCATAGTTTTTGTGTCATTTTCTTGATTTGAAGAACACTATTTCCTCTGGGAAAAAAAATTCAAAATCCATCATTTTTAATGAAGTTTCCTCAACATTAAGGTGTCAAACTTCATTGCCATTGAAGACTTCATTCATTTAGCATGATATCGTCCCATTGAAGCAGACGGGACAAATGAGCGAAGAGGTTGATAAAGAAATTTCTGGAAGGTAAAATAAATGGAAAGATGGCAGTAGAAAGAAGAATATGAGTGCTGAAGCAGCATAGCATCACTGGAGACCAGGAGCTGCTCCAGAGCAGAGGAACTCAAGAAGAATATAAGAGCTGAAGCAGCTCCAGAGCAGAGGAACTCAAGAAGAATATAAGAGCTGAAGCAGCTCCAGAGCAGAGGAACTCAAGAAGAATATAAGAGCTGAAGCAGCTCCAGAGCAGAGGAACTCAAGAAGAATATAAGAGCTGAAGCAGCTCCAGAGCAGAGGAACTCAAGAAGAATATAAGAGCTGAAGCAGCATAGCATCACTGGAGACCAGGAGCTGCTCCAGAGCAGAGGAACTCAAGAAGAATATAAGAGCTGAAGCAGCTCCAGAGAAGAGTAACTCAAGTAGAATATAAGAGCTGAAGCAGCATAGCATCACTGGAGACCAGGAGCTGCTCCAGAGCAGAGGAACTCAAGAAGAATATAAGAGCTGAAGCAGCTCCAGAGTAGAGGAACTCAAGAAGAATATAAGAGCTGAAGCAGCTCCAGAGTAGAGGAACTCAAGAAGAATATAAGAGCTGAAGCAGCTCCAGAGCAAAGGAACTCAAGAAGAATATAAGAGCTGAAGCAGCTCCAGAGTAGAGGAACTCAAGAAGAATATAAGAGCTGAAGCAGCTCCAGAGTAGAGGAACTCAAGAAGAATATAAGAGCTGAAGCAGCTCCAGAGCAAAGGAACTCAAGAAGAATATAAGAGCTGAAGCAGCTCCAGAGTAGAGGAACTCAAGAAGAATATAAGAGCTGAAGCAGCTCCAGAGAAGAGTAACTCAAGTAGAATATAAGAGCTGAAGCAGCATAGCATCACTGGAGACTAGGAGCTGCTTCAGAGAAGAGGAACTCAAGTAGAATATAAGAGCTGAAGCAGCTCCAGAGAAGAGTAACTCAAGTAGAATATAAGAGCTGAAGCAGCATAGCATCACTGGAGACTAGGAGCTGCTCCAGAGAAGAGGAACTCAAGTAGAATATAAGAGCTGAAGCAGCTCCAGAGAAGAGTAACTCAAGTAGAATATAAGAGCTGAAGCAGCATAGCATCACTGGAGACTAGGAGCTGCTCCAGAGAAGAGGAACTCAAGTAGAATATAAGAGCTGAAGCAGCTCCAGAGCAGAGGAACTCAAGAAGAATATAAGAGCTGAAGCAGCATAGCATCACTGGAGACCAGGAGCAGCTCCAGAGCAGAGGAACTAAAGAAGAATATAAGAGCTGAAGCAGCTCCAGAGCAGAGGAACTAAAGAAGAATATAAGAGCTGAAGCAGCTCCAGAGCAGAGGAACTAAAGAATATAAGAGCTGAAGCAGCATAGCATCACTGGAGACCGGGAGCTGCTCCAGAGCAGAGGAACGAAAGAAGAATATAAGAGCTGAAGCAGCATAGCATCACTGGAGACCGGGAGCTGCTCCAGAGCAGAGGAACGAAAGAAGAATATAAGAGCTGAAGCAGCATAGCATCACTGGAGACCAGGAGCAGCTCCAGAGCAGAGGAACTCAAGTAGAATATAAGAGCTGAAGCAGCTCCAGAGCAAAGGAACTCAAGAAGAATATAAGAGCTGAAGCAGCTCCAGAGCAGAGGAACTAAATAATATAAGAGCTGAAGCAGCATAGCATCACTGGAGACCGGGAGCTGCTCCAGAGCAGAGGAACTAAAGAAGAATATAAGAGCTGAAGCAGCATAGCATCACTGGAGACCAGGAGCTGCTCCAGAGCAGAGGAACTCAAGTAGAATATAAGAGCTGAAGCAGTTCCAGAGAAGAGGAACTCAAGTAGAATATAAGAGCTGAAGCAGCTCCAGAGCAGAGGAACTAAAGTAGAATATAAGAGCTGAAGCAGCACAGCATCACTGGATTCCAAGAGCTGCTCCAGAGAAAAGGAACTCAAGAATATAAGAGGTTGTGACTCACCAGTGCATAGCTCTTCAATCTTCTTGTAGTTGGTCTGTAGACAGTCGTTGACCCAAGCGAGCATTTCATGGCGGCTGAGGTTCTCTGAGGTGGAACTGGTGGAGTAGACGTTGACACACAGGGTGGTGCCCCCTCCCTCCATCCTGTCGTCCAGCTGACACACACTCATCCATGAACAAATCTCTGATGCAACAACAACCTCTTCTTAGTAATACAGAATACAACGCCATCTCTAGGGTGAGAATAGAATTATTAGGTACATTTATTTCAATCCTATACAACATTATCTACAATTGGTGAAGATAAAATACATATATATTGAGAGAGAATCTTGGCTCTCTCTGTCAACGGTAAATATCAGTGGTAAGTATCATGGAATCTGCCAAGACCCGCATCTACAAGCACTTCCTGGGCCTGGAGATGCGAGGAGTCCAAGAAGACCCCCTCCCTCCTCGTCTGGAGGAGGACCTTATCAAGGTGGTGGATTCTCCCTAGCTCCTAAAATCATTGTACATTCTTATCATTTTTTCATTTTTATTTTATAATTATTTTTTTGTAAAAATTGACCAATAGTCAATAAAATTATTTCAAATGTCTATCAATGGTAGAGCTTCCCAATGATTTTTTACCTTTTTTTTTTTAAAGATCACTACAATTATTGCATTGTTCATTCTGCTTTTGTTGTCTGCATTTGAAGGTTTATTCTTGGTGATGGTGTTTGAACAAAACTATTGAAAAAATGATTCTATATTCTGTAGATGTAGAAATTCTACAATGTTTTTGTTCCAAGTAAAATATTATTATCCCTAGTACACATATATGGTACAGGCCATGATAATCATGGTGGGTAGAAGTTGCCGACTGCTTTTACTATAATTGCACCCCATGTCTACACATGTGAAAAGCAGTTCAACTTTTGCACTTAGAAATGCGCCATAGTCCTGTTTGTTTACTTGCACTCGTTGGTGCGGTTGGACTTTTGCAAGAATAGGGGACCATTGAAGCATTTTTTTTTAAATCAGAAAGAAGTGCCCAATGCAGGATTCGATCTCGGGTCGTAGTGGTCGAAAACCAACTGTTCGACCACCCTGCCACCGACCCCCATAAAGTAAAATGTACAAAACAATAGTGGTAGTGATCTGAAAGATTTAATTGACAAAAGGTTCAACACTGTTATTTTACAGCCTCTTGTCCTTTCACTTGATATTTATATTCTTTTCTTTAAACAATGCTCCTTTCCACAGCTCTGCTTTATAGAAAATATCACCTTTCTATCTTTTTTTTTTTTTGGTTCTCCCTTTTCCATTTTTGGAGGTAGGGGGTTATGGTATGATCTTCCTCAAAGACCAAGTGTATTTAAAAGTGAATTTTATAAACTAAATTCTAGGATTGAAGTCACTGCTGTTGTTGTAAACATGTAAAACATACACAGGGCTACTCTACAGTATTCTCTACTCAACAAGATAAAACTAATAAAGGGGACAATGAAAATATTTACATATAGCTTCTCTTTCAGTATTTTTTTTCTTTTTCTTTAGAGGAGGAGCCGTCTTACAAGAGAGTTGTTATTAGTGAAAGTGGTAATTTTGGCGATGGAAATTGTCCTTTATAGAGAGATGTGCACTAGTGGCAGTGTCCTTTCATTGAGGTTGTTCTACAGTAGAGAGGTGTCCTCTAGTGAGAGTGCCCTCTTATAGAGGTTGTTCTACTGTAGAGAGGTGTCCTCTCATGGAGATTGTTCTACTGTAGAGAGGTGTCCTCTCATGGAGATTTTTCTACTGTAGAGAGGTGTCCTCTCATGGAGGTTGTTCTACTGTAGTGAGGTGTCCTCTCATGGAGATTGTTCTACTGTAGAGAGGTGTCCTCTCATGGAGATTTTTCTACTGTAGAGAGGTGTCCTCTCATGGAGGTTGTTCTACTGTAGTGAGGTGTCCTCTCATGGAGATTGTTCTACTGTAGAGAGGTGTCCTCTCATGGAGGTTGTTCTACTGTAGTGAGGTGTCCTTTTATGGAGGTTGTTCAACTGTAGAGAGGTGTCCTCTCATGGAGATTGTTCTACTGTAGAGAGGTGTCCTCTCATGGAGGTTGTTCTACTGTAGTGAGGTGTCCTCTCATGGAGATTGTTCTACTGTAGAGAGGTGTCCTCTCATGGAGATTTTTCTACTGTAGAGAGGTGTCCTCTCATGGAGGTTGTTCTACTGTAGTGAGGTGTCCTCTCATGGAGATTGTTCTACTGTAGAGAGGTGTCCTCTCATGGAGGTTGTTCTACTGTAGTGAGGTGTCCTTTTATGGAGGTTGTTCAACTGTAGAGAGGTGTCCTCTCATGGAGATTGTTCTACTGTAGAGAGGTGTCCTCTCATGGAGGTTGTTCTACTGTAGAGAGGTGTCCTCTCATGGAGGTTGTTCTACTGTAGAGAGGTGTCCTTTCATGGAGGTTGTTCTACTGTAGAGAGGTGTCCTCTCATGGAGATTGTTCTACTGTAGAGAGGTGTCCTCTCATGGAGATTGTTCTACTGTAGAGAGGTGTCCTCTCATGGAGATTGTTCTACTGTAGAGAGGTGTCCTCTCATGGAGATTGTTCTACTGTAGAGAGGTGTCCTCTCATGGAGATTGTTTTACCATAGAAAGGTGTTCTCAAGTGAAAGAGTAAATCGAAAATTATTTAGAAAAATAATTTCATTTCTTCTGTAAGAGATGTGCATGTAATCATTACTGTGACATTTCATATGAAATTTTCTAAATTTACATAGTTGACAAGTCATATTTAGAATTTTAATGGAATTTTCTCAAAAAAAAAAAAAAAGTAAAGATTCTTGTTGCATAATTCAAACATGTTAAACAGTTGTTCTTAGAAATGCTGATAAGAAAAAAAAATGTCTGACCTTGTTTATGGCTTTCCAACAACCTGTTGACAGTTAAATACGACAATAGAATTTTAGAACACCCCCTTTGAGATATTGTAATTGTGACAAAATTTCACAGCAGATAGACTGAATATGTGTGAATATAAGAATTAAGTTTTTATCTAACATTGTGTGAACTCTAAACTTTCCTCACCAACAAATATCTCACTGAATAGTTTTTAAAAATGTACCTATTTGCATAATTTACATTATTACATAACTCTGCCTTTGCCGGTTTCAAGCCCTGATGAAAAAGGAGGAGAGGGAGCAGTAACAAGCTCGCTAAAACACCTGGACTCAGCTGGCCCGGCTGATAGTACCCTGTAAGGGCTCCTAATCCAGGGATACAGGATAAGCAGCGTTTGTACTCCATGTTAGGAGCAGCTGCACATGGCGTCTGTTTCTCATGTCAGAGGCGGCCATTTCTTTTGGAGCTAAGTTGGCCTGCCACTGAGTAGTGCTCCCAGTCTTAATGACAAAGGCAGATGCATTTTACTTCACCCAATCATGATGGTTCACCCACCTATTTACATATGGTCTGATTTATAAATTTGCGTGTAAATTAGTATTTGGTGCTAACCAATCTCTACATAAATTTGGTGTCCTGGTATACCTTATGATTCAAAGTGATCAAATGTAGTTTTTTTTTTTAAAACCTCTTGATATAGATGTAATAAAATGAATAATGTCACAATAAAATAAAAAGTATGATATCAGAATTTTTATTAATTTCCAAGCCCTTAATAAACTTGCAAAAATAAATTCTATTGATAGCGGCAAAAATCCAAATTGGTTCTTTCTTTCTGAAAAAAACTTAAAATTCCCAAATATTCTTTTAAAAAAATCACACAAACCCAAATTAACAAATTATATGTCAAATTTCAGTAACTGCATTGTTATCATCTTCACAGTGGTGTGCTGAAAAGTTTTATATAAAATTTAAAAATGTGTACAGTAGAACCTCCCTGTAAAGGACACCTAATTACAGAGCCAAAGTGTTTTTTAGGGAGAGGTGTCCTCTTACCGGAGAGTTACTAAATAATAAAAATGGTAATTTTACAAATGAAAACGGTCCTTTGTAGAGAGGTGTCCTCTCATGGAGGTTCTACTGTATTGTATTTATTTCTTCCATCTTATGATACTTACAATAATCCTAATTGTACCTCACATCCTCTGAAAAAAATAAATGGCATATAATAATCATAAGGCACAATTTGGATTATAAACACAAGGTAATAAGACCAAATTCAAAAAAATAGTGTGTGATGTTTCGGTAACAGCGTTTTTTTTTTATCTTCAGTACTGAAAAGTACTGAATGAGAAAATATACCACAGCATGTTTTAAATAGTTACTGTTATCAAGTGTATAAACAAGGTAGCAGATAACTACAAGACCTAATCTAAACAAACCAATAGTGTTCAATAGTGTGTGAGATTTCGGTAACAACACTGTTACCAAAACATCACATACTATTGATTTGTTTAGATTGGATCTTATTTTCTTGTAGCTATAATTTATAATCTAAATTGTCAGATAACAGATAGCAGATAAGAAGAAAATAATTTTCTAAGAAAAACCCTAAAATATTATTCCTAGAATAATTATAATTTCTCATTCAGTAATTTTGTCTGATGATGGTAACAATGCTGTTACCGAAATGTCACACACAATTAATTTATTTGGAGTTGTGGTCTTATTGCCTTGTTCCCATATAACAATCAAAACTAAAATAATCCTGAATATATGACCATAACCAAATTAACAAATGTGGAATGAAGAGAAACAAAATTAAGGGACAATAAATAAAGAAGAACCTTGTGTAAAAGACAATGTCAGCTATGTAAATTTAACCAGATGACAGCCTATAGAAGGTGGTGGGGACAGGAAACAACCATTGATGGGGCCAAGGTCAAAACTGCAGGAAAGGCTTAACTAACGCCAAACCTCTGATGTACATATGCATCATTAATTCAACAAATGATAATTCGACACTTGCAATAATTCAACTAAGTTTTATGTCCCAACTTCCAGACTATCAAATAAAAGGTTGTCCCAAAAGTTCATAAACACTTGCAAAAAATTTAAATACCAATATTATTTGTCATAATATTATTTGCCGTTATGCATAATTTGTTTGTATTATATACAAAATAATTGCATTATGTATTCGCTGTAATAATATTATTTGCCAAGTAGTAAGTAAAACATTAACTTTTGGGATAACCTTGTAACCAACGATAATTCAAAACTTGCGTAATTAAGCCATGTTTTTTATGTCCCAACTTCAAGACTATCAAATAACCAACGTTAATTAGACATTTGTGATAATTCAACCATGGTTTTATATCCCAACTTCCAGCCAGCCTATCAAATAATCAACGATAATTCAACACCATCGTTAATTCTCCTGATTTTTTCTCAGCCAAATTTTAACATTAGATAATGCTTGTTTTATAAACACAAAGTAATAATACCAAAAACCAAATAAATAATTTGTTTGTGACGTTTAGGTAACAACGCTGTTACCAAAACATCACACACAAATTATTTATTTGGATTTGGTCTTATTACTTTGTGTTTATGATCAATAATCCGAAATTGTGCCTCATCATAATTCTTGTTTAAATATTTACTTACTACTAAAAATACAATACTTTGGCACATGGGGCACAGCGGCTGTAGTTAGCACATGCACAACATCGTGTTACAATGATACGTCACAAATATTGCCGCTGAAATCACACGTGATTTTTGTTTCTTCCTGGACCATTTAGGCCTAACTTTAAACAACCACTAGTCCCCAGTGTTACATTCTCCTATTTGAAGCAATATACAGATAAGGAAAGACAACCATGCCTTTTGATCAGCTAGAATGCACCCTGAATAAGGTTCTAAACTCTAAAACCAAATAGAAATAAAAGATTTCTGTAAAAGATTTTAATAAAAAATGTGCCTGCAACATCCCACAATCAATGTCCCATATACTAGATGACTGCCCGCTGTACAAATTCAATGGAGGAATCTCCAATCTCCATTCTGTCACCCCGGAAGCCCTGAACTGGCTGAAGGCCTTGCCTCTCAGACTTTAATGACCGATATGTCCTCACTTCTTTTTTCTAGATTTAATTCATTTTGTCTCCTCTCTAATTGTAAATACACTGCTGTATCACCTCATAAGCATAAATAAATAAATAAATTAAAAATGTGAATTTTGATACTATTGGGACATTTTTATTTAATATTTTTGAGAATGTTTCATGTTTAACTTTTAGAGGTGGATAAAATTGCATTTATAATACATTTTTAATTTATTTTTTAATTGAATTTATAATTAAAATTTTAACAAAATTTCACGATATACTTTTATAAAAATATCTAAACACAATAATGATAAAGCACAATTTGGATTATAGATTATAATAAAAGAAAATAAGACCTAATCCAAACAACAATGTTGTTGCCGAAACGTCACACACTAATAAATTATTTGGATTAGGTCTTATTTTCTTTTACTAAACACAATAGGTTTCTTTATTATAAATCACTCGCTCTTTAAAAGGCAAAGTTACAACTGAGAGCGGAGGGCAAGATTTACTAAATGATGGTTACATTTGATTTGGGATATGTGAGATTTAAATAATGATGGCTATTTATACGTGATTTTTTTTTTTTTGCTTATCCCTAGTATACGTGGTATAGGCCATGATAATCATGGTGGGTAGAAGTAGGCGACTGCTTTTACTGAAAGTGCACCACATGTCTACACATGTGAAAAGCAGTTCAACTTTGCACTTACAAATGTGCCAGAGCCCCATTTGGTTACTTGCACTCGCTGGTGGGGCTGGACTTTTGCAAGAATCGGGGGCCATTCGAGCATTTTTTAATTAGAAAAAAGTGCCCAATGCAGGAATCAAACTCAGGTCGTAGCGGTCGAAAACCAACGGTTTAGACCATCCTTCCACCGACCCCCATATTGATTTGAAGTAGGACAATTGCTCTGGGATATCTATTCTTCTGTTGATACTGTTCTTATTTTTGGATATGATGGATTTGAGGATTAATCTTTCTGACTTGGACGGTATATTACAGTAGTGGCAGGTAGGGTTTTCTATATTGAATGTATGGCCTGTATTTGTGATATGCTGGTATATTAGTGATCTTGGGTCTTTGGTTTTTATATTGTATATGTGTTTTTTATTCTTGTTTCTATTTCCCTGCTGGTTTCGCCAACATAAATGGATTGGCAATCTAGACATGATATAGAATATATTGTCTTCTGTTGAGGATTCTGGTTTATAGATGGTTTAGTGATGGGATTTCTGAAAATGTTTCCTATTGTTCTAGGGCTGCGGATAATAAACCTTATGCCGACTTTCTTCAGTTCTTGTGCTATTTTTGCATTTGTGGGTGAAAAATCGATGTAGAATCTGTTTCTGAAATTCGGTTGGGTTCTCTGTTGGGAAGGAATATAAGCATATTTATGGATAAAAGTCAGATATCCAAAGATTGAGAGATTTCTATAGTCTTTGATGTTGCCAGTCATCTTTTTTTTTTTAAAGAAGAGAGGTAATTTTGTTCACACTTGGTTATCTCGTATTTCTTCAATAAAGGTCTCTTTGTGTATAAAATATCTTTCAGAAACTTCCTAACAAACAGGTAATTCAAGGTGGAGGTAAAAGAAGTATTGTCAACCTCCAGGAAAATCCTAGCTGGGGAACCCCACTCACTGGCCCAATCTTATTCAACATATACACATTGTAGACTTCCCATGTATCGAAGAAACAACACTACACTTATTTGTTGATGATACCATCACCTTAATCTCTGAATACACATCTTGAAAGAGTCCATCTAAAGTTTCAAGAGGTCTGCATCTTTGCCAGTATTTGGTGAGAAAAATGGCGCATCACATCACAATGAACCCCCAAAAAAATGGAAGCCATTAAAGAACCTATGGATATGAACTAGTATTTTCAGATTAAGATTTTCAGATGGAAAGACAATGTCCGGTACCCTGGACCAGCATTTAACCTTCCAAAAACATATTGAAAACAATAAATTTGGTAAAAGCTGCACAACACAAATTAGCTCTACTTCTAGAGCCAAAGGAGAAAACTATCTCTAAACTGAAAAAGAACAATTTAGACATCAATACTGAGACCTCATCTATGGCCATCAAATTTTCATTACAGCCTCTGAAACCCATCTAAAAAAACTAGAAACATTTGAAAATGGAATCATTAGAAAAATTACAAAGACATCTTAATTTGTCGTAAACAGCATACTAGTAAGCAATCACAAAATTGAAAATACCAAAGAATAATACATTATAAAACAATATTTAACATTAATGAAAAATTCAGAATATTTGAAAATCCCACCTACAAGGATGCGGACACACAAGGACACACAAAATAAACGTAGCACCAAAAAAGCTTCTATTTTAATTAGGCCAGAATGATGAAAAGTGGAAAAGAAAAATAATTTTAAATATCAAGCAAGTCAGGAAAAACTCTCCCCCAAAAACAAGAACCTCAAAGTCCCAAGATTCCGGACCT
Source organism: Cordylochernes scorpioides (assembly GCA_030710605.1). NCBI lineage: Eukaryota > Metazoa > Arthropoda > Arachnida > Pseudoscorpiones > Chernetidae > Cordylochernes > Cordylochernes scorpioides. The sequence goes on along the minus strand of CP092873.1, from coordinate 69,234,971 downwards.
AAAGACATTGACACCATGACATAATTGTATATACCCACACCCTCCACATTATTGTCAATATGATCACCTGAGTTACTCTTTTTGTACAGCACCCAATAAAGTTATTTTGAACTGGAGAATTCTTTACAAGGTTATACTATATTAGTCTACCTCTAATATTTATATACAGTAGAACCTCCCTGTAAAGGACACCTAATTGCAGAGCCAAAGTGTTCTTTAGGGAGAGATGCCCTCTTACCGGAGAGTTGCTATATAGTAAAAATGATCATTTTACAAATAAAAACTGTCCTTTGTAGAGAGGTGTTCTCTAGCTGGAGTGTCCTCTTGTGGAGGTTCTACTGCATATATATTATAACTATTGTTGAATCTTTGCAGAGTTATCATGATTGTAACTTGATAAAGCACAATCTGGATTATAGATTATAATACAAAAAAATATGACCTAATCCAAATGATTTAATAGTGTGTGACGTTTCGGCAACAACATTGTCAGCATCATCAGACAAATGGATCAGAATAATGGATAAATTTATTCTTTTGTCTGATGATGGTGACACAATGCTGTTACCGAAACGTTACACACTATTAAATTATTTGGATTAGGTCTTATTTTCTTGCATGATAGAAACTTTTAATAAAGGGAGTAGTCAAATCTATTTTAGCAGCTGTTGGACCTTTCTTTCCTTCAATATATTGTCAGGGGGGGAGAAATGGGGTCGGAGGACATTTGTGGGAAGAGTGTGACGGTGTTGGGACCAAAGTAGAGGAAACCCTGTGTGGGGGTGATAAGGAGGAAAAAAACAACTAGGGGTCTAAACCAGGCCACATGTAGAATTACACACCGTCGTGGTCCAGTGGCTCTATAAGGTCCTCCTAGGAACCCTAGGGATGTCTTATTGACTTCTTCCATAGTACTGGGTGGTTATAGCAGCCTCTTTTATAACATCTTAGTTCTAAGGTCTTAATTGTTTTAACTCGCTATAACAAAGTTGTTAATATAACAACCCCCCCCCCCATTATTACCACAGTTAAACAACTCTAAGAAGTACTTAATTATACAAAATTTGTATTATAGATAATAAACACAAGATAATAAGACCCAAATAAATAAATAAATAGTGTTTAACGTTTCTGTAACAATGTTAATGTAGGCACTAATCATCTGACAAACTTTAATTCAACACTCCCTTTAATTCAACCGAAAGCTCTGATTCCTTGGGGTGTTGAATTAAAGAGGTTCGACTGTATATGTGAATTTAGAAGAAAAAAAAAATCAGTCACCTACCTCTATTCACCATGATTATCATGGCCTGTACCACATGTACTAGGGATAAGCAAAAAAAAAAGGGTAATGTTTAAAATGAGCACCAATTTCCATATATCCCTGTAGATGATCTTCTTCTTTCTTATCTCAAACCCACGATAATCATGGTGGGTAGTTAGCGACTGCTTTTACTGTAAGTGCACCACATGTCTACACATGTGAAAAGCAGTTCGACTTTGCACTTACAAATGTGCCAGAGCCCCGTTTGGTTACTTGCACTCGCTGGTAAGGGTTGGACTTTTGCAAGAATCGGGGGCCATTGGAGCATTTTTTTTTTTTTATATATAAAAAAGTGTCCAATGCGGGAATCGAACCCGGGTCGTAGTGGTCGAAAACCAAACGGTTTAACCAGCCTTCCACCGACCCCCCCCCTGTAGATGGTGATACCCATCATTGTAACAATGAGTCATGAGATGCCACCACCACCACAATTACTGGAAGTCATCCTACCATCTGGTAGCTAGCTTCCTGCCAACATCTACTATGCACATCCAGACCATCACCAGAGTGGGGTAAAGCTGGGACTATAAAAAGCCACAAAACTGTGGTAATAATAACAAAATGGGCATGGGGGGGGGGGGGGGAAGTTATGTTATATCAACAACATAAAATTTTAGTTCCAAATATTGTTGTTATAGTGAGATAAAAGATTTCGAACTTGAGAAACAATTAGGACCTCAGAACTAAGATGTTATAAAAGGGGCTGCTATAACCACCCAGTACTATGGAAGAAGTCAATAAGACATCCCAACAGACAAGGGTTCCTAGGAGGACCTTGCTATTAAGCACAACCAACAACATCATGTTGGGCTCAGCAGTAAAAGAGTGCTCCCACAAGAAGTGTGTATTTCTACAAAACCAATGGCAGACCCCATTACCTCCATGGTCTTATATTCAGACAATGGGGTAGGAAACAAGAAGGCCAATCAATGGAGGAGTACTTACCTTTAATGTCCTGCTTTTTTTTTTTTTTTGTTTATCCCTAGTACACATGATACAGGCCATGATAATCATGGTGGGTAGAAGTAGGTGAGTGCTTTTAGTATAAGTGCACCACATGTCTACACACGTGAAAAGCAGTTCGACCTTGCACTTACAAATGTGCCAGAGCCTCGTTTGGTTACTTGCACTTGATGGTAGGGTTGAACTATTGCAAGAATCGGGAGCCATTGGAGCATTTTTTTTTTTTTTTCAATCAGAAAAAAGTGCCCAATGCGGGATTTGATCCTGGGCCGTAGCAGACAAAAACCAACGGTTTAGACCAGGGGTGGCGAACGTGTTTTTTATGCGTCATCGTCAATTTCGAGATATAATAATGTCAGATAATGACACATTCAATGGAGACTTACCATATCATAGCAAAATACGTTAGTTATCAAGAGGACAAGTTTTGCTAAAATTATTCACCCTGCATCAACAAATAATTACATTTTTTGAAGAACAAAATAAATATTGCGATTTATCAGATAAAGAATTTTGTAGAAATGCTGCCTTTTTATGTGACATGACTATGAAGCAAAATGAATTGAATTTAAACTTGCAGGGAAAAACTAAATATATATACGATATGTGGCAAAAAAATCAAGCTTTTCGAAAAAACTTTTATTCTTTAAATCTTTGCTAGGTCGATTAGATATTTCTAAAGAACATTTCCCACAGTTATCGGAAATTATGATGTAACAAAATTATTCCCCATCAAAATTTGGATGGGTATGTTTCTGTTCTGGATATATTAATTGAAGAATATAATAAAAGGTTCTCAGATTTTGAAAAACATGT
>CP092873.1:69203890-69231768 GCA_030710605.1 Cordylochernes scorpioides | reverse complement strand
TGGAAATTGTCCTTTATAGAGAGATGTGCACTAGTGGCAGTGTCCTTTCATTGAGGTTGTTCTACAGTAGAGAGGTGTCTTTTCATTGAGGTTGTTCTACTGTAGAGAGTGTCCTCTTATAGAGGTTGTTCTACTGTAGAGAGGTGTCCTCTCATGGAGGTTGTTCTACTGTAGAGAGGTGTCCTCTAGTGAGAGTGTCCTCTTATAGAGGTTGTTCTACTGTAGAGAGGTGTCCTCTTATAGAGGTTGTTCTACTGTAGAGAGGTGTCCTCTTATAGAGGTTGTTCTACTGTAGAGAGGTGTCCTCTCATGGAGGTTGTTCTACTGTAGAGAGGTGTCCTCTAGTGAGAGTGTCCTCTTATAGAGGTTGTTCTACTGTAGAGAGGTGTCCTCTTATAGAGGTTGTTCTACTGTAGAGAGGTGTCTTCTCATGGAGGTTGTTCTACTGTAGAGAGGCGTCCTCTTATAGAGGTTGTTCTACTGTAGAGAGGTGTCCTCTTATAGAGGTTGTTCTACTGTAGAGAGGTGTCCTCTCATGGAGGTTGTTCTACTGTAGAGAGGTGTCCTCTCACGGAGGTTGTTCTACTGTAGAGAGGTGTCCTCTCATGGAGGTTGTTTTACTGTAGAGAGGTGTCCTCTCATGGAGGTTGTTCTACTGTAGAGAGGTGTCCTCTCATGGAGGTTGTTCTACTGTAGAGAGGTGTCCTCTCATGGAGGTTGTTCTACTGTAGAGAGATGCCCTCTCATGGAGGTTGTCTACTGTAGAGAGGTGTCCTCTCATGGAGGTTGTTCTACTGTAGAGAGGTGTCCTCTCATGGAGGTTGTTCTACTGTAGAGAGGTGTCCTCTCATGGAGGTTGTCTACTGTAGAGAGGTGTCCTCTCATGGAGGTTGTTCTACTGTAGAGAGGTGTCCTCTTATAGAGGTTGTTCTACTGTAGAGAGGTGTCCTCTTATAGAGGTTGTTCTACTGTAGAGAGGTGTCCTCTCATGGAGGTTGTTCTACTGTAGAGAGGTGTCCTCTAGTGAGAGTGTCCTCTTATAGAGGTTGTTCTACTGTAGAGAGGTGTCCTCTTATAGAGGTTGTTCTACTGTAGAGAGGTGTCTTCTCATGGAGGTTGTTCTACTGTAGAGAGGCGTCCTCTTATAGAGGTTGTTCTACTGTAGAGAGGTGTCCTCTTATAGAGGTTGTTCTACTGTAGAGAGGTGTCCTCTCATGGAGGTTGTTCTACTGTAGAGAGGTGTCCTCTAGTGAGAGTGTCCTCTTATAGAGGTTGTTCTACTGTAGAGAGGTGTCCTCTCATGGAGATTGTTCTACTGTAGAGAGGTGTCCTCTCATGGAGGTTGTTCTACTGTAGAGAGGTGTCCTCTCATGGAGGTTGTTCTACTGTAGAGAGGTGTCCTCTCATGGAGGTTGTTTTACTGTAGAGAGGTGTCCTCTCATGGAGGTTGTTCTACTGTAGAGAGGTGTCCTCTCATGGAGGTTGTTCTACTGTAGAGAGGTGTCCTCTCATGGAGGTTGTTCTACTGTAGAGAGGTGTCCTCTCATGGAGGTTGTTCTACTGTATAGAGGTGTCCTCTCATGGAGGTTGTTCTACTGTAGAGAGGTGTCCTCTCATGGAGGTTGTTTTACCATAGAAAGGTGTTCTCAAGTGAAAAAGTAAATGGACAATTCTTTAGAAAAATAATTTCATTTCTTCTGTAAGAGATGTGCATGTAATCATTACTGTGACATTTCATATGAAATTTTCTAAATTTATATAGTTGACAAGTCATATTTAGAATTTTAATGAGATTTTCTCAAAAAAAAAATGTAAAGATTCTTGTTGCATAATTCAAACATGTTAAACAGTTGTTCTTAGAAATGCTGATAAGAAAAAAAAATGTCTGACCTTGTTTATGGCTTTCCAGCAACCTGTTGACAGTTAAATATGACAATAGAATTTTAGAACACCTCCTTTGAGATATTGTAATTGTGACAAAATTTCACAGCAGATAGACTGAATATGTGTGAATATAAGAATTAAGTTTTTTATCTAACATTGTGTGAACTCTAAACTTTCCTCACCAACAAATATCTCACTGAATCGTTAAAAAAAATGTACCTATTCGCATAATTTACATTATTACATAACTCTGCCTTTGCCGGTCTCAAGCCCTGATGAAAAAGGAGGAGAGGGAGCAGTAACAAGCTCGCTAAAACACCTGGACTCAGCTGGCCCGGCTGATAGTACCCTGTAAGGGCTCCTAATCCAGGGATACAGGATGAGCAGCGTTTGTACTCCATGTTAGGAGCAGCTGCACATGGTGTCTGTTTCTCATGTCAGAGGCGGCCATTTCTTTTGGAGCTAAGTTGGCCTGCCACTGAGTAGTGCTCCCAGTCTTAATGAGAAAGGCAGACGCATTTTACTTCACCCAATCATGATGGTTCACCCACCTATTTACATATGGTCTGATTTATAAATTTGGGTGTAAATTAGTATTTGGTGCTGACCAATCTCTACATAAATTTGGTGTCCTGGTATACCTTATGATTCAAAGTGATCAAATGTAGGTTTTTTTTTAAAAACCTCTTGATATAGATGTAATAAAATAAATAATATAATACACTGCGGCCTGTGATTGTAAAACGACACTTGAAGTTACACCGCAAGAGTTATTTATCCATTCATCATTACTTTTCATAATTCATCCTTTCATACCTCATCCAAAAAGGTTAGAAATAGTCGATATTTCACTTTGAAATAAAAATTTGATTTTTCGTTGAAAAGAAACTCATGCTGTGTAACTTCAAGTGTGGTTTTAAAATGAATAATGTTACAATAAAATGAAAAGTATGATATCAGAATTTTTATTGATTTCCAAGCCCTTAATAAACTTGCAAAAATAAATTCTATTGATAGCGGCAAAAATCCAAATTGGTTCTTTCTTTCTTAAAAAACTTAAAATTCCCAAATATCCTTTTAAAAAAATCACTCAAACCCAAATTAACAAATTATATGTCAAATTTCAGTAACTGCATTGTTATCATCTTCACAGTGGTGTGCTGAAAAGTTTTATATAAAATTTTAAAATGTATACAGTAGAACCTCCCTGTAAAGGACACCTAATTACAGAGCCAAAGTGTTCTTTAGGGAGAGGTGTCCTCTTACCGGAGAGTTACTAAATAGTAAAAATGGTAATTTTACAAATGAAAACGGTCCTTTGTAGAGAGGTGTCCTCTCATGGAGGTTCTACTGTATTGTATTTATTTCTTCCATCTTATGATACTTACAATAATCCTAATTGTACCTCACATCCTCTGAAAAATATATAATAATCATAAGGCACAATTTGGATTATAGATTATAAACACAAGGTAATAAGACCAAATTCAAAAAATAGTGTGTGATGTTTCGGTAACAGCGTTGTTAACATCTTCAGACAAAAGTACTGAATGAGAAAATATACCACAACATGTTTTAAATAGTTACTGTTATCAAGTGTGTAAACAAGGTAGCATATAACTACAAGAAAATAAGACCCAATCTAAACAAACCAATAGTGTTCAATAGTGTGTGAGATTTCGGTAACAACACTGTTACCAAAACATCACATACTATTGATTTGTTTAGATTGGATCTTATTTTCTTATAGCTATAATTTATAATCTAAATTGTCAGATAACAGATAGCAGATAAGAAGAAAATAATTTTCTAAGAAAAACCCTAGAATATTATTCCTAGAATAATTATAATTTCTCATTCAGTAATTTTGTTTGATGGTGGTAACAATGCTGTTACCGAAATGTCACACACAATTAATTTATTTGGAGTTGTGGGCTTATTGCCTTGTGCGCATATAACAATCAAAACTGTAAAATAATCCTGAATATATGACCATAATCAAATTAACAAATGTGGAATGAAGAGAAACAAAATTAAGGGACAATAAATAAAGAAGAACCTTGTGTAAAAGACAATGTCAGCTATGTAAATTTAACCAGATGACAGCTTATAGAAGGTGGTGGAGGAGGGCACAGGAAACACCCATTGATGAGGCCAAGGTCAAAACTGCAGGAAAGGCTTAACTAACGCCAAACCTCTGATGTACATATGCATCATTAATTCAACAAATAATAATTCGACACTTGCAATAATTCAACTAAGTTTTATGTCCCAACTTCCAGACTATCAAATAAAAGGTTGTCCCAAAAGTTCATAAACACTTACAAAAAATTGAAATACCAATATTATTTGTCCTAATATTATTTGCCGTTATGCATAATGTCTTTGTATTATATACAAAATAATTGTATTATATATTCGCTGTAATAATATTATTTGCCAAGTAGTAAGTAAAACATTAACTTTTGGGATAACCTTGTAACCAACGATAATTAGACATTTGTGATAATTCTTCAACCATGGTTTTATATTCCAACTTCCAGCCAGCCTATCAAATAATCAACGATAATTTAACACCATCGTTAATTCTCTTGATTTTTTCTCAGCCAAATTTTAACATTAGATAATGCTTGTTTTATAAACACAAAGTAATAAGACCAAATCCAAATAAATAATTTGTTTGTGACGTTTCGGTAACAACGCTGTTACCAAAACATCACACACAAATTATTTATTTGGATTTGGTCTTATTACTTTGTGTTTATGATCAATAATCCAAATTGTGCCTCATCATAATTATTGTTTAAATATTTACTTACTACTAAAAATACAATACTTTGGCACATGGGGCACAGCAGCTGTAGTTAGCACATGCACAACATCGTGTTACAATGATACATCACAAATATTGCCGCTGAAATCACACGTGATTATTGTTTCTTTCTGGACCATTTAGGCCTAACTTTAAACAACCACTAGTCCCCAGTGTAAACAACTAGCCGAATGGTAACGCCCGTGTTTTACCCGATTGAATGTTTTTATTCAAATACTATTTGTTACAATTATAAATTGGCGCCTTTAATAAATGCATGTGATATCTTGGGACCTCTGGGACCAGTGTTACCTGATGCTAGACGAACCTCGATGTCAACTCTACCGTGCAGTCGTGGTGGAAGGCGACACAGCTGGGCCAAAGGTGAAATAAACAAACAGAGATTCCACTAAAAGCGTCTGACGTCAAGAAGGAATGGGATGAGGAGAGAGGGAGATCTTAAGAGCAAGTGTTACCGTTGGAATCCAAGCGAAGACTGCCAATTCTAGGTTCTCGATTTAACACCACGACCTTGCTTCTTTCTAATTGGCTGACCTATTTAGGTGATTCTTTCCTAATTGGTGGGACTTTTTCACGTGGCCGTAGGCTATTGGTTGACCTACTTAGGTATTGTCTTCTGATTGGGCCTGGCTTATCTCTTTGACGGAGGATATATATCCGGCCTTGCTACGGAAATACGGGGCGTTACTCTTAGCTTTTATGGTTTCTGCGTTATCAGATACGCCCTGTCCTGTCAGGAAGTATTGACTTGTAAATTATTTATAGTTGGGCTGGTTTTAAGCCTCTTTTGCTAGGCCTTGCTTCGACTTCTGTCCTAAGCCTGATTAGTTTTAACCTTAACTTTCTCCTGTTGGTCTCCATTCCTTCTATCTGTACAGTTGCGATACTTTATTAGATTCTTACGCGGTACAGATTGATGTTAGTTGAGGCTTTCTATGTGCAGTACATAAGGAGTTATATACAGTCATGGGGTGGAACATGTGGTAGGAGATATCTAGACTATTTACAACAATTCCATGGTCTTAAATCATCACATGCATATATTAGTTAATAACTATAGCCTATGTGCTTTATCTGTCTATGTACTGTTGGCTTCCGTAGGCGTTTCTTACTGGGAAAAAGAATGAGAAGATTCCATTTAGTTATTAACTAATATATGCATTTATTTAAGGAGCGACCCGCTCCAACACAATAGTTACAAAAACGAAAAAGCGAGTGGGGGGGGCATGATGGGGGGGGGGGGGGGGGGGGGGGGGGGGGGGGGGCAAAGGTGGCGTGATCGTAGCCAACCAATAGGAGAACGCCATTCCAAAAAAAAAAGCAAACGGTGACAAGAGATGAAAACTGAAGAATTAAGAGATGAAGAACGCATGACGCTCATAACTGTATATAGAATGTTACATTCTCCTATTTGAAGCAATATAAGGAAAGTTTGCATTTTTAATTTTTTTTTTTTAGCTAAAACTTGTAAATGTCTCGTTTGTATTATTCAGTAAGAGCAACATTCTTAATGATGGTTACATTTGTTTGGGATATGTGAGATTTAAATAATGATGGCTATTTATACGTGATTTTTTTTTTTTGCTTATCCCTAGTACACGTGGTATAGGCCATGATAATCATGGTGGGTAGAAGTAGGCAACTGCTTTTACTGAAAGGGCACCACATGTCTACACGTGTGAAAAGCAGTTCGACTTTGTACTTACAAATGTGCCAGAGCCCCGTTTGGTTACTTGCACTCGCTGGTGGGGTTGAACTTTTGCAAGAATCGGGGGCCATTGGAGCATTTTTAATTAGAAAAAAAGTGCCCAATGCGGGAATCGAACCCGGGTCATAGCGGTCAAAAACCAACGGTTTAGACCATCCTTCCACCGACCCCCATATTGATTTGAAGTAGGACAATTGCTCTGGGATATCTCTTCTTCTGTTGATACTGTTCTTATTTTTAAATATGATGGATATGAGGATTAATCTTTCTGACTTGGACGGTATATTACAGTAGTGGCAGGTAGGGTTTCCTATATTGAATGTATGGCCTGTATTTGTGATATGCTGGTATATTAGTGATCTTGGGTCTTTGGTTTTTATATCGTATATGTGTTTTTTATTCTTGTTTCTATTTTCCTGCTGGTTTCGCCAACATAAATGGATTGCCAATCTAGACATGATATAGAATACAGTAAAACCCCTCTATAGTGAACCCCAATGGGACAGAGCTTTTGGTTCACTATAGCCACGGTTCACTATAGCCACGGTTTGGCCATATTTTTTAACTTTTCTAAATTTTTATACCGTATAATTAAAAAACAGCCATACAAACAGGAAAAGGCAGCCACTTAATAATGGTCACTTTGTTTTAATTCCCTAAATTGACCTATTTCTTTACAGTAATGCTGAATATCAAAAGAAGTCATTTGTTAATAGGTTCTTCTTATCATTAGCATACATGTTTATATATAAACCTATGTATTATTTGAAAATTAAGCCAAATCCCCTAGGCAAAACATTATTAATTATATATTTAAAAGGTATAAGAGTATTTTAGAACATCTTTCTCAAATAATATAATACTATATTTATTTGAAAAAATGCCTCTAATACCTTGTTGTTTGAAAGTGAAAAGTGAAATTTGAAAATCGTAATTGTCTTAAAATATCGTTATTTCCATCAAAGGAATAAAGATCCGTGTATTCTGAATCAATTGAGGTTGAATCAAAAGTATCCAATTCAAAAAAATCGGACGCGAAACATGTTTATATGATAGCGCGATCGGTAAAATTGCGAATAAAAAAACGCCAATTTGATACAAAATCGGTGGTAAAACGGCCGGCCAGGGGAAATATATGCGAGCCCTGAATGAGGCATATACCTAACAAGAATTCCATTCTGAAAATAGAACTGTAGTGGTAGTTTTTGAGAATTTATAAGTCGATTTGTTTGTGGCTCATGAGACACGGGGAACTTGGGGGAACTGTTTTTTTCTTCTTCTTCTTCTTCCAATTCTAGTTTCCACATATTCTTCTGAAGTGTATATTAAATTTTGTTTTTAACCTGTTATTCAAACCATTTCTGGCTTTAAAATTATTTGGAATTATGTTTTAGCCTAGGTTAAACTTGATATAGAACGCTTCTAAAAGGGCATGTTGCCACTGTTTTTTTTTTTTTTTTTTTTTTAGAACGTCACTCTTTGTTTCCTTTCTTTATTTTGGAAGCCATTTGTATTTTTCTTCTATTTCAAAATTGTCGAATGCAAAGATATTCTATTAAATAAAAGTATAATGTGTAAAAATTTATACAACATACAGCAAAAATAGAATGGAAATGAAAACAAACAATGCCGCATATTTTTTGTTTTGAAATCGCGATCCATGAGCTGAAACATGCTCAAGATTTTGTTGTTTTAAAAATTTTTTAAATCCCAATTTTAAGTTCGTTATAAGCCTAGTATTTTTAATAGATTTTATCATTTTGGGACCGAAAATAGGTTCGTTATAGGGGTAGTTCGTTATTTTAAAAATCGAAAAGTTCGTTATAACGATGGTATTTTCAATGGAATGGAATTGGAATCGCCGTGGGTTCGTTATAAGGGAAGGTTTGCTATATCCAGGGTTCGTATTAGCGGGGTTTTACTGTATATTGTCTTCTGTTGAGGATTCTGGTTTATAGATGGTTTAGTGATGGGATTTCTGAGAATGTTTCCTATTGTTCTAGGGCTGCGGATGATAAACCTTATGCCGAATTTCTTCAGTTCTTGTGCTATTTTTGCATTTGTGGGTGAAAAATCGATGTAGAATCTGTTTCTGAAATTGGGTTGGGAAGGAATATAAGCATATTTATGGATAAAAGTCAGATATCCAAAGATTCAGAGATTTCTATAGTCTTTGATGTTGCCAGTCATCTATTTTTTTTTTAAGAAGACAGAGGTAATTTTGTTCACACTTGGTTATCTCGTATTTCTTTCAATAAAGGTCTCTTTGTGCATAAAATATCTTTCAGAAACTTCCTAACAAACAGGTAATTCAAGGTGGAGGTAAAAGAAGTATTGTCAGCATCCAGGAAAATCCTAGCTGGGGAACCCCAGTCACGGGCCCAATCTTATTCAACATATACATTAAAGACTTCCCATGTATCGAAGAAACATCACTACACTTATTTGTTGATGATACCATCACCTTAATCTCTGAATACACATTGAAAGAGTCCATCTAAAGCTCCAAGAGGTCTGTGTTTTTGCCAGTATTTGGTGAGAAAAATGGCACATCAAAATGAACCCCCAAAAAAATGGAAGCCATTAAAGAACCTATGGATATGAACTAGTATTTTCAGATTAGATTTTCAGATGGAAAGACAATGTCCGGTACCCTGGACCAGCATCTAACCTTCCAAAAACATATTGAAAACAATAAATTTGGTAAAAGCTGCACAACACAAATTAGCTCTACTTCTAGAGCCAAAGGAGAAAACTATCTCTAAACTGAAAAAGAACAATTTAGACATCAATACTGAGACCTCATCTATGGCCATCAAATTTTCATTACAGCCTCTGAAACCCATCTAAAAAGACTAGAAACATTTGAAAATGGAATCATTAGAAAAATTACAAAGGCATCTTAATTTGTCGTAAACAGCATACTAGTAAGCGATCACAAAATTGAAAATATCAAAGAATAATACATTATAAAACAATATTTAACATTAATGAAAAATTCAGGATATCTGAAAATCCCACCTTCAAGGATGCGGACACACAAGGACACACAAAATAAACGTAGCACCAAAAAAGCTTCTATTTCAATTAGGCCAGAATGATGAAAAGTGGAAAAGAAAAATAATTTTAAATATCAAGCAAGTCAGGAAAAACTCCCCCAAAAACAAGAACCTCAAAGTCCCAAGATTCCGGACCTAAAGACATTGACACCATGACATAATTGTATATACACCCACACCCTCCACATTATTGTCAATATGATCACCTGAGTTGTTCTTTTTGTACAGCACCCAATAAAGTTATTTTGAACTGGAGAATTCCTTACAAGGTTATACTATATTAGTCTACCTCTTATATTTATATACAGTAGAACCTCCCTGTAAAGGACACCTAATTGCAGAGCCAAAGTGTTCTTTAGGGAGAGATGTCCTCTTACCGGAGAGTTGCTATATAGTAAAAAATGATCATTTTACAAATAAAAACTGTCCTTTGTAGAGAGGTGTTCTCTAGCTGGAGTGTCCTCTTGTGGAGGTTCTACTGCATATATATTATAACTATTGTTGAATCTTTGCAGAGTTATCATGATTGTAACTTGATAAAGCACAATTTGGATTATAGATTATAATACAAGAAAATATGACCTAATCCAAATGATTTAATAGTGTGTGACGTTTCGGCAACAACATTGTCAGCATCATCAGACAAATGGATCAGAATAATGGATAAATTTATTCTTTTGTCTGATGATGGTGACAATGCTGTTACCGAAATGTTACACACTATTAAATTATTTGGATTAGGTCTTATTTTCTTGCATGATAGAAACTTTTAATAAAGGGAGTAGTCAAATCTATTTTAGCAGCTGTTGGACCTTTCTTTCCTTCAATATATTGTCAGGGGGGGAGAAATGGGGTCGGAGGACATTTGTGGGAAGAGTGTGACGGTGTTGGGACCAAAGTAGAGGAAACCCTGTGTGGGGGTGATGAGGAGGAAAAAAACAACTAGGGGTCTAAACCAGGCCACATGTAGAATTACACACCGTCATGGTCCAGTGGATCCATAAGGTCCTCCTAGGAACCCTTGTCTGTTGGGATGTCTTATTGACTTCTTCCATAGTACTGGGTGGTTATAGCAGCCCCTTTTATAACATCTTAGTTCTGAGGTCCGAATTGTTTTAACTCGCTATAACAAAGTTGTTAATATAACAACCCCCCCATTATTACCACAGTTAAACAACTCTAAAAAGGACTTAATTATACAAAATTTGTATTATAGATAATAAAAATAAGATAATAAGACCCAAATAAATAAATAGTGTTTAACGTTTCTGTAACGTTAATGTAGGCACTAATCATCTGACTAACTTTAATTCAACACTCCCTTTAATTCAACCGAAAGCTCTGATTCCTTGGGGTGTTGAATTAAAGAGGTTCGACTGTATATGTGAATTTGGAGGAAAAAAATCAGTCGCCTACCTCTATTCACCATGATTATCATGGCCTGTACCACATGTACTAGGGATAAGCAAAAAAAAAGGGTAATGTTTAAAATGAGCACCAATTTCCATATATCCCTGTAGATGATCTTCTTCTTTCTTATCTCAAACCCACAATAATCATGGTGGGTAGTTAGCGATTGCTTTTACTGTAAGTGCACCACATGTCTACACATGTGAAAAGCAGTTCGACTTTGCACTTACAAATGTGCCAGAGCCCCGTTTGGTTACTTGCACTAGCTGGTAAGGGTTGGACTTTTGCAAGAATCGGGGGCCATTGGAGCATTTTTTTTTTTTTTTTTTTTAACATAAAAAAGTGTCCAATGCGGGAATCGAACCCGGGTCGTAGTGGTCGAAAACCAAACTGTTTAACCAGCCTTCCACCGACCCCCCCCCCCCTGTAGATGGTGATACCCATCATTGTAACAATGAGTCATGAGATGCCACCACCACCACAATTACTGGAAGCATCCTACCATCTGGTAGCTAGCTGCCAGCCAACATCTACTACGCACATCCAGACCATCACCAGAGTGGGGTAAAGCTGGGACTATAAAAAGCCACAAAACTGTGGTAATAATAACAAAATGGGCGGGGGAACATAATCATCAACAACATAAAATTTTAGTTCCAAATATTGTTGTTATAATGAGATAAAAGATTTTGAACTTGAGAAACAATTAGGACCTCAGAACTAAGATGTTATAAAAGGGGCTGCTATAACCACCCAGTACTATGGAAGAAGTCAATAAGACATCCCAACAGACAAGGGTTCCTAGGAGGACCTTGCTATTAAAAGTAAGCACAACCAACTAACAACATCCATGTTGGGCTCGGGGGTCGGTGGAAGGCTGGTTAAAACCGTTTGGTTTTCGACCACTAGGACCCGGGTTCAATTCCCGCATTGGACACTTTTTTCTGTTAAAAAAAAAATGCTCCAATGGCCCCCCGATTCTTGCAAAAGTCCAACCCCACCAGTGAGTGCAAGTAACCAAACGGGGCTCTGGCACATTTGTAAGTGCAAAGTCGAACTGCTTTTCACATGTGTAGACATGTGGTGCGCTTACAGTAAAAAAGCAGTCGCTAACTACCCACCATGATTATCATGGCCTGTACCACGTGTACTAAGGATAAGCAAAAAAAAAATGTTGGGCTCAGCAGTAAAAGAGTGCTCCCACAAGAAGTGTGTATTTCTACAAAACCAATGGCAGACCCCATTACCTCCATGGTCTTATATTCAGACAATGGGGTAGGAAACAAGAAGGCCAATCAATGGAGGAGTACTTATCTTTAATGTCCTGCTTTTTGTGTTTTTTTTGTTTATCCCTAGTACACATGGTACAGGCCATGATAATCATGGTGGGTAGAAGTAGGTGAGTGCTTTTACTATAAGTGCACCACATGTCTACACATGTGAAAATCAGTTCGACTTTGCACTTACAAATGTGCCAAAACCTCGTTTGGTTACTTGCACTTGATGGTAGGGTTGAACTATTGCAAGAATCAGGAGCCATTGGAGCATTTTTTTTTTTTTCAATCAGAAAAAAGTATTTGATCCTGGGCCGTAGCAGACAAAAACCAATGGTTTAGGCCATCCTTCCACCGACCCCTTAATGTCCTGCTGCATTTTCATTCCTACCTGCCCCTAATATCCATCAACCCAAGTTTGAGATGGTCTCATCAGGCTTAATGTGATGGGAACTTCAAGCCTTCTCAGCTGAAGTACTCATCATTCTTTGGTCTTATTACCTTTTGTTTCTAATCTATCATCCAAATTGTACCTAATCGTACCTCATCCCTTTAATATCAGAAAGAGATAATTCTAGCATTAGAGGCCAAGATCTGCCTAACTTGAAATTTTCCACCTCAAATAGAATAGTTTCCTACTGTCATTGCTATCATTGTATCAGGCGCTATTCTTCTTATCTAGCCGACACTTTAAAGGATTTCATGGTGAAGAACTGTGTACAAGTGAGTTTTCTATAGAGATTGCAGGCTTGTGTCCAATTCAAAGATTCAGATGTTGCAGGGTGGTGAACTAGGCTGTAAAGACCAGAACTTGGGTTTCCTTGTACTCCATTTTGCCATAAATTCTGACTGTCACCCGCTGGCTGGTATTGACAGCTAGGTGTTCAACAACCCATCACTCAGGGTAGGCTGTACTTTTCAGCACAGTAGAACCTCCCTGTAAAGGACACCTAATTGCAGAGCCAAAGTGTCCTTTAGGGAGAGGTGTCCTCTTACCGGAGAGTTTATATAAGAGTAAAAATGGCAATTTTACAAATGAAAACTGTCCTTTATAGAGAGGTGTCCTCTAACGTGAGTGTCCTCTCATGGAGGTTCTACTGTATATCATCTTACATGGAACCACTGTGGCCCATCTAGCCTTCAACCAACCTGTCTGGTAGAACCACATTGACTGAATTTTCTAGATGCCTTACTTTTCGGCATTGCTTTTTACAGTACAACATTTTTAAATTCCTGGACCTCTCTTCCAGACTCACTACCAGTAAGTAAATACCAAGTCAACTGATAAGGCACAATTTGGATTATAGATAATAAGACCAATGGTAATAAATGGTAATAAGACCAAATCCAAATAAATAAATAGTGTGACGTTTTGGTAACAGTGTTGTTACCATCTTCAGACAAAAGTACTGAATGTGACATTTCGGTAACAGCATTGTTACCATCTTCAGACGAAAGTACTGAATGTGATGTTTTGGTAACAATGCTGCTACCGAAACGTCACACACTATTTATTTATTTGGATTTGGTCTTATTATCTTGTACCAAGTCAACTGGTTTATCGCAACAAGCAAATTCCTAGTAATAACTTCAGTGAGATACTTATTGTTGTCGTGTCCAATGAAGAGCCTCAGATGTCTCCATACATCTCTATCACAGCAGTCACAATGTCCTCTATCTTGGGTGTGTATACTGTATTGTTGTTGTTGTCGTGTACAAAGAAGAGCCTCAGATGTCTCCTTACATCTCTATCACAGCAGTTGTAATGTCCTCAATCTTGGGTGTGTATACTGTATTGTTGTCGTGTCCAATGAAAAGTCTCAGATGTCTCCATGCATCTCTATTACAGCAGGAGATATTACTCATTTCTGCAGAGGTATGAATAATGTAAAAAAAAACATTTAGAACTTTATACAAAGTAGGAATAAAAATCAAAGAAATGGGCATCCAGATATGTACAAAAGTGAAACATGTGAAATTGTACTGGGATAAGGTGGATAAATTAAGAAAAAGGCATCTCCTTATTGTGTAACTGAACATTGCTGATGGTGCCAGCCATCAGTAACATTCAGTTGCACGATAAGGAGATGTCTTTTTCTTAATTGATGATTATATTATTCCAGGCGAAGCCTACTCATTGTAAGCAAAATAGTTCCTCACAAGAGAACAACAGTCTTTGATTTCCAGACTTAAGTCTGATCATCTACAGACAATGACTTTCCTGAATGGTTGCAAGGTTTTCCCACTATGTACTAAGTGCAATTCTCAACCTGCAACCCCAAAACACATTATTGACTGTATTGAATCATCCATTGATGAGCTCTACTCATCCCCAGCAGACACCATCAAAAGTCTCAAGCTTTACAAGCTTGATACCCTGATATGATTGAGTGGAGATAAGAAAGAAGAAGAAAAATAGTTCCATTTTTAAAATACCTAACTTAAACTAACCTATACATTCTAAGGCTAACACAGTGGCTTCAGAAATAAGAATCTCACCAAACTTTCTTCTAATCTTCAGTTCAGCCTGAGTAGTTGACGCTATGTTCTCCAAGATCCTATCTAAATTCTATCTCTCTATCCCTTTAAATTAACATTTTTACTAACCTATGGATCTCAAATATGGTATAAATTTATTGATAAAAGAAGTAAGCAAAGATTAAACTCTCAGCAATATCAGATTTTTCTGGAGGAGGAGGAGGAGCAGTAACAAGCTCGGTAAAAAACCTGGGCTCAGCTGGCCTGGCTGATAGTACCCTGTAAGGGCTCCTAATCCAGGGATACAGGATGAGCAGCATTTGTACTCCATGTTAGGAGCGGCTTGCACATGGCGTCTGTTCCTCATGTCAGAGGCGGCCATTTCTTTTGGAGCTAAGTCGGCCTGCCACTGAGTAGTGCTCCCAGTCTTAATGACAAAGGCAGACGCTTTCTACTTCACCCAGTGTGGTGATAAGAAAGAAGAAGAAGAGAAGATTATTCTTTGGGTAGTGAGAGCCTATAAAACGACCTCATCAAATTGCATTCATAGTTTGGCAAAAATATCTATTCTAACGATCACGTAGAATCTTTGATAATAAAATACGAATTGGCCAATCAATCAAAAGAAGACTGTAATTTATTTTTAGACTGCATGCTCCCACTATAATTCACAACTTCATAGAATCAAGAATGGCTGAAAGCTAACACTAAAGAAACATTCCAAAAAATTTTCCCATTTGGAATTCCTTACTATTTTCATTCAAATTTTTACAACACACAGTTCATTACAAATCATGGTAATTTTGGAGAATTTCTGGCGAAAATCAGGGCAACAGTGGTTCCTAGCTGCTTCTGTGGAAAAGAAAACCAAGACTCAATACATTTATTGATAGAATGTCCATTCTTTCACAGCTACAGAAGTAATCATTTTTGTCCCATCAAAGAAATGTGCAAATTTGTATAAACAAAGACACATGTAAAATTCAATAATTTTTGTAAATTCATTTTAGATTTTCTTTTCTGTTTGGGAAAAATCAACATTTCAGTTTTAAATTAGTTTTTAGTCTTGTTTATTGAATTGTATATAATTGTATATAAGCTGCTAAAATGTATTTAGGCGCAAGTATCCCAAGCTGGGATACTGCGTCCAATATGTCAAATAAATAAAACAAAAAAAAACATATTTTAAATAGGAAATAATTATTAGAAAATGTTCGTAAAATTTTTCAATTTTTAAGAGGGCCAAAATAAAAAAATAATATTTTCATTCATTTAGTTAGGTCAAATTACAAAACTATATTCATAATTTTCTTTTGGATATTATTTTCAACATATAAATGAACTGTATTTATAACTTAGGTATATATGTTTTGATATATTATATACATTTCTCTCTGATATTATAATTTTTAATGTTTAAATTTATATTCTCCCAAATTAATGTCTGAAAACAATCTTAAATTTGCATTTAAGTCTGTTTTGATTGAATTTCAATTTTGACCAAAAAATCTTAAAATACGTTCCATATATTTATATAGAAAATAAATTTTAATATTTTAATATTAATTTGCTGTGCTATATATCATATACAAAATATCTGGAAAATAAGTAATTTTAACTATCGGGTTTTGAAAAATGTAAACAAATTTAAATGGACATATTACGACTGTCATTTTAAAAAATCGGAAATACGCTGTTTACAGACCAAACGAATCAAAAAAAATAAAAGTTTAAAATTTATCGTACAATACCTGAATATGCTTTAGGGCAAGTGAAAAGTGTTATTAAATTCTTGAAGAAAAAATATTACTTGGAGTATTTAATAGCACACCAGCTATGACCGCCTTAAAAAAAAAACTGCAAAGTGACCAATCTTTCAATAAGAATTTTTCAGTTTTGTTTTTTTATTTATTTATTTTTGCTTGATACATAAAAAAAAAAAAAATTAATGGGGATTTAAGAATTAAATTTACCAGTATATATATATGAGATTTCAAAAAAAAAGATTCATTTATATTTCTAAATTTTAATTCTATATATAGTCTTTGCCGTCTAAAAGTTTTCAATTTTTTATAATTATTATTGACACATAAATAGGAGATGTTAAAAATTCATTTCTCTTTTTGAAACACTAAAATTTTGTTGATTCAGTTTAAATAAAAATTATAATATGTTATTATCACACACACATACTTATAAGAGAATTATGCTTCTTTTTACTTATAAATGGTGTTAGATCTATAGACAAATATATTAAAAATATATAAATTCTGTTTATTTTTTCACATTCCACTCTTAAAAACTAATTTGTTCTTGATTACCATATATCTAAAAATTATTGTTTGTTGCAGAAAATACAAAAGGTTCTGCTTCTTGGAATACAACACTTCAACACTACATCGTAGCTTTCTTCAGCTTTCTTCCCGAACCCGTGGTGTAGAATTATATAGTCTTGTCTACTAGAACTTTACAGTTCAACTGGGTAGTTGTCAATTTGCACTTTTTCATAAATGATTCAATTCTGATTATTTCTTTTTCTGTCACTGCTGAGAAATTCTGCGCAAATGCGCTGACATGCAAAGTTAAAGCAACGCAAAGCTCCAGGCAACTATAAATAACTATATACATAAAAATCAGGTCTTAGGAAATTCAAATGATCAATTAACATCTTAATGAACATAGGATTTTAAAAAAATACCAATTAATATAATATTTTGAAAGAGAGAGAAAATGTAGATGTAAAAAGGGCTTAATAAAAATTGTAAGCTATTTCTAATTATCAACATCATCAATATAGATATACTTGGGTTATAAAAAGAAATAGCTTCTTTTTATTAAAGTTTTTAATAAAGACAACTTTTTGGAAAATAAAAAATATATAATAATAAAATATTTTAATATACATATAATTTATATATTTTCTCTATTTAATGTTATTGATCACTACACCAATCGGAAAATAAAAATTAATACTCAAAATAATTTAAATATAGTATGATAGATGGCGCTAATAATTTTTAAAAATTGCAAATTACTAAATTTAGAAAAAGAAAACACTTTTTGATTAATATTTCTAAAATTAGAGCATATTTAATATCTAAATCATCAATTAAAATTTAAAATAAATCAATTTATTATTATTTACCCAATATTAGTTTTCCTAAAAACAAGGGCTTTTCGTTAAAGAAAAGTATCGATTATCTGGTTTTATCTTTCTAACTATATCTAGTTGAGAGTCTTTGACGTGTTTAAAGCTCTCTTAATGAAATTAAAATTAGTGATAAATTTTTTAGTGTTTTTCATAATTAGTGTTTGTACTATAACACATTTATATTAGTACTATTAATTACCTCTTTAATTAATAGTACTAAAGTGCTTAGTATTGTTTACAAAGCTCTTCTAGTACTAGAAAAAGTGTATGTATCCATGTTTACGAATTGTGCAACTACCCTTTCATTAATTTCTTTGATATTAGTGTTATGCACTCAAAATATTCATAAGCAATTGTTTTAAAAGGCCTTTTCGATAATGATAAATCATAATTTGGGTTATAGATTATAACTACATGGATTAAGTCTTATTTTCTTGTAGCTATAAGTAATAATATTGTATTTGAAAACATTAAGATGTGAATGTTTCTTTCAGACATAAATCAAAAACTTCTACTGGCATTACAGTGAAAAAATATATTGGGAGGGCTTGACTCATCAATTTCATCACAGTAAGGATAATACAAGTTTGATTTTATGGGTGAAAGAAAAATTGGTGTACAGTGGACCCTCGGTTTACGAGCACCTTGGAGTACGAGCTTTTCTCTACGAGCAAAATTTTGCTGCAAAATTGTTCTAGCAAGAAGAATTGCCCGAGTTTCAATTATTAAAAATAAGAAATTAGTTTCGCACTACGAGCGTTTTGGAGTACGAGCATGGAACTGGAACGGATTGTGCTCGCAAACCGAGGGTCCACTGTATTATTGTTTTCATTTGTTATATATAGATGGCAGGTTATATTGGTTTGTATTAATGTTAAATTTATTTAGTTTTTAAGAGTTTAATTTGTGCCCCCATATATATTTTTAATTATCACAAATATTATTTTACTATGTTATAAATAACCTAGTTGATATAGCACAATTTGGATTATAGCTACAAGAAAATAAGACCTAATCCAAATTATAGTGTGTGACATTTCGGTAACAGCGTTGTTACCATCATCAGACAAAAGAAAAAAATATCACAGCATGTTTACACACTTGATAACAGTACTATTTAAGAACATGCTGTGATATTTTTTCTCATGTTACCGAAACACTATTAATTTATTTGGATTAGGTCTTATTATCTTGTAGTAAATAACTGAGAGTAAAATAGATACAAGAGAATAAGACATCCAAATTGTGTTTTATCTCATTAGAGTAAAATATTATCGGATAATTTTTTTAAATTCACTAAAACTAAGTCTTACAATGAGAAAGGTGCTGGAATTTTGAAATATATATTTTAACAACAATACAAAGGACATTCGTCCCAGATGGGTAAACATAGCAGTTATCTACAGAAAGTGGAGATTAACATTGACCTTTCTTCAAGTTGGATCCATTGTCTGTGTTGTACCTATTGTCTCTGCTGTTTTCCAGAATTTGTGAAATGCTAATGCATTGGGTTTGCTTTTCACTACTTTTGCCATTAGAACATATGCAATTTTTTTAAAAATTGTTCAAATAATGAATAAGCAATCAAATGACTGGTACAAAGCAGGAGGGACAAGCACCGGTTCTGTCCTCCCAAGAGAACAACAGTCTTTGATTTCCAGACTTAAGTCTGGTCATCTACGGACAATGACTTTCCAGAATGGTTGCAAGGTTTTCCCACTATGTACTAAGTGCAATTCTCAACCTGCAACCCCAAACCATATCATTGACTGTATTGACTCATCCATTGATGAGCTCTACTCATCCCCAGCAGACACCATCAACAAGCTCTACAAGCTTGATACCCTTCTTCTCTTCTTCTTCTTTCTTATCTCCACTCAATCACACTAAGGTATCAAGCTTGTAAAGCTTGAGATTTTTGATGGTGTCTGCCGGGGAAGAGTAGAGCTCATCAATGGATGAGTCAATACAGTCAATAATATGTCTTGGGGTTGCAGGCTGAGAATTGCACTTAGTACATAGTGGGAAAACCTTGCAACCATTCTGGAAAGTCATTGTCCGTAGATGACCAGACTTAAGTCTGGAAATCAAAGACTGTTGTTCTCTTGGGAGGACAGAACCGGTGCTTGTCCCTCCTGCTCTGTACCAGTCATGTGCAGCATCAGATTTCCATTCCTGCAGGCATTGGGTTTTGATGGTACGGAGGAGGTCTCTTTCATCTAGTTGGGTGGTGGATTCTCTTGCTTCAGGTAGGCCAAGAGCTCCAGCTTTTGCCAGAGAGTCTGCCAGCTCATTACCAGGAATTCCAACGTGAGCTGGAAGCCATTGCACTGTGACTGAGCTGTTGGCTGGGAGTCGGTTTACAGACTTAGCAATGCTCTTGAGGAGAGGTTCTTGACTGGAGAAGCAGCTTTGAAGGGTATAAATGGCTGCTCTTGAGTCGGAGTAGATTATTATTTTGCTTGGTGAGTTGATGTTGATGTCTTTTAGAGCCGTATCTATAGCAGAGAGTTCTGATTTATAAACTGAAAGATGTCTAGGGTGGGAGAGGGAGATTTTTTCCAGGATCTTATCTTTGTAGATAGCAATTCCACTGCCAGACAGTCCAGTTTCAAGTTGGCTACCGTCAGTGTAAATTGTGATGTCAAAGAGGGAGCTATTTTCCTCAATGATTTGGAGGCCAAAAGCTTTAAGTAATTCTGGCTGAGTTTCGTGTTTGTGGGGATTGTCTGATAGATGAGGGAAACAGATGAGTTTGTTGCGAGTTTTGTGTGGGGGATAGGAAGTTCTGTGTTTGGGATTAATTGGGATGTCTAAAAGATTAGAGTTGTGAGCCATGTTGAGAGGTGTGGGGCGTTTTAATCTTTGGTTTGGGACCCAATTTCTAATAAATTTTCCTGTAAGATGTTCTTTTGGAGAGTTAATCTTTTTTGTTATAAATTTTGAAAAGCAGATTTTTCTCCTTAGGTGCAGGGGAAGAAGGTTGGATTCGAGTTCAGCAATGCGATTTGGGCAGGATCCTCGAAGTCCGCCGATAATTTTAGCTGCGCTTGCTTGGATTCTGTCTATTTTGGATAGGTTAGTTTTACTTGCATTGATCCAGGCTGGTGTAGCATATTCCAAAATAGGTCTTACGAGTGCAAGGTACGTTGTGCGTAAGATATTGGCATTTGAACCCCAGTTTAAGCCTGATATTTTTTTCAGGATTTTGAGCCTTTTTTTGGCTTTGCTTATCATGGTGTCAATATGTTTTTTAAAAGTGAGCGCAGGGTCGAGTGTGACACCAAGATATCTTGGGGAATCTGAATATTGAAGTTTTGAATTATTTAAGAAAATATTTGGGGTCCAGTGGCGAAGGTGGTTGTTGATGGTGAAGAGGCCGATTTCAGATTTGTTGATGTTGATGGATAATTTTAGTTTCTGAGTTACCTTTTGTAAATTTTCATGGCTTTATTCAGAGATTGTTCTGCATCAGAGAGGTTGTTTTTGGAGACCCAGATGATTATGTCATCTGCGTAAAGGGCAATTTTAGCTGGCGGTTTGATAAAAGTGTGTACATCATTTAGGTAAATATTGAAGAGAATAGGGCTTAGGATTGATCCTTGGGGTAGACCTTGGTAAATACGAGTGGTTTTTGATTTGATGTTGTTGAAGTTAACCTGTATGGTGCGTTTGGATAGAAAATTGCTGATCCAACTCAGCATACTTCCCTCTATTCCAAGTTCATCGAGTTTGAGAATTAGTTTTTCCTTCCAGACTCTGTCGAAGGCTTGGGAAAGGTCGATGAAGGCTGCTATAGTGGATTCTGTAGGTTTATGATGGAAGCTGTCCTGGATTTGTTGAGCAAAGTAAAAGATTGAATCTTCTGTGCTTTGATATTTTTTAAAAGCTCTTTGATGAGGGTCTAGTAGGTTGTTGAGGTTAAGATAAAAAGTTAACCTATTGAGAATCATGTGTTCCATGATTTTGCAGGGAATAGAGGTCAGAGAGATAGGTCTGTAGTTGGTTGGGTGGTTCTCAAGCTTGCCTGGTTTGTGGATGGGGATAATTGTGGCATGTTTCCACTCTTTAGGGAGGGTAGACGAGCTCCAACTGTAATTGAAAATGCTTAAGAGTTCTAGTTTGGCATGGGAGCTGAGGTTTTTCAACATGGGTCCAGTGATGTTGTCTGGACCAGGAGCTTTTGTAGGGTCAAGATGACTTAAAGCTTCGTCCAGTTCATGCTCTTGAAAAGGTTTACTGAAAATGTTGTGGCTGGGTTTGGATTTTGCAAGGCTTCTGGTGAGCCTAGATTTTCTACCTATTATTTTATCCTGTAAATTAAAATTAAGTTTTGCGGTGGAGCTGTAATGGTGGGCAAAATGATTTGCTATGCTGTATTTGTCTGTGAGGGGATTTCCAGAATTATCCTTGAAGGTATTTGAGCTGCTGTGAGATGGAGTGTCCTGATTGAGGGCATGTAGTAGTCTCCATAGTTTCGTGTCGCTGGTTTTTGGGTCAATTGAAGAGCAGAGTTCAATCCCCAGAGTTGATACCCTGATATGATTGAGTGGAGATAAGAAAGAAGAAGATGAGCAATCAATGATGCATTCCCAGAAGATACCATCAACAAGCTTTACAAGATTGATACCCTGATATGATTGAGTGGAGATAAGAAAGAAGATGAGCAATCAATGACCCTGGAGTGTACAGCAGTCGCCACTATCCTGAATCCTCTCAACTTGGTAATGAAGACATTTTGGTATTAGCCTTCTTAGAGAGTGTAGGGATGTTACATCATCCCTTTATATATACAGTTGACTCTCGATAATTTGAAACTCAAGGGACCAGAGAAATATTTCAATTTATCAAGAGTTCAAACAACCAAGAGGGCGAGAAAACAATCAAGTAAACAAGAGTTTGAAGTTTTAGCAGTTTCAGAATATACATACTATGTTGATATAAGATTAAATAAGCGACTTACCGCAAGTTTTTAAAGTGATAATTTTATTGGGAGCTCTCTTTGGGTCTTGTCCTTTCTCAGACAAGAGTTTGATAACATTTTGAATTATGCCCTGGTCTAACGTTTGTAATCTTGATGTCGTGTTGGCTGGGAAAAAATCAATTTTACGTGGTCTAATGGTGGTGGGTTATTATGCACAGTGCAGTTGTCCAAAAACAGTAAGATTTTATGTTTTTGCTTTTTCATGTCACTGTTAACTGAGGTCAGCCATTCATTAAACAACTCTGTCACCATCCACAATTTTTTGTTTGACCTATAAACTGTGAACAGTGATTTTATCCATTTAAAACAGTGTGGTTTCGCAGATTTCCCTATTGTAAGTGGTTTCAACTTTTGAGAACCGTCCATATTACACGCTAAAAGAACAGTTAACCTATCCTTGCAGAGTTTCCCTCCATGACACGCTTCGTCTTTAAATGTCAGAATGCAATCAGGAAGACATTTATAAAAAAGCCCAGTTTTGTATGTGTTGAATATGTTCCTAGGGTCATAGCCTTTCAAAAGTTGGTTTAGGTCATCAATCCATTGAGAACAAATGGAAATATCCACGCTGGCGCTCTCTTCGCAATTAAAAAAAAAATGATATACTGTGTCGATTTTTGAAATTTGAGAGCCACCCCTCACTTACTGCAAATCCTGTAATTCCAAGAGACTGCACAAAAGCCTTGGCTTTTTCCTTCAACATAACTGTCTATGAGAATGTAAAATGTCTACACTGACGAATCCACTTAACCAAGCTTTCCATCCGTTGAGCATGGGAAATTTGAGATCTAACTTTGTTTAGTTAGTTCGCGGACTGGTCTGGCTTTAAAAAATCGCCGGCAAAATTTTCCCTCATATTTTAATTTTCAGATAGAATGTCACATATTAATAAAAATCAAGTAAACAAGCGTTTAATCAAAATTCATGACTTATATTTTAAACATTTGAACAGACATTTATTCACAAAAGTTCACATTTGTGGTAAGATACTATTCCTTCAACTTCAAATTACCGAGAGGACCAATTAATATTGATTTTAAAATAGCGCACAACGTTTACAGGAAATACAACCATTTTAATGTTATCAGATGAAAATTATATTTATACAAGAAAATAAAATCCAAATAAATTAATAGTGTGTGGCATTTCAGTAACAGCATTGTTACCATTATCAGACAAAAGAATAAAATCTTTTTATTCATTTATTTTATTCTTTTTATTATTTTTTTTTCTGTTGTCTGATGAGAGAGATGGTTACAACGCTGTTACAGAAAGGTCTTATTTTATTGTAGCTATAAACCAAATTATGATTTATCAGTATATATTTTTCATGCAATTTGTTTTCAAAACTATTCTAAATGTGAAAAAATAGTAAAAAAATTAAATTGTACTGGGATCTGTTGAATGAATTAGGAAAAAGGTATCTCCTGATCAAATAAAAGTTACTGATGGCTTATGCTATCTGCCAGAATTCTATATACAGTTACGAGTGTCATGCGTTCTTCATCTCTGTCACCGTTTGCTTTTTTTTTGGAATAGCGCTCTCCTATTGGTTCGCTACGATGGCGCCGCCAATGCGCGACACTTTGTTTTTGACTTTGCCCCCCCCCCACTCGCTTTTTGGTTTTTGTAACTATTGTGTTGGAGCGGGTCGCTCCTTAAATAAATGCATATATTAGATAATAACCAAATGGAATCATCTCTTTATTTTTCCCAGTAAGAGACGCCTATGGAAGCCAACAGTACATAGACAGATAAAGCACATAGGCTATAGTTATTAACTAACATATGCAATTATTTAAGGCGCCAATTTATAATTGTAATAAATAGTATTTGAAACAAAACATTCAATCGGGTAAAACACGGGCATTGCCCGGGTCATTCGGCTAGTGATAAAATAATGGGAAGGCCTGGCTCATCAGTAGTGAACCCTCCCAATAATATATCATCGCAGTAAGGGCAGTAGAAAATTGCTTTATTTAATAAAGAAACATCAAAAATATAGATGGAAATTTTGCCGGGAGGATATTGATCTAAAGAGACAAGGGGCCGCCTCTCCCGTCAAAATCAGGCGCCATCTATTGACCGTCGCCGCAAACTAGCGGCCTCGGGTCGGTGACAAAGCCACAACACCAGCTTTGGCAAACTGAAAAGCATCCACCTAGAGACCATGGTTTTGGGCTAATGGCCCTCATCAGCCTAGGGCACTTTATTCAATGAGATCCAAACGGGATCTAATGGAATCTTGACAATTTTCCAAAGAGGTGCTTAGATGGCATCTGATATTGACGTATATTTTGACGGGAGTGGTGATCCTTGTCTCTTTAGATCAATATCCTCCCGGGAAAATTTCCATCTATATTTTAGCCATAGATATGGCCCAGCCACTTTGCCAGCTAAGCACCTCTTTGGCAGATTGTGAAGATTCCATTAGATCCCGTGTGGATTTCATTGAATAAAGTCCGCCCTAGGCTGACGAGGGCCATTAGCCTGAAACCATGGTCTCTAGGTGGACGCTTTCCAGTTTGCCAAAGCTGGTGTTGTGGCTTTGTCACCGACCCGAGGCCACTAGTTGCGGTGACGGTCAATAGATGGCGTCTGATTTTGACGGGAGAGGCGATCCTTGTCTCTTTAGCATCAAAAATAGTTTATATCTTTTTAAAACAAAAAAATGTAGGGGTGTAAAAAGCATTTTTATTTCATTAATTCACAGAAACCACAGTTTTTTTTTTTACTTATCCTAGAAACCACAGTAAATTTTATAAAGAAACCAAAGTTAATGAAAGCTGCCCAGTTCATTTAATATATTGTGACATTTATGAAACTAATAAAAATAAATCACCTGATATCTTGCAACAAAAAGTTTCTGATGGTTTGCGCCATCTGTCAGTTTGATATATTTATTTAAACAGAGGGCCATCACCTACTTTTATTTGCACGATCAGATGCCATTTTTCTTAATTTCAACTGATCTCAGTACATTTCACTTTTGTAATATTTTTTCACATCTATAAAACTGATAAGGCACAATTTGGATTATAGATTATAAACACAAGGTAATAAGACTAAATAAATAAATAGTGTGTGACGTTTCAGTAACAGCGTTTTTACCATCTTCAGACAAAAGTACTGAATGAGAAAATTTTACCACAGCATGTTTTTAAATAATTCCTGATATCAAGTGTATTTATTATAAGTATTATATGTTATTATAAGTGACACTTGATAACAGGAACTATTTAAAAACATGCTGTGGTGAAATTTTCTCATTCAGTACTTTTGTCTGAAGATTTATTTAGTCTTATTACCTTGTGTTTATGAAACTGTTACTGAAGGTAACCCTAACTGGGATTAGTACATTTACAGTATTGTAAGGGAATATGTGGAAGGGTGGTCTAAACCCTTGGTTTTCGTTTCGCTACAACCCAGGATTGAATCCTGCATTGGGCACTTTTTTCTTTTAAAATAATGCTCCAATGGCCCCCGATTCTTGCAAAAGTCTAACCCCACCAGCGAGTGCAAGTAACCGAAGGGGGCTATGGAAGATTTGTAAGTGCAAAAGTCAAACTGCTTTTCACATGTGTTGACATGTGGTGCACTTACAGTAAAAGAAATCACCAACTTCTTCCCACCATGATTATCATGGCCTGTACCATGTGTACTAGGGATAATAAAAAACAATAATATAACCCTGGCACTCAGAGACCATTTGGATCAATAATTCTGGAGTTACAAAATATTGTTCTGGCACAAAGTTATAAAAAAACATTTTATTAAGCTGCGTAGAAGCTTGAAGCAAAATAACCCCTTTTAAGTATTTATTGAAATTTTTTATCTTCACACGCGACCTCTCAGGCCCATGTATGTATGTACCAGTAATTATAAGTTAAATACTTTGGCATCTAGTGCTTCTTATCTAGAACACAAGTCTACAAAATTTTAAAAAGTTTTTGATGTTTGAGCATTTAACCCTTAATTACTGGCGTTCGGCTTGAAAGGCCGTGTGAAAATTAAAAATGTTTGTAAAAATTTCAAAATGCATCATTTTTCATCAAATTTTTAGGTAGCTTAATAAAATGCATTTATTTGAAGAACTTTTCATTTTAAGAGAAATCTATTTTAAATATCCTGAGTTATTAAATCAAACTGCCTTTAAAGCCGAGCGCCAGTAATTACATCACTGGAATTTTAGCGCCCCTATTATTGGCAGTTTTACTTTTGGTTTTATAGACGTTCAAACGCACCAAATAAGTTGAGCATTCGTTTTTTATTACTCTTGCTTTAATTATCTGCATTCTAAATTGGGTTTTGTGATTGTAATTTTGTATAATATAATTGAAGTTCGGTTCCACTTTTGGTTTTGCAAAAAAAAAAAACTTTGGTATTCTATGTCCCTAAAATTGGAAATCTGTTTCATTACTCTCCACAATGCATTCGACCACAACAATTGATCAAGAAACTGCTGAACAAAAAAGCCCGATATAATCACATTTTATAATATGACCAAAGGTAGTGTGGATGTAGTTGATCAGACATGTATTCTGTTGGAAGAAGACCAAAAGATGGCCCCTATGTTTATTTTTTAATTTTTGGATGTGGTTGCAATAATTTCAGCAGTAATTTATAAGGCTGTCAAGCAAGATGGTGGAATGGCTCGAAAAGATTTTATAAAGCAGCTTGCTCTATAACTAATGAGAGATGCCTTGAATATGAGAAATCAAGCCAAAAATTTGTCAAGAGATCTGCAAGTATTAATTCAGAAGCATGCTGGAACTTCATCACTTGAGGTAGGCAAATATTTATTTGATATTCAAACGAAATATCAAAAATGTGTGTTCTCTAGGAATCCACAAGCGGCAGTCCTTGTCCCAAAAAACGCAAAAGATGCTACCTATGTAAAAAAGATCGTCAAACTCAAATGCAGTGCAAAAAATGCAAAGAACCAATCTGCAAAGATCATTCTATTGAAATATGCTTGAATTGTGCACCTAATCTTGAATAAAATATTCTATATATAATTTTTTAGAATATATATAGAATATTTTAGATATTTAGATAAAAAGAGTTTCTGTATTTCATTTAATTTTGTTTAGAGCT
>CP092873.1:69039453-69203790 GCA_030710605.1 Cordylochernes scorpioides | reverse complement strand
TCTCGCACTTAAATTAACTTTCGAACCACACCTTGTTGATATCGACGTAGCGCCCAAAGAATATCAAATGGAATTACTATTTGAGATAGGAGAAGATAATATCTTTAAATCACAATTCGATTAAAAAAAAAGATCCTATTGAAATATGGAAGACTGCAGTTATTTATCCTCGTCTAAGACAACACGCACGAAGAATTCTTTCATGTTTTGGAAGTACATATTGCTGCGAGGCAACATTTTCATACATGACTCAAATTAAAACCTGCCTAAGAAGTCAAATAAGTGATGTTCATTTGGAAGATCAACTTAAATTACGTACCACGTCAATTGAACCAAATATTTCTTTTTTTGTCATCCAATAAACAACCACAGAAATCCCATTATATTTTCTGGATTGTAAAATTAAATGTCAATTTTTTTGGAATTTATTAATTGTATATAATTTTGAGAAAATAAACTATTTAATTGCAAAGAAAATTATGTATTTTTATTTTGTATATAAATCCCTTTAATTAAATCGTACATATATTTATATATATATATATATATATATAAGGATGCGGCCTTCTCAAAAATGGTAAAATGAAAATTGGCCTTCTAATATAAAAAGGTTCGTCACCCCTGGTTTAGACCATCCTTCCACCGACCCCTTAATGTCCTGCTGCATTTTCATTCCTACCTGCCCCTAATCTCCATCAACCCAAAGTTTGAGATGGTCTCATCAGGCTTAATGTGATGGGAACTTCAAGCCTTCTCAGCTGAAGTACTCGTCATTCTTTGGTCTTATTACCTTTTGTTTCTAATTTGTTCCAAATTTTACCTAATCTTACCTCATCCCTTTAATATCAGAAAGAGATAATTCTAGCATTAGAGGCCAAGATCTGCCTAACTTGACATTTTCCACCTCAAATAGAATAGTTTCCTACTGTCATTGCTATCATTGTATCAGGCGCTATCAGCCGACACTTTAAAGGATTTCATGGTGAAGAACTGTGGACAAGTGAGTTTTCTATAGAAGGCTTGTGTCCAATTCAAAGATTCAGATGTTGCAGGGTGGTGAACTAGGCTGTAAAGACCAGAACTTGGTTTCCTTGTACTCCATTTTGCCATAAATTCTGACTGTCACCCGCTGGCTGGTATTGACAGCTAGGTGTTCAACAACCCACCACTCAGGGTAGGCTGTACTTTTCAGCACAGTAGAACAACCTCCCTGTAAAGGACACCTAATTCCAGAGCCAAAGTGTCCTTTAGGGAGAGGTGTCCTCTTACCAAAGAGTTTATATAAGAGTAAAAATTATAATTTTACAAATGAAAACTGTCCTTTATAGAGAGGTGTCCTCTAACGTAAGTGTCCTCTCATGGAGGTTCTACTGTATATCATCTTACATGGAACCACTGTGGCCCATCTAGCCTTCAGCCAACCTGTCTGGTAGAACCACATTGACTGAATTTTCTAGATGCCTTACTTTTCGGCACTGCTTTTTACAGTACAACATTTTTAAATTCCTGGACCTCTCTTCCAGAATCACTACCAGTAAGTAAATACCAAGTCAACTGATAAAGCACAATTTGGATTATAGATAATAAACACAAAGTAATAAGACCAAATCCAAATAAATAAATAGTGTGACGTTTCGGTAACAGTGTTGTTACCATCTTCAGACAAAAGTACTGAATGTGATGTTTTGGTAACAACACTGCTACCGAAATGTCACACACTATTTATTTATTTGGATTTGGTCTTATTACCTTGTACCAAGTCAACTGGTTCATCGCAACAAGCAAATTCCTAGTAATAACTTCAGTGAGATACTTATTGTTGTCGTGTCCAATGAAGAGCCTCAGATGCCTCCTTACATCTCTATCACAGCAGTCACAATGTCCTCTATCTTTTGTGTGTATACTGTATTGTTGTTGTTGTTGCGTCCAATGAAGAGCCTCAGATGTCTCCTTACATCTCTATCACAGCAATTGTAATGTCCTCAATCTTGGGTGTGTATACTGTATTGTTGTCGGGTCCAATGAAGAGCCTCAGATGTCTCCATGCATCTCTATTACAGCAGGAGATATTACTCATTTCTGCAGAGGTATGAATAATGTAAAAAAAAAAAAAAACATTTAGAACTTTATACAAAGAAGGAATAAAATCAAAGAAATGGGCATCCAGATATGTACAAAAGTGAAACATGTGAAATTGTACTGGGAGATAAGGTGGATAAATTAAGAAAAAGGCATCTTCTTATTGTGTAACTGAACGTTGCTGATGGCACCAGCCATCAGTAACTTTCAGTTGCACGATAAGGAGATGTATTTTTCTTAATTGATGATTATATTATTTCAGGCGAAGCCTACTCATTGTAAGCAAAATAGTTCCTCCCAAGAGAATAACAGTCTTTGATTTCCAGACTTAAGTCTGATCATCTACAGACAATGACTTTCCTGAATGGTTGCAAGGTTTTCCCACTATGTACTAAGTGCAATTCTCAACCTGCAACCCCAAAACACATTATTGACTGTATTGAATCATCCATTGATGAGCTCTACTCATCCCCAGCAGACACCATCAAAAGTCTCAAGCTTTACAAGCTTGATACCCTAATATGATTGAGTGGAGATAAGAAAGAAGAAGAAAATAGTTCCATTTTTAAAATAACCTAACCTAAACTAACCTATACATTCTAAGGCTAACACAGTGGCTTCAGAAATAAGAATCTCACCAAACTTTCTTCTAATCTTCAGTTCAGCCTGAGTAGTTGACGCTATGTTCTCCAAGATCCTATCTTAATCCTATCTCTCTATCCCTTTAAATTAACTACATTTTTACTAACCTATGGATCTCAAATATGGTATAAATTTATTGATAAAAGAAGTAAGCAAAGATTAAACTCTCAGCAATATCAGATTTTTCTGGAGGAGGAGGAGGAGGAGGAGCAGTAACAAGCTCGGTAAAAAACCTGGGCTCAGCTGGCCTGACTGATAGTACCCTGTAAGGGCTCCTAATCCAGGGATACAGGATGAGCAGCATTTGTACTCCATGTTAGGAGTGGCTTGCACATGGTGTCTGTTCCTCATGTCAGAGGCGGCCATTTCTTTTGGAGCTAAGTCGGCCTGCCACTGAGTAGTGCTTCCAGTCTTAATGACAAAGGCAGACGCATTCTACTTCACCCAGTGTGGTGATAAGAAAGAAGAAGAAGAGAAGATTCTTCTTTGGGTAGTGAGAGCCTATAAAACGACCTCATCAAATTACATTTATAGTTTGGCAAAAATATCTATTCTAACGATCACGTAGAATCTTTGATAATAAAATACGAATTGGCCAATCTATCAAAAGAAGACTGTAATTTATTCAGACCGCATGCCCTAACTATAATTCACAACTTCATAGAATCAAGAATGGCTGAAAGCTAACACTAATGAAACATTCCGAAAATTTCTCCCATTTGGAATTCCTTACTATTTTCGTTCAAATTTTTACAACACACAGTTCATTACAAATCATGTTAATTTTGGAGAATTTCTGGCGAAAATCAGGGCAACAGTGGTTCCTAGCTGCTTCTGTGGAAAAGAAAACCAAGACTCAATACATTTATTGATAGAATGTCCATCCTTTCACAGCTACAGAAGTAATCATTTTTGTCCCATCAAAGAAATGTGCAAATTTGAATAAACAAAGACACTTATGTAAAATCAATAATTTTTGTAAATTCATTTTAGATTTTCTTTTCTGTTTGGGAAAAATCAACATTTCAGTTTTAAATTAGTTTTTAGTCTTGTTTATTGAATTGTATATAAAACGAATTGTATATAAGCTGCTAAAATGTATTTAGGCGCAAGTATCCCAAGTTGGGATATTGCGTCCAATATGTCAAATAAATAAAATTAAAAAACATATATTTTAAATAGGAGAAATAATTATTAGAAAATGTTCGTAAAATTTTTCAATTTTTAAGAGGGGCAAAATAAAAAATAATATTTTTATTCATTTAGTTAGGTCAAATTACAATTACAAAACTATATTCATAATTTTCTTTTGGATATTATTTTCAACATATAAATGAACTGTATTTATAACTTAGGTATATATGTTTTGATATATTATATACATTTCTCTCTGATATTATAATTTTTAATGTTTAAATTTATATTCTTCCAAATTAATGTCTGAAAACAATCTTAAATTTGCATTTAAGTCTGTTTTGATTGAATTTCAATTTTGACCAAAAAATCTTAAAATACGTTCCATATTTATATAGAAAATAAATTTTAATATTTTAAAATTAATTTGCTGTGCTATATATCATATACAAAATATCTGGAAAATAAGTAATTTTAACTATCGGGTTTTGAAAAATGTAAACAAATTTAAATGGACATATTACGACTGTCATTTTAAAAAATCGGAAATACGCTGTTTACAGACCAAACGAATCACAAAAAAAATAAAAGTTTAAAATGTTATCGTACAATACCTGAATATGCTTTAGGGTAAGTGAAAAGTGTTTTTAAATTCTTGAAGAAAAAATATTACTTGGAGTATTTAATAGCACACCAGCTATGACCGCCTTAAAAAAAAAACTGCAAAGTGACCAATCTTTCAATAAGAATTTTTCAGTTTTGTTTTTTTATTTATTTATTTTTGCTTGATACATAAAAAAAAAAAAAAAATTAATGGGGATTTAAGAATTAAATTTACCAGTATATATATATGTGTTGATTTCAAAAAAAGATTCATTTATATTTCTAAATTTTAATTCTATATATAGTCTTTGCCGTCTAAAAGTTTTCAATTTTTTATAATTATTATTGACACATAAATAGGAGATATTAAAAATTCATTTCTCTTTTTGAAACACTAAAATTTTGTTGATTCAGTTTAAATAAAAATTATAATATGTTATTATCACACACACATACTTATAAGAGAATTATACTTCTTTTTACTTATAATTGGTGTAAGATCTATAGACAAATATATTGAAAATATATAAATTATGTTTATTTTTCACATTCCACTCTTAAAAACTCATTTGTTCTTGATATTACCATATATCTAAAAATTCTTGTTTGTTGCAGAAAATACAAAAGGTTCTGCTTCTTGGAATACAACACTTCAACACTACATCGTAGCTTTCTTCCCGAACCCGTGGTGTAGAATTATATCGTCTTGTCTAGAACTGTACAGTTCAACTGGGTAGTTGTCAATTTGCACTTTTTCATAAATGATTTTATTCTGATTATTTCTTTTTCTGTCACTGCTGAGAAATTCTGCGCAAATGCGCTGACATGCAAAGTTAAAGCTACACAAAGCTCCAGGCAACTATAAATAACTATATACATAAAAATCAGGTCTTAGGAAATTCAAATGATCAATTAACATCTTAATGAACATATGATTTAAAAAAAAAACTATTAATATAATATTTTGAAAGAGAGAGAAAATGTAGATGTAAAAAGGGCTTAATTAAAATTGTAAGTTATTTCTAATCATCAACATCATCAATATAGATATCCTTGGGTTATAAAAAGAAATAGCTTCTTTTTATTAAAATTTTTAATAAAGACAACTTTTTAGAAAATAAAAAAATATATATAATAATAAATTATTTTTAATATACATATAATTTATATATTTTCTCTATTTAATGTTATTGATCACTACACCAATCGGAAAATAAAAATTAATATTCAAAATAATTCAAATATAGTACGATAGATGGCGCTAATAATTTTTAAAACTTGCTAATTACTAAATTTAGAGAAAGAAAACACTTTTTGATTAATATTTATAAAATTAGAGCTTATTTAATATCTAAATCATCTATTAAAATTGAAAATAAATCAATTTATTTTTAATTACCCAATATTAGTTTTCCTAAAAACAAGGGCTTTTCGTTAAAGAAAAGTATCGATTATCTGGTTTTATCTTTCTAACTATATCTAGTTGAGAGTCTTTGACGTGTTTAAAGCTCTCTTAATGAAATTAAAATTAGTGATAAATTTTTTATTATTTTTCATAATTAGTGTTTGTATTATAACACATTTATATTAGTACTATTAATTATGTCTTTAATTAATAGTACTAAAGTGTTTAGTATTGTTTACAAAGCTCTTCTAGTACTATATATATATATATATTGCGTATGATTCTTCTAGTACTAGAAAAAGTGTATGTATCCATGTTTACGAATTGTGCAACAACCCTTTCATTAATTTCTTTGATATTGGTGTTATGCACTCAAAATATTCATAAGCAATTTTTTTAAATGGCTTATTCAATAATGATAAATCATAATTTGGGTTATAGATTATAACTACATGGATTAAGTCTTATTTTCTTGTAAATAATATTGTATTTGAAAACATTAAGATGTGAATGTTTTTTCACACATAAATTAAAAACTTCTACTGGCATTACAATGAAAAAATATATTGGGAGGGCATGGCTCATCAATTTCATCACAGTAAGGATAATACAAGTTTGATTTTATGGGTGAAAGAAAAATTTGTGTATTATTGTTTTCATTTGTTATATATAGATGGCACGTTATTGCTTTGTATTAATGTTGAATTTATTTAGTTTTTAAGAGTTTAATTTGTGCCCCCATATATATTTTTAATTATCCCAAATATTATTTTACTATGTTATAAATAACCTAGTTGATAAAGCACAATTTGGATTATAGCTACAATAAAATAAGACCTAATCCAAATTATAGTGTGTGACATTTCGATAACAGCGTTGTTACCATCAACAGACAAAAGAAAAATATCACAGCATGTTTACACACTTGATAAGAGTACTATTTAAGAACATGCTGTGATATTTTTTCTCATTTTACCAAAACACTATTAATTTATTTGGATTAGGTCTTATTACCTTGTAGCAGTGTTGGGCATTAAAAAATTATTTTTCAATTAAATTGAAGTGCAATTAACAATTGATTAATTGTTAATTGTGAAAAATACAATTAACAATTAATCAATTGTTAATCTTTAATAAATCATTTTAATTAATATTTCCCAACACTGCCTGAGATAAAAAGTGTTTTTATTAAATACAACACACCTTTTCCATCGTCAGCTGCAGTTGAACGCCTTTTTTCTTTTGCGACAATGACAAATTTGCCAAAGAGTCACAAATTGTCGGACAGCATGTTCGAGAAGAGAGTGGTACTGAAATGCAGTGTTGGGCATTCAAAAATTATTTTTCAATTAAATTGAAGTGCAATTAACAATTAATTAATTGTTAATTAGAAAATTGCAATTAACAATTAATTAATTGTTATATATAATTGTAAAAATACAATTTACAATTGCTTAATTGTTAATTGTGAAAATTACAATTAACAATTAATCAATTGCTAATCTTTAATAAATCATTTTAAATAATATTTGCC
Source organism: Cordylochernes scorpioides (assembly GCA_030710605.1). Classification (NCBI taxonomy): domain Eukaryota; kingdom Metazoa; phylum Arthropoda; class Arachnida; order Pseudoscorpiones; family Chernetidae; genus Cordylochernes; species Cordylochernes scorpioides. The sequence goes on along the minus strand of CP092873.1, from coordinate 69,196,393 downwards.
CAACACTGCCTTGTAGTAAATAACCGAGGGTAAAATAGATACAAGAAAATAAGACATCCAAATTGTGTTTTATCTCATTAGAGTAAAATATTATCGGATAATTTTTTTAAATTCACTAAAACCAAGTCTTACAATGAGAAAGGTGCTGGAATTTTTAAAAATATATATTTTAACAACAATTAAAAGGACACTCGTCCCAGATGGGTAAACATAGCAGTTATCTACAGAAAGTGGAGATTAACATTGACCTTTCTTCAAGTTGGATCCATCAACTGTGTTGTACCTATTATCTCTGCTGTTCTCCAGAATTTGTTAAAAGCTAGTGCATTGGGTTTGCTTTTCACTACTTTTGCCATTAGAACATATGCATTTTTTTTTTTTTTTATTGTTCAAATAATGAATAAGCAATCAATGGCAATCAAATGACTGGTACAAAGCAGGATGGACAAGCACCGGTTCTGTCCTCCCAACTTTAGTTCCAGACTTAAGTCTGGTCATCTATGGACAATGACTTTCCAGAATGGTTGCAAGGTTTTCCCACTATGTACTAAGTGCAATTCTCAACCAGCAACCCCAAACCATATCATTGACTGTATTGACTCATCCATTGATGAGCTCTACTCATCCCCAGCAGACACCATCACCATCAACAAGCTTTACAAACTTGATACCCTGATATGATTGAGTGGAGATAAGAAAGAAGAAGATGAGCAATCAATGATGCATTCCCAGCAGATACCATCAAAATCTCAAAATTGATACCCTGATATGATTGAGTGGCGATAAGAAAGAAGATGAGCAATCAATGATGCATCCCCAGCAGACACCATCAACAAGCTCTACAAGATTGATACCCTGATATGATTGAGTGGAGATAAGAAAGAAGAAGATGAGCAATCAATGACCCTGGAGTGTACAGCAGTCGCCACTATCCTGAATCCTCTCAACTTGGTAACGAAGACATTTTGGCATTAGCCTTCTTAGAGAGTGTAGGGATGTTACATCATCCCTTTATATATACAGTTGACTCTCGATAATTTGAAACTCAAGGGACCAGAGAAATATTTCAATTTATCAAGAGTTCAAACAACCAAGAGGGAGAGAAAACAATCAAGTAAACAAGAGTTTGAAGTTTTAGCAGTTTCAGGATATACATACTATGTTGATACAAGATTAAATAAGTGACTTACCGCAAGTTTTTTAAAAATTAATTTTATTGGGAGCTCTTTGGGTCTTGTCCTTTCTCAGACAAGAGTTTGATAACATTTTGAATTATGCCCTGGTCTAACGTTTGTAATCTTGATGTTGTGTTGGCTGGGAAAAAATCAATTTTACGTGGTCTAATGGTGGTGGGTTATTATGCACAGTGCAGTTGTCCAAAAACAGTAAGATTTTATGTTTTTGCTTTTTCATGTCACTGTTAACTGAGGTCAGCCATTCATTAAACAACTCTGTCACCATCCACAATTTTTTGTTTGACCTATAAACTGTGAACAGCGATTTTATCCATTTAAAACAGTGTGGTTTCGCAGATTTCCCTATTGTAAGTGGTTTCAACTTTTGATAACCGTCCATATTACACGTTAAAAGAACAGTTAACCTATCCTTGCTGAGTTTCCCTCCATGACACACTTCATCTTTAAATGTCAGAATGCAATCAGGAAGACATTTATAAAAAAAAACAGTTTTGTCTGTGTTGAATATATTCCTAGGGTCATAGCCTTTCAAAAGTTTGTTTAGGTCATCAATCATTGAGAACAAATGGAAATATCCACGCTGGCGCTCTCTCCGCAATTAAAAAAAATGATATGCTGTGTTGATTTTTGAAATTTGAGAGCCACCCCTCACTTACTGCAAATCCTGTAATTCCAAGAGACTGCACAAAAGCCTTGGCTTTTTCCTTCATCATAACTGTCTATGGGAATGTAAAATGTCTACACTGACGAATCCACTTAACCAAGCTCTCCATCCGTTGAGCATAGGAAATTTGAGATCTAACTTTGTTTAGTTAGTTCGCGGACTGGTCTCTGGCTTTAAAAAATCACTGCCAAAATTTTCCCTCATATTTTAATTTTCAGATAGAATCTCACATATTAATAAAAATCAAGTAAACAAGCATTTAATCAAAATTCATGACTTATATTTTAAACATTTGAACAGACAGTTATTCACAAATATTCACATTTGTGGTAAGCTACTATTCTTTCAACTTCAAATTACCGAGGGGACCAATTAATATTGATTTTAAAATAGCGCACAACGTTTACAGGAAATATAACCATTTTAATGTTATCAGATTGGTAGCAGATGAAAATTATATTTCTACAATAAAATAAAATCCAAATAAATTAATAGTGTGTGGCATTTCAACATTGTTACCATTATCAGACAAAAGAATAAAATCTTTTTATTCATTTATTTTATTCTTTTTAATTATTTTATTTTTCCCGTTGTCTGATGAGAGAGATGGTTACAACGCTGTTACAGAAAGGTCTTATTTTATTGTAGCTATAACCCAAATTATGCTTTACTAGCCGAATGACCCGGGCAACGCCCGTGTTTTACCCGATTGAATGTTTTTATTCAAATACTATTTGTTACAATTATAAATTGGCGCCTTAAATAAATGCATATATTAGTTAATAACTATAGCCTATGTGCTTTATCTGTCTATGTACTGTTGGCTTCCGTAGGCGTCTCTTACTGGGAAAAAGAAAGAGAGGATTCCATTTAGTTATTAACTAATATATGCATTTATTTAAGGAGCGACCCGCTTCAACACAATAGTTACAAAAACGAAAAAGCGAGTGGGGGGGGGGGGCAAAGGTGGCGTGATCGTAGCCAACCAATAGGAGAGCGCCATTCCAAAAAAAAAAGCAAACGGTGACAGAGATGAAAACTGAAGAATTAAGAGATGAAGAACGCATGACGCTCGTAACTGTATATTGAATCAATATATATTTTTAATGCAATTTGTTTTCAAAACTATTCTAAATGTGAAAAAAAATAGTAAAAAAATAAAATTGTACTGGGATCAGATGAATGAATTAAGAAAAAGGTATCTCCTGATCAAATAAAAGTTGCTGATGGCTTATGTCATCTGCCAGAATAATAAATACATATATTATGATGGATTAGTGCACCATCTGTTATCAAAATTCTTAACTATTATAAACGCGTATGATTCGGTGGGGTCGGTGGAAGGCTGGTTAAACCGTTTGGTTTTCGACCACTAGGACCTGGGTTCGATTCCCGCATTGGACACTTTTTTATGTTTAAAAAAAAAAAGCTCCAATGGCCCCCGATTCTTGCAAAAGTCCAACCCCACCAGTGAGTGCAAGTAACCAAACGGGACTCTGGCACATTTGTAAGTGCAAAGTCGAACTGCTTTTCACATGTGTCGACATGTGGTGCGCTTACAGTAAAAAAAGCAGTCGCTAACTACTCACCATGATTATCATGGCCTGTACCACGTGTAATAAGGATAAGCAAAAAAATATATATTATGATGCATTAGTGCACCATCTGTTATCAAAATTCTTAACTATTATAAACACGTATGATTCTTTTTAAAAATAAACAATTTCTACTGCCCTTACTGCAATGGAAAATTTTTATTTATTATAATAACTGTACGTGGTTAGCTTTTCTTGATTAATCAAGAATAGGAATTTGACCAATTCTGGGATAATTGAAAAAATCAATAAATAGTTGATATTTATTCTGACAGATAGTGCAACTCATCGGTAACTTTTAGTTGACCAATGACTTAATTCTATAAGTCGAACCTCTTTAATTCAACACCCCAAGGGATCAGAGGTTGAATTAAAGGAAGTGTTGAATTAACGTTAGATTATTAGCTAATCATCTAACTCACTAAAATAATATTTTTTAACCCTTAGTTACTCGTGCTAACTTTTGAGGCATAACTACTCGCGCTGGGTGTAATACACCTGGTGTTTTAACCTGGTGAAATATCACTTAAAACTAAATAATTTTTGAACCTTTTTGTATGATAGAATTATTTTATTAACAATAAAGATATTTTAATCAATAATCTGAGTAATATTTATATTTTAATATATTTTAAAAACTAAAATGTTAATTTAAGCACCAAATCAATTTTGTTGAATTTAGGATACAATTTTCGAAATATTTACATACATTGCCTACATATTATAATAGAATGTTCTTTACAAACATTCTTTTGGCACTTCTGGCATAGTTTTTGGTCTAACGATCTTTTTTATAAGAACAAAGATGGCATCTTTTCTGGGCCTTTGAAAGAGGTTCTGGAATGTCTTCTACCTAAAATATTAAACGATTAGAGATAAATTTTTCAATTATATTTTGACATAAAACTTACCATAGTTTCTGGTGACTGACCAGGATTTTCCGGACAATACTTCGAAGTGGTTTCGAAAAGGATTTGGTAGTAGACCTGATATGATGATACTCTGTTACCAATTCAAGTGATAGAGCTTTTAGGATATCCTTTCTTCTTTTGTAAATGTTTTGGGGTTGATTCCCATCAAAAAGAAGTTTGGAATTAACTCCAGCAATATTTAAAAGTTAAAAAAAGATACACAGGGTCCATATTTTGGTACGTCATCCCACAGAATAGAGTGACGTCTTTTGATCCAATAGGTCCACCCATCCTTTTGTCATGTTGTAAAAAATAATCATTTCTGGCTTCTTCTTTTCATTAGTCTCTTCATCAATTGTTGCTGTTGAGTGCATTGTAGATAATAGAATGACACTTTTGCCCATTTTAGGAACATATGATACAAGGGAAACATTTTTTTGAAAACCAAAAATTGAGCTAAACACTTGTCGTGCGCGATTTGGCATATATTCAGGTGGTATTTCTCTTGTTGTTCTTTTTGAGTGTTCCTACTAAGGTCAATTTATGGTCATTCAAAAGAGCTACTGCAAGAGGATAGCTGGTATACCAATTGTCAGTAGTTATGTTGCGTTTTGACCCAGAGATTGGAAGTACAAGAGTCTTTCAACTACATTGTTGGGAGAGTTACTTATTTGATAAGGGCCTTCAGGTTGCTTACCAGCGTATATTTCAAGATTCACTACATAGCTCGTGCGGGAACAACATAACACATAAGTCTTTATGCCATATTTTGCGGGTTTATTGGGAAGGTACTGCTTGAAACTACATCGGCCTTTGAATGGAATATTCTTTTCATCTACTGTCAAATATTCTCCAGGATGATACATAGTTTTGCAGTTTGTAACGAATTCTTCAAATATTTCTCTAATTGGTGCTAGTTTGTCAACTTTTTTTCTTATTTCATGTTTGGGAAAATAATCGAAACGCAAACACATGAGTAAAAAGAGAAATCGCTCGCAATTCATTACAGACCGGAAAATTTCGAATCCGGTTCCATCATCTGCTCATATTTCTTGAAAGGAAAGATGGCAGGCCTTTCTTGTCCCAGAAAGTAACAAAAGTCCAATAAGAGCCCAAATTTCTACATCATTAGTATCTTTTGCATCCCTTTCTTGAGAAATATTTTCTCGAATCCGTGAGATATATTGATTGGTGTTACATTCTATTTTTTCAACTATTTGTGATAAATTTTCTGTAAGCTCCAACAGCTGTTGTGATGTTATTCCATCTCTTTTCGGGCCAGGAAGGTGAGAAATTATGTTGCAAGAGCAAATTCTTACCTTTATACTTTGCCATTCACTGGTCTTCCACTGCGTTGTCTGGTCTCTTCCCACATAGAAACTGAAAGTTGAACCAAATTCTTCGTTTTCAGATTCCAACTCAGATTCAGAATCATGGTAGCTATATATTTCGGTATTTTCATCAGAAGATATGTCCGATATGTGCCACCAACAAATTCATTTTCAGATTAAGAATTAGAGATAGGTGAAGTATCCATGAAATATTTTTTACAATTAATAGCAAACGATAGTTTTTGGAGGGCTAGGAATAAAGAGCAAACAAAGAATATGTGAACAAAACCAACGGAAATCCATCCGGCTGAGTCTAAAACCTAAAAGATATAGGCGAGCTGTCACTCACGGCCTGCCAAAAGTGTTACGTAAACACTCGCGCTGGGTGTAAACCACCCAGCTTATATGATTACCAAAAGGTTAAATGTATATTTTTGAAATTCATTAGGCCAATCTATGCTTCACCACAAATAATTAAGCTACCGAGACACTCAAGCTGCTATATTTATTATTTACAGTTCATTTTTACAGTTTAGTATCTTACTGGGTGTAATACACCCAGCACGAGTAATTAAGGGTTAAAAATTGTTTTGTAATATAAATTAATGATATTAATTGAAACCATTGTATGTACTTTTTTGTATTTATTTTTTATTTTCATGATTACTTTTAGTATCAGGGACAAAAAGGCAATAATACATATTTTTGAAACATAAATAATTACAAATAATATTTTATTCTAATTGAAGAATATAGCAGTGGAAAGAGGAAATAAATATGGAAAATAAAAAGAAAATTTAAAAATAATCATGAAGATCTTTTTAAAAATTCCTTTATAGATGTCTGTTTTTGCACAGAAATCCTATTCAGGATGTATTCCAGATGGTCTATTTAAAAAAATAAACATGCATGTCTTTCTTCCTCTAGAATGTGTTTTAAATAACAGAGTTTTTATTGTATTAAAGGCATCCACTGCTGCTGCAGGTGTTATTGATTTTGTTTAAATCTTTTATAATAACATGGAAATGGAATATTGAAATAAAATGTTATCATAATCATTGTGGCTATATATTTTATGAAGATTTATTTATTCAAAATGAAATAAATGGTAAATTAAAAAAAACTAAAATATTTCAATGCTGAAAATTAAAAAGAAAATAATATTATTAATTGGCATATGAAGCCTAAATTCCCGCATAAAAAAAAAACAAAAAAATAACACTCGCGACATTGCGCAATGGCACTGCAAAGTGAAACTTAAACTAACAGAAACCTAAAGTGCGCAAGCGCGATTCAATCGGCGCCCGCCGTTCGAGGCGCTTGCCACTGCCGTAATACCTTTTTAGCGGTAAAGTGGTATGTAAAAAAAAAACATTCAACTGTAAAAATTCGAATTTTAAAATGGTCGAACTATCGGAACTGTCGTATTATCGATACTGTCGAATTACGGTTTGTTATTTGATAGGCCGGAGGTCAGGATATCAAAATATGGTCGAATTAAGGTAGAGTGTCAAATTTGCGTGTGTCGAATTAACAAGGTTATACTGTATTTTGAAAACCAATTCCATGAATTTCCATATCTGCTACCAATCTGTATATTAATATTAATTATTGTATTATAATAATTGTAGTTCCATTAAAAGTTGTGCACTTATGATAGTCATCATCAGATACTTCTTCCACCTTTCTCAAATACTTCCTCATTGAACCTGCTGTAATCCTTTTTGATATCACGGAGAAAAGGCGCAACAACAGCTGGGACATATCTACATTACTAGTGTTCACAATCTTTGAAAAATAATTACAATATCTACCTGATGATAAGGCACAATTTGGATTATAGTCTAAGAATATTATTCTGTGTTTCTCAGAAAACTATCTTTTTCTTATCTGCTATCTTGTCTACACACTTGATAACAGTAACTATTTAAAACATGCTGCTGTGGTATAATTTCTCATTCAGTACTTTTGTCTGAAGATGGTAACAACGCTGTTACCGAAATGTCCCACACTATTTATTTATTTGGTCTGATTACCTTGTGTTTAATATCTACAAGAAAATAAGACCCAATCAAGGTTATTAGTGTGTGATGTTTCAGTAACAGCGTTGTTACCATAATCAGACAAAAGAATAAAGGCAAATAATAAATTAATAGTATGTGACATTTTGGTAACAGCATTGATAAGGCACAATTTGTATTATATATATATAGTCACGACCGTCTTTCCTCATCGGCCGGCCGCCTCTGTCACGGATGCGCGCGCACAGGGAGGTCACGTGCTCGCCGGCTCCCTCGAGCCGGATTTGAACCAGCGACCTAAGGATCACCGTTGTAACATCTACAGTCGGGTAAAACACGGGCGTTGCCTGGGTCATTCGGCTAGTAGATTATAAACACAAGGTAATAAGACCAAATCCATATAAATAAAATAATATTTATTTGGATTGTGTCCTATTACCTTGTGTTGGTATCACCATTGTTGGCGAAACCAACAACAACAGCATTGTTATCATTATCAGATAAAAGAATAAAAATGGTTTTTTTATATATAGATATTATATATATATTACACACCCATACCTCGCTTTGCGTCGGGGTTACGTTCCAAAAAAACACGACGCAAATTGAAACGGCGCAAAGTGAAAATATGTGAAGGCGCAATCAAAAACAAAGGTGTTGCCATATTTTAGGAAAAAAATTCAAAAAAAGATTGAAGACTCGAATCCAAAACAACGCAACTTCGAAAATCTAACGACGCACAGTGAAAATCAGTAAAAATTAAGCAGCGACACAACTTCGAAAAAAACGCAAAACGAAACAACGCAAAGCGAGGTATTAGTGTTTATATAGATTTTTATTCTTTTGTCTGATGATATGGTAGCAATGCTGTTACCGAAATGTCACACACTATTAATATATTTGGATTAGGTCTTATTTTATCTTGTAGCTATAATCCAAATTGTGCATATAACAATTACAATATCTATAAAGGGAGGAAAATATCTGAGGTATTCACCAGGTAATAAGACCAAATCCAAATAAATAGTGTGCGATGTTTCAGTAACAGCGTTGTTACTATTTATTTATTTAGATTTGATATTATTATCTTGAGTTTATCTCTATATATATAAAAGTCAATGTCTGTCTGTCTGTTTCGCGATAAACTCAAAAACTACTGAACCAATTGGTACCAAATTTTGCATGTCGCTTTTTATAAACCTGAGGAAAATTTTCGGCTACATTTTGATTAGTATTTTTGACTATTTCTTTTTTTCATTTAAAGAACTTTTTTTTTTACGCAGAGTAATCCGGAATGGAATGAATACCCAAATATGGCCATTTTTATAAGCATCGGTGGTTCAGTGGTAGAATGCTCACCTGCCACGCGGGCGGCCCGGGTTCGATTCCCGGCCGATGTATTTTTTTTTTACAATTTTTAAAACTCATTTATATTATGTATAATATAAATATATATTATTATATCAACTATATTAATTAAATCAAATACCTAAACACTAATATAATACAATTTTTGCCATCACACACACTTTTTTCCTGTTGTTTATGTGTTACTTCTGTATTGCTATTCTATATGGCACTTCTAATATTTATTATTGATGTACTTTCAGTATGATGGAAATTGCAATCGGGGGAATTCTCGGGCGAAGCCGGGTCATACGTCTAGTAATCTATAATTGTGCCTTATCAATATGAGGTAGTGTCCATTCTACATAGGGTAAAACTAAGCAACTAATATGATGCACTTGCGCGCCATCTGTTATCAATATTCAAAACTATTTTAAAGGCGTAAGATTCTTTTTGAAATTAAACAATTTCTACTGCCCTTACTGCAATGGAAAAATTAAAGGGAGGGCCTGGCTCATCAGTGGTGAACCCTCCCAGCGGTTTCGCCAGTTTAATCTACCATACCGCTGTTATATTGCATTTTTGGAACTTCCTTTTATAGTGATACAGTTGGTAGACTCTTGGAATGGGTATTTTAGAAGAACTATGGACATAAGCTTTGAGGACAGTAGAATTACATACATTTATACATTTGCGGAAGAGCGATTGCTCGAAGCATATTATATATTTATAAATGTATGTAATTCTACTGTCCTCAAAGCTTATGTCCATAGTTCTTCTAAAATACCCATTCCAAGAGTCTTACAACAGTCAACTATAAAAGGAAGTTCCAAAAATGCAATATTACAGCGGTATGGTAGATTAAACTGGCGAAACCGCTGGGAGGGTTCACCACTGATGAGCCAGGCCCTCCCTTTAATTTTACCATTGCAGTAAGGGCAGTAGAAATTGTTTAATTTCAAAAAGAATCTTACGCCTTTAAAATAGTTTTGAATATTGATAAGCAACCAATACACTGCCCTTGTTCACCAAACAATAAAAGGCATTAGTGTACCATCTGTTAAAAGGAAACTTTGACCTCTATGTTTCTTCTTTTTAAAATAAACTATTTTCTACTGCAATGATCAAATAATGGCCTGGCTCATCAGTAGTGAACCCTCCCATTAATTTATCACCGCAGTAAGGGCAGTAGAAAATTGCTTTATTTAAAAAAGAAACGCATCAAAAATATAGATGGAAATTTTGCCCGGAGGATATTGATCTAAAGAGACAAGGGCCGCCTCTCCCTTCAAAATAGACGTCAAAATCAGGCGCCATCTATTGACCGTCACCGCAAACTAGCGGCCTCGGGTCGGTGACAAAGCCACAACACCAGCTTTGGCAAACTGAAAAGCATCCACCTAGAGACCATGGTTTTGGGCTAATGGCCCTCGTCAGCCTAGGGCGGACTTTATTCAATGAGATCCAAACGGGATCTAATGGAATCTTGACAATTTGCCAAAGAGGTGCTTAGCTGGCATCTGATTTTGATGTCTATTTTGATGGGAGAGGTGACCCTTGTCTCTTTAGATCAATATCCTCCCGGGAAAATTTCCATCTATATTTTAGCCATAGATATGGCCCAGCCACTTTGCCAGCTAAATACCTTTTTGGCAGATTGTGAAGATTCCATTAGATCCCGTGTGGATTTCATTGAATAAAGTCCGCCCTAGGCTGACGAGGGCCATTAGCCTGAAACCATGGTCTCTAGGTGGACGCTTCTCAGTTTGCCAAAGCTGGTGTTGTGGCTTTGTCACCGACCCGAGGCCGCTAGTTGCGGTGACGGTCAATAGATGGCGTCTGATTTTGACGGGAGAGGCGACCCTTGTCTCTTTAGCATCAAAAATAGTTTATATTTTTTTAAACAAAAAAATCTAGGGGTGTAAAAAGCATTTTTATTTCATTAATTCACAGAAACCACAGTAAATTTTATAAAGAAACCAAAGTTAATGAAAGCTGCCCAGTTCATTTAATATATTGTGACATTTATGAAACTAAAAAAACTTTTTAAAAAAAATGCTCCAATGGCCCCCAATTCTTGCAAAAGTCCAACCCCACCAGCGAGTGCAAGTAACGGAAGGGGGCTATGGAAGATTTGTAAGTGCAAAAGTCAAACTTCTTTTCACATGGGTTGACATGTGGTGCACTTACAGTAAAAGAAATCACCAACTTCTTCCCACCATGATTATCATGGCATGTACCATGTGTACTAGGGATAATAAAAAACAATAATATAATCACTGGCACTTAGAGGCCATTTGGATCAATAATTCTGGAGTTACAAAATATTGTTCTGGCACAAAGTTATAAAAAAACATTTTATTAAGCTGCGTAGAAGCTTGAAGCAAAATAACCCCTTTTAAAGTATTTATTGAAATTTTTTATCTTCACACGACCTCTCAGGCCATGTATGTATGTACCAGTAATTATAAGTTAAATACTTTGGCATCTAGTGCTTCTTATCAATAACACAAGTTTACAAAATTTTAAAAAGTTTTGATGTTTGAGCATTTGGGGGTCTGTGGAAGGCTGGTTAAACCGTTTGGTTTTCAACCACTACGACCCGGGTTCGATTCCCGCATTGGACACTTTTTTCTGTTTAAAAAAAAATGCTCCAATGGCCCCCGATTCTTGCAAAAGTCCAACCCCACCAGCGAGTGCAAGTAACCAAACGGGGCTCTGGCACATTGTAAGTGCAAAGTCGAACTGCTTTTCACATGTGTAGACATGTGGTGCGCTTACAGTAAAAGCAGTCGCTAACTACCCACCATGATTATCATGGCCTGTACCACGTGTACTAGGGATAATAATAAAAAAAAAAATGCTTTTTGAGTAATCCAATGGCGCTGATTCCGAATCTGCTCCTAGATTTTCTGTATGCCATCAAAATCTATAGATAATGACCATAAAATGTATTTCACCAAATAATATTTTCATAAAGAAAACTGCCAAGTCATCATGATTGCTTCATAATTTTTATAATCATCACATCTCAAAGTTCTTCTAAAACATATGCCATTAACTTCATATAAAAATAAAATTTTAACAATTATAATAAATAAATCACTTCCAAACATTATACCATCACTTCTAATTTGAAATTGTCAAAAATTAAATAGGTATTTAAATTTTTAGCGAAAATATATTTTATTTACACAGATTAAATTTAATAAAAATTATTATTTCAAGCATCATTCATTTATAAGTTATGCCATCAACTTTATGAAAATAAAATTTTAACACATTAATAAATTCACTTCCAGACATTTTCCAAAGTTTCCAGTTTCCAAAAGAAGATCCTGCAAAAACTACCCAAATATTTTCTGTTATATATGTGCGAATATACTGTAAAAGCGCAAAGAAATGCAATAACAGACTTTGTAAAGCAGGCGTATTTTGCATATTTTGGTATAAAATTGGGAGACCAGGACAAGACATGGGCTCCACATAAGGTATGCAAAACGTGTGTCGAAACACTGTGCCTGTGGACAAAGGGTGAAAGGCAACTGACATTTGGGTTCCCTATGGTTTGGCGAGAGCCAAAAAATCATGACAAGGATTGTTACTTCGCCCACAAGACTTGAAACACTTTAACAGGAATGGTAAGAAAAAGCTTTTATACAAAGACCTATATACCACACAGCCCAAATAGTCCTCTCCCAGTTTTTTCATCCAGTGCTAATAATCCTCTTTATGATGAATCAGAAGACACCACACAAAAAGATATCGAACTGGATAATTCTGATAGTGAGAACTATGGGGAACAAGAATGTTCAAAACGTTTTTCACACCCAAAACTGAATGATTTGAAACTTGATCTGAGACTTTCAAAGCAAGGTGCGGAACTGCTTGCATCAAGATTAAAAGAAATAAGCCAACTGAAAACGATGTCAACGTAACATTTTATCGTACAAGAGAAAGTTCGTTCCTTCCTTTCTATCAGCAGGATGCAAATCTGGTTTACTGCGCTAATGTAAAAAGCTTACTACACCTATTAAAACTAGACGAATACCGTCCTGAAGATTGTCGTCTATTTATCGATGGTTCCGTGCGTAGCCTCAAATGTGTTTTACTTCATAATGGAAATAAATATGCATCTATTCCAATAGCGTATACAACAAAAATGAAGGAGAATGTTGAAAATATAAAAACCATCTTGAATAAAATCAAATACAATGAGCATAATTGGTTTATTTGCGTTAATTTAAAAATGGTTAACTTTTTACTGGGATTTCAAAGCGGATACACCAAGTATACTTGTGTTTTATGCATGTGGGATAGCAGGTCACGGCAAATACATTGGGAAACAAACAAATGACCTCTTCGAGATGAACTTACAGTAGGAAAAGCTAATGTGATTAGCAAACCTTTGGTGTCTCGGGAAAAAATCATTCTACCACAATTACATATAAATCTAGGTTTATGTAAGCAGTTTGTAAAGGCTCTAGATAAAGATGGATAATGTGTCAAATATATTTGTCATTTTTCCCAGATATTAGCCTAGAAAAGATAAAAGCAGGAGTTTTTGACAGACCTCAAATCAAAAGGCTCTTGAATGACAAAAATTTTCTAATAACCATGAATGGAATTGAAGAAGCAGCATGGTCAGGCTTTAAGGCTGTAGTACATGAATTTTTTTAGGTAATATAAGAGACGATAATTACAAAGAGCTTGTCCAAAATATGCTTAAAAATTATGAGGCTTTGGGTGTAAATATGAGTATTAAGGTTTACTACCTGCATAGTCACCTGGACAAATTCCCTGATAATCTCAATGCATATAGTGATGAACAAGGCGAGCGATTCCATCAAGCCATGAAAGTGATGGAAGAGAGATATCAAGGTGTCTGGGACTGCCACATGATGGCACATTACTGCTGGAATCTGTCCCGCGACCTGCCGGAATACACTTATAAGAGAAAATCAAAAAGGTTGAAATTCATGAAGGATTGACTGTAGCATTTTACTTTTTTGGTATTGATTCGGTTTTCTTATACTACAGTAAATAAAGTAACTTTTAGCATGCGTTCTCAGTTTTTATTTGCGTTCAATGTGTTTTTCATACCGCTTATATGGACTGATGTACCACATTGTGGCCTAAATATGTATATGTTATATCTCTAAAAATTGATGAGATACATAAAAACTAACATTATACTCGTGATCAGCACCTCAAATTAAAGTCAGAAACTGATGCATTATCAAAAACATATTTTTCAGTGTAGACCAGTGTAATTGAAGTTGCTCTTCTTCATCATTTATATAAATTTATTTTGAATACAAGGTAATTAGACCAAATAAATAATGTGTAATATTTCAGTAACAGTGTTGCTACCATCATGAGACAAAAGACTGAATTACCGATATGTCAGGCACTATTTTTTTGGATTTGGTTTTATTACCTTGTGTTTATTAGGTTAAAAATGGGCTTCCAAGCTAGAAGTTTTTTTCTCACGACTAATTAGTATATCTTCTATATATATAAAAATCAATGTTTGTATGTTTGTTTGTTTGTATGTCCGGTATACAAATTCGCAGTAGTTCACTAATTCAAACCAAAATTTCCATACATAGGTATAAAAATACGGGGAAGGACGATAGGCTATTTTAAAAAATATATAAATCAATTATTAAAACTATATATTCAAATTATTCTACTTAGCTCACGAACAGCGCCCTCTATCAAAGATTAGATTAAATTATGCTGATGCAAACAAATAGATAATGCTAATAACAAACAATTATTTTAAAAAATCTTATCTAAATATATATCACTCGGGTAGATATGCACACAGGTCAATCCCGAGGCGAAGCCCGGGTCACCCGTCTAGTATATAATAAAGACACAATTTAGATTAGAAATAAAACATAACAAGACCAAATCTAAATAGTGTGTGATACTACTACAGCATTGTTGTTGCACGCAGCATTTATTTATTTGGTCTTATATATTACCTTTATAAAAAAATTATTTTATTTAGAGTCATGAGGAAAAACCTTTTTAGCTTGAAAGTTCTTGGCCTATTTTTAACATAATAAAGAAATGCATACACCTATCTCCCTCCCTCTAAAAATGCATCAAAACAATATATTCCAGTTCATCACCCAAACAGTACAGAAGGCAATGGTGGTACCGTAACACCAGTTTGGAAAATTCAGACAAAAGCTAACTCCGCCTTTGCCGGTCCCAAGCCCGGATGAAAAAGGAGGAGCAGTAACAAGCTCACTAAAAAACCTGGGTTCAGCTGGCCCGGCTGATAGTACCCTGTAAGGTCTCCTGATCCAGGGATACAGGATGAGCAGTGTCTGTACTCCATGTTAGGAGCAGCTGCACATGGCGCTTGTTTCTCATGTCAGAGGAAACCATTTTTTTGGAGCTAAGTCGGCCTGCCACTGAGTAGTGCTCCCAGTCTTGATGACAAAGGCAGACGCACCCTACTTCACTCAATGTGGAGATAAGAAAGAAGAGACAAAAACTAAAAACTTGTATTCCATGGTTTTTGGCTATAGTCCTCAGCAATAAGGGACGGCTTCAATTTAATAACATCCTACGAGAAGTTTAAAATTTGGTAAATTTGCCAAAAAAAAAGTTAATTTTAATCAATTTTTAGAGATACCTCTTTTGGTACCATCCTCCTGCAACTTTATGTAATTTCCACTTGTTCATTCAGGATGGCAATGATGTTATTTTTATATGAACCCACCTGTGCTGTGTGAGCAGAAGAGCTTAAATTGACTTGTTCCATATGTAAATACCTGTTTTCTTTCCTCTTTTCGCTCTCCACTTCTCCCATCCATATTTCCAAATTTTTATTTTTTATTCTTTCTTATAATCTGTATATATTTACCATATGTATATAATCTTTCTCCATTTTTTATTTCCCACTTTCACAGGTTTCCCCATCTTGTATAACCCCAAGGATAATCCTCTGTAAGACCTGTGTGTCTTAATAAAGGCTTTTGTGTGTGTATTTTTATATGAAAATATAAATATGAGCACTGGTTGTTAGCACACTGGTAATTAAATCAAAAGCATTTTTGAAATATAACCATAAAATTTGAACTAAAGGGGGGTGGTTTTCAGATGGATATTACCGAATTAAAAAATCAAAATCTAGTCAACAGCTTTAGGTTGGTTTTAAAAATAACTGAAGCATCTCAGCTAGTGAACCTTTATGTGAATTTTTGGCTTGAAACTCCAGAGGTTTGAGATGTAAATCTAAAAATTAGCCAAAGCATTGAAAAAATATTTTTGCACACATTTGTTTTAGCCAATTAGATGTCAATTTGGAACAACATACCCAAGTTCATGATCAATGAAAGCTGCATCACTACACCCCATTCCATGAGATCAGATGTTGATTATTGCTGATTTTCATGCTGCATCGTCTGTCATACAGAAAAACGCTTGAGGAGCTCAATGAACTCATGTAGTCTTTACACAAGGAGATATGAAACAATAACAAAACCTACCCAAGTACTCAGTTATATGTTGAAGTGTACCAAAAAAAGGAACCTCTCCCTATAAAACTAAATTGACACAATATATATCTTAACCCTTTGAACACCAGTGTCCTGTCTCACAGGCCAGATAACAGCCACATGTAAGCTCCAATACCCTGATCACAGGCCACAAACAAACAGCTTATAAATTCTCAGAAACGACCATAAAAATCAATGTCCATATTGCTTCTTATTTTTTTAATGATGTTTATTTGAACAATTTCCTAAAAAGAACTTTGTATTTTAAAGTATTGTGTCTTAAATAAGCATGAATGAAACATCTGTATTTACTGTAATCACTATTTACACACAGGGCTAATATGCCTGGTGTTCAAAATGTTAAAGGAAGAGGTGGTACATGAATACAAACCTCCTGCAACTTTATAATATAAAATACAATACAGTAGAACTACCTCCCTGTAAAGGAAACCTAATTGCAGAGCCAAGGTGTCCTTTAGAGAGAGGTGTCCTCTTACCGGAGAGTTTCTGTTGTTGTTGTTGTTTCTTATCCCCTTGTGTAAAGATTACACGAATTCCATGAGTTCATGCTCCTCAAGCTGTTTTATGATGAGCAGCGGCCTCTCCCAAAGGTCCTGTTTAGTGCATCTAATGCAAGCCAAAATGTGTTCTGGAGCTGCAGGTACCAAACTACATTTTGGGCAAGTGGGATAAATTTTGTTATTATTTTCTATCTTCAATGGCTTGAGATGGCCTGTTCTAAATCTTGTTAGTGTTGTTTGATGCTGTCTATTTCTGATGTTCAGAGCTCCTCCTGGGTTCACTCCACTGTACTGTGGAGAGTTTCTAAATAGTAGAAATGATAATTTTGAAAATGAAAACTGTCCTTTATAGAGAGGTTTCCTCTAGTGCTAGTGTCCTCTCGGAGGTTCTACTGTATAAACTCTTTAATTAAAAACCAACTTTCAACACAAGACTGCTTTGGGTGCGTGTTGAATTAAAAAGAAATTTAAAAAAAAAAATCCAAAACACATATTTTAAAAAGTGAGAGAAGTGATATTTTTAATTCTAAAATAGACTTAAATAAAAAGTATAAAAAAATAATTTATTTACAACTTTAAATATCTATTTACACATTTATATATATATATTTATCTAAAGGCACTTTAAAGAGATGAAAGCAAAACAAAAAAAAAATGTAATTTACACTAGAATATTTACATAGTGTTATATGTAGATACAGAGAGATGGAGAGAG
This sequence comes from Cordylochernes scorpioides, assembly GCA_030710605.1. Lineage (NCBI taxonomy): Eukaryota > Metazoa > Arthropoda > Arachnida > Pseudoscorpiones > Chernetidae > Cordylochernes > Cordylochernes scorpioides. Next base: position 69,178,572 of record CP092873.1, on the reverse strand, counting down.
AAATCAAGTGTAGATGAAAGTGCGAAGAGAAAAAAAAACGCACCAAAATGAAGCATGAGTGTAGGAGAGAGTGTAATAGATTAAAAAAAAATGCACAGGTGAGATTGTTTTGCTGACAAAATAAATAAGTAAATAATAATAAAAACTGTGGTAGAGAAGCAGAAAATTTCAGATGCTTACAAAAAAAAATCATTCTGGAAAACCCAGAAAATTATTTTTTTTTTCTCTCTTTGGTTAATTGACAGAAGATGACAACAGAGATCACTCGCTGCTATCCTCTTCGTAAATTTCCTGCTTCCATCTGCGATCATAGATGGAGGGTTTTCCTGCGGTGAAGTAGCGGGGTGTGGTGGGTGGTTTCTTGGTGGTGGTGGCAGGGGATGCTGTGTTGGCCGGGCTGTAAGACTTGGAGTAGGAGTGGTCGTCCAATTCCGGATAGATCTGGTATCCAGTTGGACTGTCGGATAGGGAGTCTTCGGAGGGCGTGCAGATTTCTTGACAGCAGACAGGGAAGGGCTCGGAAGGGGCGAGTCTCTCCACAGTGACCTTGTTGCGGCCGGTGAATACAGTAGAGTCCGCTGGAGTACGGATATGGACTACCTTGTCCGCCTCTTCCTCGCTGTCGGACTCCGGACTGGAACTGGAGGACACTGGAGGCTGGGAGACCTCCATGGGCTCAACCACTGCGGACCACGACGGCAGCTGGGGGGCTGCTGGTGGGACCTCGGGCTTCTTCTTCCTGGAAACATCCAGTTTGACAGATTAATATACAGTTAAACCTGTCTATAGCGCACCCTCTAAATAGCACCTCCCTCTCTATAGCGCCCGATTTTAAATACATAGTACGATGCGATTTACATTAAAAGTGACCTGTCTATAGCACCCCCTCTCTATAGCACCCTATTTTGGTGAGTCCCAAGAGGAGGCACTATAGACAGGTTTAACTGTAGTTGTTGTTGTTGTTTCTTATCCCCTTGTGTAAAGATTACACAAATTCCATGAGTTCATGCTCCTCGAGCTGTTTTATGATGAGCAGCGGCCTCTCCCAAAGGTCCTGTTTTGTGCATCTAATGCAAACCAAAATGTGTTCTGGAGCTGCAGGTGCCAAGCTACATTTTGGGCAAGTGGGGTAGATTTTGTTATTATTTTCTATCTTCAATGGCTTGAGATGGCCTGTTCTAAATCTTGTTAGTGTTGTTTGATGCTGTCTATTTCTGATGTTCAGAGCTCCTCCTGGGTTCACTCCACTGTACCAACTGTGCTTAGGTGGGATCCTCCAGTTCTTGTTTATTTTTGTTTTGGCTACTGTCTCTATTTCTTTATAAGTAAGTTTATTTTTCTGTGGCAAGGGTTCTTTTGTGCCTTTTTTCGCTAGCACATCAGCAGCTTCATTGCCTTCAATTCCAACATGTGAGGGTATCCATTGATAGAGAGATGGTACTCAAATTACTTGATAATTGAGGATAGCACTAACAATAGCCAAGAAAAAAAAACATCTCCTGATAAAGTAAAATTGTTAAAAGAATGACATACAAAAGTGAAATTGTGCGGGGATCATGTGGATAATTCAAGAAAAAAGCATCTCCTGATCATGTAACTAAATTGCACAATCAGGAGATGCTTTTTTCTTAATTTATCCACCTGATCCCAGGACAATTTCACTTTTGTACGTCATTCTTTTAACAATTTTACTTTATTCACTAACAAAAGTGTTGAGTGCTAAAAAAAAACTACAAGAAAATAAGACCTAATCTAAATAAATTCATAGTGTGTGATGTTTCGGTAACAACGCTGTTACTGAAACATCACCCTATTAATTTATTTGGATTAGGTCTTATTTTCTTGTAACTATAATCAGAATTTATCAAACAGTGCTACTAGTTAGTTGTATAATTACAGCTATAGAAACAGTTGGTTTCCCAGAAGCAAACTCCAATAACAAAAGTAAGTTCTACAGTAAGTAAGACTTGTCAAATTTGAAAACCCCCAATGTCATACAACATTGATTGGAATAAGTGGAACTTGACTTGCCCAAAAAGACCCAATTAGAGAAAATATCCTTTATGCTTGATATAATGCCACCATGAGGCACCCCTTGAATTCTTCCCTTATTATGTGCACAACACAAAGCCATCCCTTGGCAGAGCTGACTGCTATAGGGTGCGTTTCCAGGTGGTGGATAGGGGAACGACCTTCAGATATGAAGGCCAGCTGCGAAACAAGCAGAATAACTCTGACGAATAAGCAGTTGCGGACCAACAGCAACATTTTTAGAAGAGGAGTAGACCTCTTTAAAAATCCTGAGTTCAACTGACCTGGTTGATAAACCTCAGCAAGGGTCCCACTCCAGGTATACGGAGGAGTCTGTACTCATGTTAGAGTCAACAGCAAAGGCGTCTGCTTCCATGTTAGGAACGGCCTCAAAATACAGGTAAAGTCAGACTTTCACCAAAGTGTGCCTGGATCATGGTGCCATGATCAACGAAAGCTGCACCCCTACACTTCATTCCATGAGATCATGGAATTTGTGTAATCTTAACACAAGGGGATAAGAAACAACAACACAAGCCATGTCCATCCATATAATCTTCCCTTCTAATTTCCCTTGTAAAAGCTATAGAGTGAACATAAATGCCAAATCCTATATTTATACATAGATATATCTTTAAAATTCTATATAATCTCTCTCCATTACCTTTTTATATTTTAGTTGGCCAAGGAAGGGCTTGCCCAAAAGCGACTTTATACAATTAATAAAAAAGAATTATGAAAAAGGAATCTCCTTATCGTGCAACTGAAAGTTGTTGATGGCTTGCGCCATCTATCGGAATAAATATCAACTATTCTCGTTGATTTTTAATTATTCCAGAATTGACCAAATACCAATTCTTGATTAATCAAGAAAAGCTAACCACAGATGCGTTTTGGGCTGTTGGCCCTCATCAGCATGGTGCAAGCTGTACCTCAACGACAAAAAAACTGGTCATTCAGGCATCCTGAAAAATCATGAAACGGGTAGTTAAGGCCAGAATTGCATGAGACTGCGACACAATGTGAAAAAATAGTACAAATGTGATATTGTACTGGGATACGGTGCATAAAAGTCTAATGCCCTTTTTTGTAATAAATGCCAAACACATTTAGATGCAATTAGAAGGTTATTATTATATTACTGTAAACAGGCAAATATTGGGCATCAAAATAAATTTATGTATTATAATATATTTGTCAGTTGTCATAGCACCAAGAAGGAAGATGTCCAATGAGCTGGCTGAAAGGGGCCAAGATAGCTATTGAAAGGTCACTAGTGACCTTTATACCAGGTCTATTAGTATGAAACGCAAAAATTTTCAGTGAATTCAAAAGTTCACCAATTCCATACAACAAAAGATTTTTTATTCAAAGTAATTGCCCTGATTAGCTATACACTCGGACCACCTTTCAGGCAATTTTCGAATTCCTTGTCTGAAAAATTCTATTCCTTTTGAGTCGAACCAGTCAACAAGCCATTTTCGGAGTATGTCCGAGTTCGAAAATTCCTGTTTTTTTAGGGCGTGTCCTAAAGATGTAAAAAGGTGGTAGTCCGACGGTGCTTAGTCTGGTGAGTACAGCGGGTGGGGTAAGAGTTCCCAGCTCAAGTCTTTTATGGTGTTTTTGACCCCCGTAGCGTTTTGGGCTGGAGCGTTGTCATGCTGCAGTATCAGCTTGTTGTGCTTTTCACGCCATTCCAGTCTTTTTTCATTCACCGCCTCTCTCAAACTGTGCATTTGTTGTTCGTAGCGACTAGTATTGACCGTTTCGCCAGGTTTCAGGAACTCGAAATATACTACGCCGGTCTGGTCCCACCATACGCAAAGCATTGCCTTTTTTCCGAAGCAATTGGGCCAAGGCGTCTGTTTTGGAAATTGGCCAGGCAGGCCCATGACTTTTGGCGCGTAGGATTGCTGAAGTTGATCCATTTCTCATCTGAAGTTACGATTCGGTGCAAAAATGACTTCTTTTCATGCCTGGCGAGCAGCCCTTCGCAGGTTACCAGACGCCGTTCTTGCTGCCTTTCGCTCAACTCGTGAGGGGCCCATCTGGAAAGCTTTTGGGTTATTCCGAGGCTGTTTAAACGTAGGGAAACAGCACCTTGAGACACCTGGAGCTGTTTCGCGAGTTTCTCCTGCGTTTGGGTACTGTCCTTATCCAACAAAGCTTACAGTTCAGCGTCCTCAAACTTTTGGGGCGGTTTTCCACGTGGTTCATTATCAAGTTCGAAATTGCCACTTTGGAATTTTTTATACCACCTGTAACATTGCGATTTGCTCAGAGCGTGGTCGCCGTAAACTTCTTCGAGCATTCGGTAGGCTTCAGTGGCACTTTTCTTCCAGTTGAAGGTGAACAACAAAACTTCCCGCAAATGGGTACTTTTTGGCTCGGAAATAGCCATTTTCCACGGGCTCCAGAAATTTTCCACGATTTGAATTTTTCTAAAACTGCACACGTGATGATGCCACATGAGTAAAAAAACAAAACGCCTTGAACAGCGCCACCGTCGACTCAAATAAAGTTGCACAGCGCCCTCTGGCGGACATTTTCGCGTTTCATATTAATAGACCTGGTATATCTATATAGATGGAAACTAACACCAAGGAACATAATTGATCCCTCCAGAAGATAGGTGTATTGCCACAATTGGACAAATAAATATATTAGGGACCCAAATAGGCGGCCTATTTTAATAAATAAACAAGTAGCGATAGCTATATAATGATTTTGTAGATTTTAAAATCATTTTTTTTTTTTGTTTTAGAATAGCTCTTCCTTAATTGGCAAAAACAAAATTTGGTAAACAGGTTATGAACAGTGCTGTAGTGGAGGGTATAGGGGGTATACGCCGTATACCCTATGCTTTTAAAATTTAGATAGCGTATACCTAGTGGTTTTACTTAAAAATAGCGTATACCCTATGATTTTGTTCAATTTTTTTATTAAAAATTTATTATTTTCTTTCTTTGTAAAAGAGTAAAAAAAAATGATGATAAAAATTGTACTGAAAAATTGCAAAAAATTTTCAAATTAACAATTCACACAAAATATTTCATTCATTTAGTAAAAATTTCTTGGGAAAAATATATCAACTATATTCAAATTAATAATCAAACAAGCCTCCTTTAACGAAAAACGGAAAACGAATATAACCGAACCTTTAATTTTTGAAAATGGTAATTTTGTTTAAAAAAAAAACCACAATGAAATGAAAACTTTAAAAACTTTCCTAATATTTAAAAGTTATTATGTTTGTGTGCTTAATAGAAAATATGTTAAAAAATTAGAGTTTAAATAAAAATAAAGTTATTTTTTCTGATGTTAAAATCATTTACAAAAAAAAAAAACAATGGTTGCCTGTAAAGTCGGTTTTACGGGCGAAGATTTTACGTGACAACGGTAGAATATTTATTGATATGAATATAATTAAATTGCACAATAGGAACAAGGAATTGAATGAAAATAAGAATTGCACAAATTTTAACTATAGAAATATATTTTGTTTACTAAAACATTGTACATGTAAACTTAAACTTAACTAATTCCTATTTGAGTGATTTTGTTGAGGATAGGACGGTGATAGGAGAAATATGAAATGAAAGGAAGTGTTTCTGCTGTAATGTGTCTTGCGAAAGTCAAGTCGATAGTTGTTCCTTTTAACGTAGTTGACTTAGAAACGTTTGATACGCAATCAAGATTATACGTATTTTTCATGAAATTAAGAAACGAGTTGTCAGGCTTTACGTTTTTGTTAAAATCACCACACAGAAGAATCGGTATACTAGAATCAATTTGCACGAACGGTGGCACGTACTGGCTGTTGTGAATGTACGGACCGAGTCCTTGCCATAGTAACATTCCAATATCCTGCATACTAGCTCCTGGATGAATATATACAGCACCGAGTATAAACTTGAAGCTAGTATTAGCGGCGAAGCAAGTAACTTCAGTCATGCACATGTCACCCTTGGTTTTAATGACACGAGTTACGTCTGTAATCGCAACTTGGAACACTTCCGCCGTAGATGTCGATGATAATTTACGATAGATCGCCACTCCACCAGCCGCGTTGGTATCTGAGTTAGGTCGATTATTTTCCCTGGATACGCACTCATAACCCTTGATTGGAGTTGGTTCACAAGTGTCGCGCATCCACGTTTCAGTCAATACTAAATAGTCTGATCGTGGTATCACTGTATCTGTTTCAATGTCCGCGGCATGGGCACTTAAACTTTGACAGTTGATGTTCGTTACAATAAGTTGTCCAGCGTCGGTTGCGTCGTCACAGAATTTTACGGCTTGTTTGGTAATTGTGTCTAGAGTGTGTCCACGAAGTCGTAAGTATTCATTGCGAATATCTCGAGTAGTCTGTGAGTCGTTTCCATCTCGGCCATGTTTGAAAACCAATGGAGAGTCCTTTTCTGTTATGATGTACAATCCGTCGATACTTGTGACGCGGCTCATGGCTACATATACCAATTGCTGTGGTTGTTTTGAGGAGTACTTGTAAACAATTGTAGTAAACGTCCCACCCTGGGCCTTGTGGATCGTAATTGCACAAGCAGGCACGCAAGGAAATTGTTTTCGCTTGCACTTCACTGTTTTTGTCAACGAATGGCGGTAGAGGTGGTGTGTGGAACAACGAAAGGTACTGCAGACGTTGACGGCACGATATCCTCCGTCTCCATTGAAGTACTGGAAGTTGAAGGCACCGTTTCCATTGTTTTGAGAGTGGTGATTCCTGTTGAACATTTGAAATTGAATGGATGAATTTTTAATTTTAAAGAATCAATTTGAAAATCAAAACACTTATTCAGATCGAAGGTTCAAATTTTTGCTAAATAAATTTGAAATTAAATAAAATTTGTAATTGTAAATGATGAAGTTGAAAATGAAAACATTTACTTATATTAGATGTTAAAATTCTTGCTCAACACAGTTTAAATAAAGTTTTCTTATATCTGCCACTTTTTCTTAATATTTGTAATTTTAAATAATCAATTCGAAAATCAAAACATTTATTCAGATTGAAGGTTCAAATTTTTGCTAAATAAATTTGAAACTATTTAAAATTTGTAAAATAATAATTAATTAATTAATTAATTTTAAACTAATAATTTACTTAACACTATCAACATTTATCAATAGTATGACATAACCTATAAACTCAGTTTCTCAACTTTTGTGTCAATCTAACAATTAATCAATCAATCATAGTTTACGATAATGAAATATCAGTGTACAATTATTTACCTTTATTGTTGTAGTTGTTGTAAATGACGAATCTAAGCACTCCACATTTTCACTAAGACACAGCTGACGATACTTTAACCACACGTGTGAACTTGTATTATGACGCTTTCTTGTTTTTCCAACGCCAAGAACGTTCGAGAAAGACAAAGACAGAGACAAGCATGCGCCGATTCAATGCGCCTAATTCTCTAGCGCTGCGCGCGCAGCACTCTCGTTCGGTGACTCATCGTAACGTTACCGGGCGTTACACTTTTTCATAAGTGACTCCCAGCCGCAACCTAATTTAAGACGTTGTCACGTCAAAAAAAGTAAAAACGACTTCTTCAAGATAGATGTTCTCTTATTACCAATGCTGTATTTATCCAGCAGTGATGTAAACTAATACATAAACAATTTGGTTTTCGATTTAAAACGATTTTCTTCTAATTCTATACAATTGAAAATATATTTGAATTTTATCAAATACTCTTCTTTAACTAAAGTTGCTATGGTAACCATGCTAAACTACGATATTGTGGACGTTAATTTTGCATATTCTTTAGTTTATTTGAAGTTAGCAAAAGCTGTTGACAAAATAACATTGATTTTCAAAAAAATATAATTTTGAAAACTTCTTTAAGTAAGTTTATTGATACTGGCTTAAAAGCTTATTTAAATTGTTTTTAATTGTTGATGAAAAGTTGGTGTTTGTTTTTTAAAAAAATAAATAAAATATTGGTTTTTTATTATATTCAATCAATGCATAACAAATACGTTTTAATTTAATAAAACTTTATTTATCATTTAGATACAAACATACATATGTAAAACCAAAATAAGAAGAAGAATAACAACCATTGATGATGATAACTATATTTATAAAAATCTATTGATAAAATATTCCGTGATATATCTTAAATTCAACAAATGCCCCCGTAAGATTTAGCTGAATATTTTATCATGGTTTTAAAATTTATAAGTATAGACAGGTAACTAAGGTAGTAGTTGGAATGGCCGAGCATTGCGTCATAACAATGACGTCATCTAGATGGCGGCGACATCCCCATTTATTTGTTTACAACTTTTAGGTATTGTTAAGCCTAAATATTTGAATAAAGCAATATTTGACAAAAGATATAAAATCAAGTATTTAAACTAATAATATTACAATTTAATTTGAAACATATGATTAAATGAAGTCAACAATCTGTTAACACTTCATATGAATATAGTAAAATATGCCTTATATTATTCAAGTTACAATAACCTTTAGTTATAGGCTAATATTTTCAAATTTTATTAAAGTTCAGTAGTTAAAGTTATGAGATAATATTGCAACAATTTAAAAAATAATGAAATTTCCCTTTACTTAAGGGTTTTGTTAAGATGTCAGCAACATTTTGATCAGTATTTATATACATAATATCAAAGCTATTATATACACATAAGTTGGTATTTAAAAAATTGATGGTTCTAATCAAGTGGTTAGATTTATTGCTAGTTTGTCCAGATTTTATCAAAGTAATTCCTGATTGATTATCACAAAATATTGTTGGCTTACAATTTTTGCCAGTTAATTCTTCAATCAGATATCGTATGTAAATACTTGTCTTTACACCCAGTGTAAAAGCATAAAGTTCAGAATCTGTAGTTGAGAGACAAACATTTGGCAAGCTTTTACATGACCAAGAAATAAGATTATTTCCAAATTTAAAGGCTATACCTCCAAATGAACATTTAAAATTCTTTGAATTCCAACTTGCATCTGTAAAGCCTTCTAGCTTGGTGTCACCCACAGTATAAACTAAACCTAATTTTTTTGTGAATTGTAAATATCTTAATACTCTTTTGGCAGCATTCCAGTGAATTTCTCTAGGATCTGTATTGTATTTACTTAAAACAGTAACAGAAAATGCTATATCTGCCCTAGATTTACATGCCAAATAAAGCAAACTACCAATAAGTTCTTGGTATTTATGCTGATCTATCTTTTTAGAACTGTGGAAATTTCCAAAATCTGTGTTAACATCCATTGGTGTAGAAACACCTTTGCAATCTTGCATATGGTATTTTTGTAATAATTTGTTAATATAGCCCTCTTGTTTTAGAGTTATTTTATTTTCATGCTGAGTAATCTCAAATCCTAAAATGGTAAAATTATCAGCATTTCTTTTTAATTTAAACTTTGATTCAATTTTGCCTATGGCCACATTTAATATATTGATATCTGAGTAAATTATTATCATGTCATCAACATATAGGCCTAAAATAAGATTAGAATTTCCAATTTTAAATTCAAATAAACATTTATCAGAATTAAATCTAGTAAACCCTATTTTAACCAAATGATCAGAAAAAGTATTGTACCATACCTTACTTGACTGTTTCAGCCCATACAATGCCTGGTTTAACTTACAGACAAGATTTTCATCAGTAGGCTGATATCCTTGAGGTGGAAGTAGGTAAATGTCCTCATCTAATTTTCCATATAGGAATGCAGTCTGTACATCACAGTGTATTAAGCTCCAACCCTGTAACACACAATATGCTAAAAGTGTTCTAAAGCTGTCACTTTTCATCACAGGTGAGCAGATATTCTGGAAGTAGGTTCCATCCTTTTGGCAGCATCCAAGAGCCACAAGTCTTGCTTTGAAGATAGTTTGTCCTGTTGATGGATCAACCTTTGATGAATATACCCATTTAGATTTTATGGGTTTTACCCCTTTAGGTAGATAAACATGGTCCCAAACTTGATGTTCTTGTAGAGAATTCATTTCCCTTTGCATGGCCTCAATCCAATATTCTGGATTTTTGCTATTAATGGCCTCTTCATATGAGTTGGGTATAGGAATTTCATCCAAGGCAAAAAGGTTGTGTTCTGTAGGATCAAATGTTGGATCAAGTCTTGAATCATCTGATAATTCTTCTTCATCTGAAGAAAGCTCACAATAATATTTATTTCTTGCACTTGGCCTGAGGTAGGGAACAACATTATTTTGTTGTTGTTGTGTAGCTTCTTCAAGTTCTTGAATGTTGGACTCTTCTGATGGTTTATTTTCTGAATCATAATCAAAATTTTCTTCTGGAAACTTAAAGATGCAATAGTCCTGTACTTCATTTTGATCACTCTTTAGTAATGATACTCCTTTTTTATTTTCTATAAATTTTACATCTCTTGATTCAACTATTGAATAAGTGTTTGGGTTAAAAATTCTATATGCCTTTCTGTTTGATGAGTAGCCCATGAATATACCTGAATGTGTAATCATGTCAAATTTATAAACTAATTGATTCTTTTTCATTATTTCCATGTATTGATCATTTATATGTCCAAGTCTTTTGTGCCACACTTCCCATGGGATATTAGTTACTTTGAAAGTGATATCTATTTTATTATTATTTCCTTTTATAAAATATAGGTCTCCTACTTTGTTTGCTGTAATTATAGTATATCCAGCTTGATCAATAATATGTCCTCCTTTTTGATCAAAAATCACTTTGTTATTTTCTTGTACAAGTTTGTTTACGGAAATCAAATTATCAGTTAAACTAGGGACATGTAAAACATTATTTAGTATTAAAAAATGATTCACACCATTTAGTTTCACATTTCCTATGTAATTTGATTTGGTGTAGCTCCCATCAGCTAGAACAATTTTTCTTTCATCAGGTTGAATGTCTTTCATTTGCTCAAGAGAGGATGTCATATGACAAGTTGCTCCACTGTCTAGAATCCAACCTTGATATTTATCTTCCTTTATCTCCTCTTCTTTACTGATTGTGGTAAATGTCTGTTCTTCTTTTACTTTAGCAGCTGTAGCTCTGGGCACATTTTGTCTTGTTTTCCAAGAATGTGTGTTTGATTGTGGTCCATTGTTCTTTCTTGTGGAATTTTCTCCTTTGTTTTTTGGGTTGTACCAACAATCATTTGCTTTATGTCCATATTTACTGCATATGAAGCATTGAATCTTCCTTTTAGGTCTTGTATTTTCAAATGTTGTATTCCTATTAAAGTGCACATTTTCTTTAGTGAACATTTTATATGCATTAGGATTTTCTTCTTTTTCCTGAAATTTGTATCTCTCTAGATAAAGTTGTACAATTCTTCTTATGTCTAGAATTCCTGGATCACTAATGCTGCTCAATTGCATCACTATGATATTGTATTTTGTTGGTAAAGCCTTTATAAATGCATCTACAAATTCCTCTTCTTCAATACTGTTTCCCAATATCCTTGCAGTTTCTAGTAATTTTTCTGATCTAAGTAAGAACTGATTTAAATTTTCATCCTTTTTCATCTGCATTCTGAAGAGGTTATTTTTAGCCTCAATTTTTTGTTTTTTTATATCTCCTTCATATCTTCTATGAATTGAGTTCCAAATGTCTTTTGTAGTTTTGCAATTCAAAATTAAACTTACTTGACTATCATTCATTGCACTAGTCATTATTCCTTTTGCTTGGGCATCCTTGATACTCCAATCTGTCTTATCATCTAATTGTGGCGGGTCTTCATATAAATACCTTTTTAATCCCTTTCCTTCAAGGAAGGCTTCTATTCTGAATTTCCAGCTATGGAAATTTTCTCCATTAAATTCAGGAATTCTTATATTTTCCGCCATTTTGAATGTTCTTATTTTAATTACGTACCGCTTTAGATTTCAGGAAAATATTTTATTTACTTACTTTTATCAACCACGGTCTGCTACCAATTATTGGTTTTTTATTATATTCAATCAATGCATAACAAATACGTTTTAATTTAATAAAACTTTATTTATCATTTAGATACAAACATACATATGTAAAACCAAAATAAGAAGAAGAATAACAACCATTGATGATGATAACTATATTTATAAAAATCTATTGATAAAATATTCCGTGATATATCTTAAATTCAACATAAAATAAAGATTTTATTCAAAACAAATAGATTAAGTAAGTATCTAAATTTTGTTAATGTTAAAATAAGTGAAATTTAAATTTTCTGTACTTATACTAGCTTTCGAAAATAACTCTTCTGTTTAATTATGGACCGCTGGTTGAAGACAGGAAATTTATGTACTAAAAGAAGTTTGGAGGTAGAAGAAAATGCAGAAAAGAATGAACTAGAAGAAGCTGTTAAAAGAAATAAAAACACTGTTGGTACATCAAATGCAAGTACTATCTCAAAAAGAGCTGATATATTGATCAATAGTTCACCAGAGAAAATGAATGACCAGGATTCCAAATTTGAAGTTTGGAATGATTCCCAATATATTCAATTTAAGGAAAAGTATCCATGACTTTCAATTTCCAAAGGTAGACTCGGATGTAACATTTGCGCAAGTGTTAAAACTTTAGGGGCTGCAAAAAGTGAAAGAATTCATATTTCACCAGAATGGAGTAACTACCTAATAGAAGCAGCAGGAAAAGATCGGGCAAGCAAATTATCAAACATTCGAATGAAAATTAAAAAGCATTGTGAGTCTGAAGCTCATAAAATAGCTGAGAATATTAAGAAAGACAGAAAAAAAAATAAATTAGAAGAATATGCAAACAATATGAACATTGAAGTAGAAATGAAAATATTAAGCTTTTTAGAACTGCTTATAATATCGCTAAAACAAATAGACCATATTCTGATTATGAAAATCATATCACGCTACAAACATTAAATGGCATTAAATTAGGATCGACTCTTCACTCCAGATATTCTGCTACACAAATAATAAACCATATAGCCTGCGAAATGCGGAAAATGCTTGTTGCGAAGATTTTGTCAACAAATTTAAAAATTACTATACTAATTGATGAATCAACAACCTTAAGTAATAAATCAACTTTGGTCATTTTCTTGAAAGCATATTTAGGAGGAGAAAGTATTGATTATATTTTCTTTGATTTGTGTGAATTACAATGCCAAGACTCAGAAAATATTGAAAAAGAGCTTTTGAATACTTTGTATAAACATGGGTTGAACGAAGAATATTTAAAAGAAAATTGGATAGCAATTGCGACTGATGGGGCAAGTGTCATGGTAGGAAGACATTCGGGAGTCGTAACTCGACTTAAGCAAAAGTTTCCAAAACCTTTTGCATGGCACTGCCTCAACCATAGATTAGAGCTTTCTGTTGGCGATACTATCAAAGAAGTCCGCGGAATCAACCATTTAAAAGCTTTTATGGACAAACTGTATTCATTATATAGCCAATCTCCCAAAAATTGTCGTGCTCTGGAGGAAGCTTGCCATGAATTAGGAACAAGATTTGCTAAAGTGGGTCGAATTTTAGGAGTACGATGGATTTCAAGTAGTTTTAGAACAATAAAAACCGTCTGGGAGTCATACGAGTCATTGCACCATCATTTCAAATCATCAACATATCTCGATTCCACATATCAAGGGTTATTAAGAAGATTGGAGAGTCCAGAATTTATATTAGATTTAGGTTTAATGTACGACACGCTTCAGGAAATGTCAATGTTGTTTTTAGAGCTGCAGTCTAGAACAACTACTTTACAAAAGGCGGAACATATAATAAAGAGAACAATTAGAGTCATAGAAAGCTTCAAAACATCACCAGGAGAAAAAAGCTTGCTAGCTCTTGAAGCGGCAGAAAACTTAGTTTTTAGGAGCGTAACATTAGTTCCCAATGCCAAAATTATTCCGATTGATAGAAAACTTTCTTCTAAGTATAATAGAAAAGTTAAAATTAAGGTTGTGTACAGAATCAAATGAAGATAATGAGCAATTAATTAAGGATATTTCAGCTCTAGAACCTGCAACATCTTCGTACACAGCAGGTCCCAGGCTGAATCTTGATCCGACCGCTGGCTAGTTAGTCCTGGCGACAGCGACTCCATATAACCTCTGTCTCGTACAACCTCTGAGATTATGGCACTGGGACCTGCTCCTCTTGAGTGCTCGGGTTGACGCTCTCCATCTCCACTCTCATCTTCCTCACCATTCCTCCACCTTTTTCTAATGTGTACGAAGAAAAAAAAAATTTGGAGGAATGGTGAGGAAGATGAGAGTGGAGATGGAGAGCGTCAACCCGAGCACTCAAGAGGAGCAGGTCCCAGTGCCATAATCTCGGAGGTTGTACGAGACAGAGGTTATATGGAGTCGCTGTCGCCAGGACTAACTAGCCAGCGGTCGGATCAAGATTCAGAGGTTCAGAGTGATACAGACGATGGAAAGTCATTGGAGCCTCTTCGCTCGCTGGACCCCGAGCAAATCAAAAAGGGATGATGCAGGTCCCAGTGCCATAATCTCGGAGGTTGTACGAGACAGAGGTTATATGGAGTCGCTGTCGCCAGGACTAACTAGCCAGCGGTCGGATCAAGATTCAGAGGTTCAGAGTGATACAGACGATGGAAAGTCATTGGAGCCTCTTCGCTCGCTGGACCCCGAGGCCTTGAAAGAGGAGGGTCCTGTCCTAAGGCGGAACCCACCTCGAGCGAGGAGACCGCCTGTGAGATTTCGTGTTTGAAGAGAGAAGATGGTGATATATAGCTAGCAATAAATATGTATATATATATGTTTCTATGAAAATGTTAATCTGCAAGACGCAGGTTATCATCATCCCTTTTTGATTTGTTTTTGTCACTTTTTTATTACACTTAAAGCATATCGCCTCCTTAAATCTACATAGTTCTTTATGCTGTTTACCACAATGTTTACATTTGCCATTCTGGAAATTTGATTCAACCTTGCGTTCCATCCTCAACTTATCTACACAATCTTCACCCTGCTCCAAGTGAAAAAATTTTGTATTTTTCTCGGCCGCTTCCATAGATAATGCTATCTCAATTACTTTAGCTAAAGAAATGTCGCCCTCCGACAAAATTCTATTTTGTATTTTGGCATTATATAATCCACAAACCATTTTATCACGTAAAGAATCCTCCAGAAAATTTCCAAAGTTGCATGAGGAAGCCAAACGCTTAATTTCCACCAAGTAATCCGAGATGCTTTCTTCCTTTAATTGCATTCTTTTAAAAAAAATGAACCTCTCTACTACAATTGAGCGCTTTGGAGAGAAGTGCCTTTTCAAGATATCTATTAGGTTATCAAAAGTTTTATCTTTAGGTAGAATAGGACTGCACAAATTCTTCAAAACACCATATGTTTTACTTCCCATGAGGGTTAGGAGATAAGCCTTTTTCTTCTCATCCCCTGCCTCCTCCAATATGAGAAACTGTTCCAATCGTTCATAAAACGTTTCAAAAGTTTCAGTTTCCTCATTATATTCCTTAAATTGGTAACTAGCCATTTTTTTTCACTCTTTCTTAAATTTGCATCCTAAAACTTTGCAATTTGTGTCTTTTAAAATTTACTTTCAATTATATGCAAAATCAAAGATATTTTCTAAAAATATTTACTTCAAAATTCGAGGGTACTTACTCTTATATCCCATCCTCGTCGCCAAATGCAACATCTTCGTACACATTTATTTTTAGCAAATCTTTATTGTCTTAGTAAAGTCTGATACAGCCTTTTATTGTTTATTTTCGGAACGCCAAAAAAGTGACAAAAACAAATCAAAAAGGGATGATGATAACCTGCGTCTTGCAGATTAACATTTTCATAGAAACATATATATATATATACATATTTATTGCTAGCTATATATCAGAACCAAACAATTTTGACGCAGAAAATGTTCGATATGGAGAAGTCGAAATGAGACGTATTTGTCGAAGGTTTAACTTAGATGAAATGAAATGCATTAACGGCTTGAGAGATTTTGTTGATGATAAAAACAATGTTCCCGAAACACTTCAACCATTTTTCAGGGCAATTTCAACATTGCCCTGTTCAACAGCTGAATGTGAGCGAGGTTTCAGCCTGATGAATGATATAATAACAAACTTGCGGACTTCTTTGCTAATATCAAATGTTTCGAACTTAATGTTCATAAATTCAAATGGACCACCAATCGAAATGTTTCAGCCGAAAAAATACGTTCAATCATGGCTTTTATATCATAGATCATCTACTGACACTAGATCAAGAGTTTGTGCCAGAAAAAATACAGATGCATCTCGGCAGTCATTATGGGACATTTTTATGTAAAAGTTGTATGTAATATTTTAAGTCTTTTTTTCAAATAAAAATATAATTAAAAATAACCTTGTTTATTTTTACCAAAAATATATATTCTCAAGCGTATACCCTATGCTAATTTTACAACTACAGCACTGGTTATGAAGGTTCAGATTCCATATTTTAAACACATGGTAATCAGACCAAATCTAAAAAAAAAATAGTGTGTGTGTGTGACATTTCAAGAGATGATTTAGATCAGTAATGAAATTAAATAAAATCTATCATGCTTGCCCCTCTGAGAAATTTATATAATAATTTCTTCTTTGAGAAATTCTAAAAATAGGAAATATGTCCAATCTATCTGAATGTGCCAGTAAGTGGCTTTTATTCATTTTTAGAATGCGAAATCGATGTTTGTTATCGCATCACGCAAAATCTACTGACTCAATCATTATGGAATTTCGCATGTAGGTAGCTGAAGATTTCGTTTAACATATAGGCTATTCAAAAAACTAAAAAAGTTAATGTGCTTTTTTTAAAAAATAAAAAACCAAAAAGCGTTAGTTCCAGTCTTTTACCGCTAGGGCGCAGCACTGGTCGCGACGATAAATTTTCAACATTTATGTAAAACGAGATGGAGCAGGTTTTGCTTAACATCAAAATATTTTTCCTAACTTTAAAATACATAACTTTGCTGTTATCGATAAAATACAAAAAAATTCAACAGAGTTAATTTTACTTATATATAAATACAAAAAAAATTCAGCAATTCATTCAACTCAATCTAAAAAAATATTCAAAACAAGCAATTTTAAGATAACACCATATGTAAAACAGTCGGCCAAGAAAACAAAAACGATATTACATATTTCTCACATATTCACACACAATCTTGATTAATAATTAAAACTAATCTTTAGCATTGTTTATTATACTTCATAATATATAATATTCATTAGGCAAACTTTCACTCGGAAAAGCGGGGCGAAGCCGGGTACACATCCGCTAGTATGATATACAGGGTGATCCAAAAGTCCCGCACAACTTTAAAAATTAATAACTCCGCGAATATTTGCGCTAGAGCAATGCGGTAAACACCATTGTGTTCAGAATGCAATGGGATTTTTTATGGCAAATATTGAAAATTTCGAAATTGATTTTAGTTACAATTTCATTCCCTAGATGGCGCTGTACCAGAATCAGAAATTCAGCGGCCAAATTGTTTGATTAATTGAAAAATATAACTGATCGACACGTATTTTTCCTTTTTGTATACCAGGAAAGAATCCTAATAATATCAAATCGTTAATTAATAAAGCACCATTTTGCCAAAAGTTAGAAGAAATGGTTAACGATTTTTAAATACAATCTGAGATATGTAAAATAGGTATATGCAAATTAAAACATGTAGCAAAAAATATTTATATTTTTGATAGAGTTTTGTCAAATATATTGAATGTTTGAAAAACATAGCTGAATTCAATACACGATTTTTTGAAATGATAATATAGTACCAAAATTTATGATGGTACTACTAATAGGATTTCTTGCTATAAGGAATGTGTAATTTCTTGAATAATTGGCGACACTCGACTATTTAACTGGAAATTTGTCATGATCCAACAAATGAAATATAGATGGGAGTGACAAAATACATTTGTCGTACTTTATTCCAAATATCCTATGGGCTTGTCAAATGTTATCATTGTTTATTATACTGTACACGATTTTTAAAAATGTATCCCCTCAAATAAATATAATTTTTAAATCAACCTTTTGCGTTGAAAAACGTGGTAGTAAAATCATTTTGTATTATTTTTTTTTGCCCAAAATTTCTAAAGGTGGGGGGTTACAGAGAATATTCCTTATGCTATTTCTTTTAATGAGCGAAAAGCGATAAATTAAAAATAAGGGGTAAAATTGTGTGTACAGTGTTATTCGAGAAGTTATAACACTTTGGTCTGCACGACATAATATAAGATGTGAGCAAATGACAAACAAACAAAAATTACTTTTCACAAATAAAAAAGAGACAAGATATGAGGACAGAATTTACAAGGTATGTCCCATAAGTTCCCGGACTGGGTCCATGAAAAAATAAATAAATGAAAAATGTAAATAAATTTGACAGTTTATTATAGAAAAAATATCTGGCAACACGGTGGTACCAATATCGAGGCGGTACGTGCACGCGCGCCAAAGTTATTCTAATTTATTTAAAGGTTACACCTTGCGCTGCGGCGATTTTACGATGGAACAAAAATTGAAGCAGAGCATTTGCATAGAATTTTGTGTGAAACTTCAAATATCAGCAACCGACACTTTTGAAATGCTTAATAAAGCATTCCCCAAGAACGCCCCAAAGAGAACAACTGTTTTTGAAATGCATTCTAGATTTAAAGCTGGCAGAATTTCCATTGAAGATGATCCTCGTCAAGGACGCCCAACATTTCAAAGGACTGATGAAAATGTGCAAAAAATCACCGATTTGATATAAGAAAATCCTCGAACCACTTTGCTGGAGCTAGAGCAAGACACAGGCATCTCTAAAACAACGATTGGAAGGATCGTAACCGAAGATTTGAGGCTCAAAAAGACTCCTGCAAAATTCATCCCAAGATTCCTCACTGATGAGCAAAAACTGTGTCGGCTTGCAACCTGTGTGGACATGCTGGAAATGACAAGAACGGATCCGGAATGGAAAGACAAGATAATCACAGGCGACGAGACATGGGTCTATGGCTATGACCCTGAAACCAAGCGTCAATCTGCCGAGTGGAGAGGTCAGGGTGAGCCTAGACCCAAAAAATCCAGGATATTGAAATCCAGAAACAAGGTGTTGCTGGTCGCTTTTTTGGATAACAAGGGCATTGTTCATCACGAGTACCTTCCTGCAGGCCAAACAGTTATTAAGGAAATGTATTTGAGCATTCTTCGCCGTCTAAAGAAAGCGATTCGAAAAAAAAAGGCCAGAAAAATGGACTAATGGTGACTGGATCCTACACCATGACAATGCCCGCCCTCACACAGCGCACTTGGTGACGAGTTTTTTGGCGAAAAACGGGACAGAAATCCTACCTCAACCACCCTATTCCCCAGACATCGCACTAAATGACTTTTTCCTGTTCCCCAAACTCAAAGCAGTTCTAAAAGAAAGACATTTTGACACCAGGGAAGACATAATAGAAAAATCGCTGCTGGCATTGAAGAGCATTCCAAAAGAGGCCTATAAAAACTGTTTAGACAATTGGGAGAAACGATGGCGCTGGTGCGTTGAAGCAAGGGGGGATTACTTTGAAAAGTTTTAATAAAAAAATTTTAAAAAAATGTTACCTTTTTTTTATGGACCCAGTCCGGGAACTTATGGGACATACCTTGTATTTACCCATAACCCAACACAAAGAGCTGCAAAACATTGGTAGATAATATAATACATGGAAGCTTTTATAACACATGAGGTAACTGCCTTCTCTCTTGTATTAGGTCAGAATCCTTGTTCAATGTGGCGACCTTCATTCTCAAACACCGCCTGCAGACGATAGATGACAGAATGGACAGCATTAAATAAAATATCTGATGAAATTGATGAAACGTGCCGTCTGATAGAAGCCTTCAACATGGCCAATGTGGTAGGCCGGCATCGATAAACACGCGACTTAATGTACCCCCATAGCCAAAAATCGCAAGGCGTCAAGTCTGGTGATCTTGAAGGCCACTGGTGTATAAAGTGGCGACTTATCACACGATCTTCACCGAACGATCCTTCAGCAATTGTTTGGCACCGCGGGAGATATGAGGAGGTCCTCCATCTTGCATGAATGTTATTTCGCTCAGTGCTTGTCTGTCCTGCAATATGGGGATAACCTTTTCTCTCAAAAGTTGAACATAACGTTCACCAGTTACAGAAACGGTTTTAAATGTTCTTCCATTTATTTCTTCAAAGAAAAATGGCCCAATAATAAAAGAAGAAGTGAACCCACACCAAACTATAACTCTGGGCTGATGAAGTGGCAGTTCTGTAAAAATCCTAGGGTTTTCTGTTGCCCAAATGCGGCTGTTTTGAATGTTAACTTCTCCGTTGAGAGAAAATTGAGCTTCATCTGTCCACAGAACATTCAACAGCCAGTTTTCATCAATATCAATTTGCCGGAAAACCCATGAAGCGAATTCTTGACGCTTCTCAAAATCGCCGACTTTTAGCTCGTGAAGTCTTTGAATTTTTTTACAGATATTTTTTAAGACAAATTCTTAGTGCTCTCCAAACTGTTCCATACCAAATCCCCGTTTGTCGAGCACTTGATTCTCCATACGTGGATAACGTTTCAATAGCTTCAACATTCTGCGAAACCGTAGCAACCCCTGACTTGCATGTCGATGGTCTTCCACTCCGAGATTTTGCTTCCAGAGATCCAGTCTTCTCCAAAGTTTTTATCATTCGCCTTAGAGAGTAGCAACTCATGGGTCCTTTACCGCTTCGAATACCTTTAAAGGTACGAAACGCTTGTAAAGCTTCAGTGGCAGATTCTAATTGCAATAAAAAAATTTCACCAAGAGTGATTTATGCTGTAGTGATGGTAAAATAAATTGTTGTGCATGTAAATAGATTAAGATTATTTGCATTTTTCAAAACTTCATTATGTAAAAATATATGTGTATATAAATTGGATATTTGTTGTTGGCCGAACCAATAACCATACACACCTCATCTCGTTAACGGAATAATGTTCTTTGTCTGGTCTGCCTTTTTTTACTCTCTTTGGAGTAGATTTGCTTTTTGATAGTTTTTATTTATGGAGCTGAACCAGTATGATGGCGGTGGTGGAGGAAGTCAGCAGGCCAACAAGCGGCCGCGTTCTGAGGACGAAGACCTCCTCCCGTCTTCCCATCACCAATTTAAATTCAACAGCACGGCGAACTTGTTCAACTTTGAGTGCCAAACCTTCGAAGCGATCATTGCCGACACCAGTCTGGACTCCCCCGAAAAAATACAGATGGCCACCAAAGGACTGATACTGACTCTCGTCCAAGAGGCAGAACTTCTTCTTAAAGACGCCTTCAAGGGAGCCAGTCTAGGAAGACCCAATCCCACAGCCAACGTCCCGATTCCCTCCACCTCTTTCGCCTCGGTAGTGGCAGAGAAAGACAAGCCGGTAAAGCCTGCACCTCCGAAACCCAAAGCGAAATTCACATTTGTGAATCTGGCTCCTTCCTTCGAATCGCATGTCGTCGTCAGGTCGGCTAACTCCAAAGCAACCCAAGGGAATTTTTGAGGGAAATTAAAAAGATTCATCCTTCCCTAGCGTCATCAAAACACGTGGTGGCGTCCATCAACACCAGCGGCGAGGTGGTTTTCCACCCCAAAACAACCTAAATGGCAAAGTAGCTGGCCACTGGGCTGACCTCCCTGCCAACGGGCCTAAGCTGCCCCGAGTGCCCGGTTATCCTACCAAGATACTGCCTCTTCAGAGTGGACGGGGAGGTGCGGGACGGTGAGATATGCGAGAGCTTCTGCTCCAACCACTCCGTGCAGTCACTCCTGGAAAAACGTGAAATCAGGGTAGTCCATCGATCGAATAATGCGGCACACAGCACTAGTACAGTGTTCATCGAAGTGGGCAACCAAGTCGCCGAAATCCTCGGTCAACATGGACGTATTCCTGTGGCGGGTCTAGTGCACAGGTATGAGCGCAGTCATACTTTAAAGCAATGCTTCCGTTGCTGTGGCTTCGGCCACCGCGCTTCTGCCTGTCCAGCTGCCCATCCAATCTGCTATCGCTGCGGCTCTGCAGAGAATGAGGGCATCCGATGCTCGGTCGAGCCAGGCCAAAGCCGCTGCTGCCGCTGCAAAAAAAAAAATCTGGAGCTCCCATCAACCACTTTGCCACCTCATCTACCTGTCCCTTTGTAAAAGAGAGAATACCCCGAACAAGAAACAATGTCTAGGCCATTGCGTGTCCTGCAGGTGAACGCTAAAAAATCACCAACTGTCATTCTTGAAATTTCAAATTTGGCAAATTCGACACAGGCCGACATGTGCTCCTGCAAGAACTCTCAACTAACTTCTTCTGGCCCACACGTGGGTTTCGGGCATTTTTTTTGTCCCAGGCGCCTACATCCCCTCGGGAATTGTGGCACGTAGCAACCTTCATCCCATCCCTCTAACCTCCCCAGACACCGCCATAACCTCCATAGCCATATGTCTAGAGCAGAGCATCATCGTGGTGCACTCGGCCTACTGGCACGGTCTTAGAGCTGCCGATGATTTCATCCCTCTTCTGGAAGATACGATAAGACGGGCCTCTCTTCCAGTGATCCTGGGTATGGACACTAACGCCCACTCTCCTACCTGGGGCATCGGTGCGAGGTTGGACTTCCGGGGTGCTAATCTTGAAGAGTTCGCCAGCTTCAATGATCTTCATTTCTTGGGACCTCCTGTGGACTCGACCTGGTCAAATGGGCCTTTATCTTCTTCTATAGATGTAACTCTGGCATCCAGCTCACTGGCTATCCATGTCACTAGAGGTTTATTAGATGAGATGGCCTTCACTGACCATATACCTATCTGGACTACATTCCTAGACATGGTCAATAACGAGACAAAATCCTCCTGGGTTGAATCCTCATGTAAATAACAGACCTTTAAATCCTTCCTCAACTCTTTTCTCCACCAGGTAACTACCCTATTACAACAACAACAACAAAAACCTTCATTAAGACACTATTGTCTTACAAGGGGATTCCCCTAAGAGGTTGTCTATGTAATGTATATGTACGTGAGTGAGGAGGAAAAGCAATTTAGAGGGGAGGTGGAGCAATCAGCCGTTGTCTGGGGAGTTGAGCACTTCTTCCCTCATTTTGTCAATCGCCTTGAAAAATTTTAAATATTTATAAACAAATGTTTTATCCAGCTGGAGAGTAGTAAAAATTGTATATACATGTAATAATTTGTTGAATCGACTTATCTGTGATTAGGGATCCTGTCGACTCTCTGTAATATTGTGTTGAGATCCTGTCGACTAGCTGTAATAATGCGTTGAGGTTCTGGTTGGCCTGTTGTAGAACCTCGTCGACTCTCGCTATAAGTTGTGGCAACCGAGGGTCAAACCTGTAGTAACCGCGAGGGACAGTCAGGGGTGGAGAGTTTTCCAGTGCCTCTCTGCACCTTGTAGGACCTTTAACAGTTCTCCCAAAGTACAGGCAGTCGTGGTCAAGGCAGAGTGGAAAACTGGGAATGTCCACACACACAAAACGAAGAGACACATTTGAAAGAAAGTTCCTTGAATAGATAAAAAGCGAGCCAAGAGCTAAGATGGAGATAGAAGATTCCTTACTGTTTTACATGGTGAATGAGGGTGAACTTGGAGACAACCGGCGACGCGCTGATGGGGAACTGGACTGAACTGGCTGTTGCTACGCGGCCTTTTTATACGACCGCTCTGACTAAGAGAATTGGGTCATGCACGTGTCGATGATATTCGAGTCTGGCGCCTACCTGTCGGCTAACAATCTATCTTTAGAAGTTACTTTGGGATCTCTCAATCCTGCTTTTGACTTAGTTTTTAATCTATTATATAGTTTTATTCATCCTCAGTACATTACATATGGTGGTGCAAGGAGACATGTCAATTATGCGTATAATTAGTTATATTATAATTAGTTCTATATACAACATGACAAGCTTGTTATAAATTACATAATATAGGGTTATTGGTTTAAATTATCATATACATGTTGTTCATTATAGTGAGTTAGCCCCGAAATTTCGCGAATTTCCAGTCTCTTTTCCTGTAGGAATGGGCAATGGAAAAGATAATGAACCAAATTTTTTGGATGCCAGCATTGCAGAAGTAGAAATTTAAAGGGTCGCTGTTCCAAAATCCCGTGATATCCTCGGGGGAAAATAGCCATAGAATCCTTTGACGGGCTATTTTCAAAGAGAGGTTTGATAGTAAGTAGTCCTCCGTCATAAAGGAGCTACTTAGAGATTGATAGTGAATACAATGAGTTGAGTTTTGTATCTTAGCTCGGTCAAATTGGAGTAGCTGGTCCACTGTGGTTTGAACTATTCTAGGCATTTCTCCTCGCAAAACCATATAATCTTCACAGTTCTTAAGAAAAGAAAAACCCCAAGAGTCAATGATGTTATTCGGGTTATAAATAAAGTTGTTTCCCGCTTTTCCCAAAATTGAAACTTCCTAGACATGGAACAAGCAAACATAAGGTAATCTTGTCCCCCTTTCTGAATCCTGCCTGGTTTTCCGCTATGAGTTTTCTATTTTCAATCCAATTAATTAGTCTATTTTTTAATATGGATGTAAAATGTTTTGACAAGTTGCTTATAAGGGCAATGCCCCTATAATTTGATGGTGTAACTACCTTATTAAACGAGGCCTCTAGCCCAGAAGATATTGACAGGGTGGTTCTCCTTCTGACTTCCATCCTGCAATCAGCTTGTGACTCTTTCATGGGGAGACGCTCCAATACTACAAGACCGTCAAAGCCGTGGTGGACCCCCGAACTGAGTCGGATCAGAAGGTTGGTTATCTCCCTCCGCCGTTATAGTCAGAAAGGCCGGTGTTCTATTAGGAACTTCTTCCGCGGTTTATACCGAGCGTGCCATAATCGACTGAAGGCGGCTATACGGAAAGCTAAAAGTAAATCCTGGTTTAATCTCTGCGAGGAGGTGTCATCCGCATCCTGGAGTGACATACATCGATTTATCGCCCGGGGCCGCGGCTCCCCCCGAGGTCCGCCACTTCTCAAACATGATAACGGCTCTCTTTACAATCCTCATGAGACTTGCCAGACCCTGTTAAATCACTTTTTCCTACCTGACACCAGACCTCACCCGCAAAGGAATGCAATTTCTGCTCACTCAGACGAACCTGAATTCAAACCCTGGGAAGTTTTGCGAGCCATTCATCGCTGTGGAAAAAGGAAAGCCCCGGGCCCTGACGGTCTTGGTTCAAAATGCCAAGACCTGGACGGCCCTTCCTTGCAATTCCTGCTGGCCGAATTGTTCACCAAATGCCTTCGTATGGGCCACTTCCCCCGTCAATGGAAAGAAGGCCGCCTCATACTTCTGCCTAAATCCTCCAATTCAGCCACCAGTCAGCTGGAGAAATACAGACCTATTACTTTATTGAACACTATGGCCAAAGTATTTGAGAGATGTATTCTGGCCCGACTTCAGAGGCTCGCGGATCGTCATGGATGGTTCTTTGAAGATCAATACAAAACCGTATTGGGTACCGTAAATGGTCGTTCAGCGGAAGATGCACTGGCGAGTATCACTCAATTAATTGAAGAAAAACAAGCTCACTGGAGGAAAACTCTTGTCATCAGCTCGGACATCAGTAAGGCCTTCGACACTGTTTGGAGGCCGGCAATCATACAAAATCTTGAACGTCTAAATTGTTCAGAGTCTATTACCTGTTTAGTAAAAAGCTTTTTGGAAGACCGGACGGTTTCTTACTCAGCTTGGACAGCAACAGAATGTACGTCCTCCCAACTCGGCACTCCCCTGGGTTCAGCGCTAAGTCCTTTCCTGTGGAACATAGTTGCTCGGACCATCTTCACCCTTCCCTCCATCATAGATAGCCGATTAATAGCTTACGCGGACGACTTCACCCTTATGACTCAGGTTCGTAGTCGCCTGCCGGTCTCTGCCACTAACACCTTCTTGGAGAGGTTGACATCTTGGTGCACGATAAATGGTCTTAATATAAACCCCATTAAGACTCAAGCTTGCCTGTTCCAATGGCGTAATGTCCACCCCAACTCCGAGACAGGGCTTAGAGTCCTTGGTCAACCTTTAAACATCAAGAAGACCGTCACAATCTTAGGAGTGGAGTTTTACCAGACCCGCGGATTTGTCGCCCACCTACGCAAGATCACACGTAGATGCGCAGATCAATAATCCCACGACTCACCCACACCATACAGGGTAAATTTGGAATCTTCTTTTCAGCTGGACGGAGCGTCAGCATGGGGAGGTCGTGCTCTCTCCAGCGAAGGCATTAGGCAACTTAGGAGCCTTCACTGCAATTTTGCGAAACGTGTACTGAGAGGAGGTCCTTACACACCTACAGTCTCAGCCATCTCCATCACCGGAAGCCCTCCTTTCGATATTATTGTTAGGTCTCGTACGGCGTTCCTGAAGGAAATCAATGAAGGAAATTTTGAATCTAGACCAGGCCCTGCTTCTTTGCCATACCCTCCAGATAGACGTCAATTGTCTTTCAGTCTAAACATCGAGGAGATAGCAACACCTATAATATTCACAAACGGATCAAAAAATGAGGCTGGGGTGGGCGCTGCAATTGTTCCCTCATCAGAAGATCAGCAGCCCGTTCTCTTACGGCTCCATCCCGACTGCACAGCCTTCCAGGCTGAACTTCTGGCAATCCGCTTGCGGTCCGTCTGGTGAAGGAAGGTTATTCAAGAAATGCGATCACTATCGCGTCGGATTGCAGATCAGCTCTGTCAGCCATATGTACGTCAGGTCCAGTTCGATCGACATTAGTAGCTAAGATTATTCTCGCACTGAACACCAACCAAAACGTAAATCTGTGTTGGGTGCCGGGACACTGCGGCATCGACGGAAAGGAAAGAGCAGACAGAGCTGCTAAGAACGCGGCCGTTTTGATCTTAGAGCCATCATTTTCCATTCTGCCTAGAAGCCTGGCCCGTAACCACTCACGGACGGCAGCCCTAGACGCATGGACGGAGGTTTATTGCCAGGACCACTACAACAGACACCTGAGGAGAATAGCCCATACTCCAGACCGGCTGCTCCAATTCCTCCCTAAGGTCTGTCCTGGAGAAGTCACCACCACCTCACTTACAGGACATGGCCATGTTCGGGCAGACTTGGTTCTCTGGCGTCCTGGGGAAGACCCATCTTGCCCACATTGTATGGAGGAACAACAGACTGTGGACCACCTTCTATTCAGATGCCCTGCTTTCATGCAACACAGAATGAAGACAGCTCTGCTGCTTGGGAAGACCTCCTTCGACCCAGTCTCGTTGGCTGGACTCCCGGGTTCTCTGCAGGCATGGAACTTCCTGACCAGCTGGTTTGGCTCTGCAATTGGCTCTATATAAATATAATCTAGAGTAACTGGTTTCTACTAGTTAGCTTGACAGCCCGGGCAGTTGGCGTTTCTTGCGCTCCAGGGGCCTGGGTTATCCTTATTTCTCTCTCTATACTCTTGGAAGACGGGGCAATTTAGCAGCAGATGAATAGAAATTTGTTCCTCACATCCACAGAAGCATCTTGAATCCTGCACTGCTTTGATGAATTTTAAAAAGCTTCTAAAATTTCCGTGATTTGTAATAAATTGAGAGTTGTGGAAATTTGCCCGAAAATAATTCGGAATATTAGCGGGAAAGAAACTTTGAAATGTTTGGTTAGTATTTTTCTTCAATAGTGTAATTTTATATTTAATCAAATTTTCAATTATATCTGGAATATCCAAGTCGTATCGCTGTTGATCCTCGATCGATAAATATTTTATTCAAGCACGTTGTCGTTGATTTTTATTTGACAAATCCATGTTGTCTGGAGCTCAAAAGATTATTACTTTCATAAAATTCATAAATTCGATTTTTCAAAATTTTTTCGAAAATTTTTGAAAGATTTGAAATCAATGAGATAGGTCGATAACTTTTTGTTGATTATAAATTAGATTTATGTGGTTTAGAAATTATCTTTAGAGCTGCTATTTTCCATTTCTCCGGATAATACCCCTTTTTGAATACATTTTTAAAATAGTTTGCATAACATATGCTTAATTTTTGGGTAAGCACATTTAATCATATTGTGGCGAAGAAATATTTTATTATTTAATTTAATATAATTCAATGAAAATACTCAACAGATTATAAAAAAATATATTACTCTGTATTTGTGAAATCATCTTTAAAATATTTCTTTGCTTGCTTGCTTAAGAATCCCTAGCTGTAGATAGTTTTGCTGACTTGTTAATAATTGTCGACTCGTCGTTGTGACGTCATCAATAAATTATTTTATATCTTAGGATATTTCAAGGCTTGATTTCTACGCTACAATATTGTTACTTATGTTGTCTAAACCTGGAGCTTTTTAAACATCAGAATTAGAAATGATATTCATTATTTCTTCTACTTCGATAATAATTATGCTTGGATTATTCATTCGTGGCTTAAAATTTCTAATTATTTGTTGTTGAAAATTGTCCAAATTAGGATCGTCTTCAGGAATTAAATCGTCCATTAATATGGTCATTGTTTGCTCTTTTAGATATTCTGGTGAATTGTCAATTATGGGAATTCCATTCTTTACATTTGAGGTTCTTAATTTATTGAAGAACTTATAAGCATTACCAAATGGATTATCTGTGTAATTTTCTTCAATAACGTTTCGCCAGTTAGTTCTTTTAGCTTTTCTTATTGCATTAGTGTATTTGTTTCTTGCCAACTTAAATGTATTGTAACTGATTGTTTTATGACGATAATACTAGTTTCTAATATAATGAAAATGATTTTTATTATTTCCTGTTCATTAGTCCACCAGTCAATTCTGGAAACATGTTTATTAATGGGGGATTTAACCTTCGAAGATTTATATGCTGCTTCTCTCAATAAATTCATGAGTGCGTTCACTATCCCATCAATGTCTTCCTCATCTTTCACTCTGCTTATATCAATTCCCAGTTTTTTGTATCTTGTAATGATATGTTATTAGAAAAATTTGCCCAATTCGCATTTTTTTCAAAGTGGAAATTTGATTATTGAATAAATGACCATTCTTTAACCTGATATCAAATTTAACAGCAACATGGTCGGAAATATTAGTCAAATCAGAGGTATGCCAGTTGTTTATTAAACTTAGAGAGTGTTTATTCGAGATTGTGAGATCAATTAAACTTACTCTCCGCGGCTGGTGGGTGTTTTTTCAGGTTATGTATAAAGAGGTTACATTCGTCTATAATAGGTTGTAATCTATATCCATTAGAGTTTATAACAAACCATATAGTAGGTCTTGAATTAAAATCACCGCAAAGGATTACAGGTTGATTTATATACGTTTTGAGCAGATCTCTAATGAATGTTTGATGAACAGGGTTAAATGTATTCGGATGAATGTAGAAATTAGAAATAATTAATTTTGCTTTAACTGTAGAAATAGATATTGTTGTACAAAAAGAATTTGTGAATTTTTCCTCTTTGCTGAACTTTATATTTTTATTTAAAATTATAGTTGCCGTATATTTTTCCCCAGTTTTATTCGAACATATAATTTGAGCGTCCATATCATAAATAACATCTTCATGTAAAACATATGGTTCTTGAATCAAAAGAATGTCAGGTGAAGGATATTCGCATATCAAACAAAATGTTAACGCGGGATTCGATCCCGGTTCATGACTGTCTGGAAACGAGGGTGTTACCCACTCGTCCTTGTCAGGTGGGTCATCTCTAGTGTTGGCCTGTAGTTTACTTATCGCAGTAAAACTTTTTCTTACATTTTGTTGAATACATCTACATTTTCAATTATATAGGATATTAATCTATTTAAGATTAAGCTTTAAATTGTATTTGCTACATCATTTCCCTCGTATATTTGTGAATATTGTGTCCTTTGGATAATTTTGTTTATTTGTGATTTGTAAATCGGGCATTCACTTGAATTTGATTTATGGTTTGTAGAAAGGTTTTTTAATTTAGGGTGCTTAGAGAAATTGTGACAATTTGGCGCTTCAGTACAGTTGTGGCTACCCTGTACACCGCATATTTTACATATTTTAATGTTTTGGCAGTCTTTTGTTTTATGGTTCGGATTAAATTCAAAACAATTTTGGCATTGTCTTACAAATATTCTGTCTTGTGTAGAACATCGCTCAAAATCGGTGTATATCTCATTACCCATTTTTCTTAAAATTTGGTAAACTTTAGGAGTTACTTTTAATACTATATTGTGATATGCAGAGTTAAATACCATTCGCGGTACGAGACAAGCGATGCCAAACACGTCCGCACAGTTGGCTTCAGAAGCCATATATCGATTATGTTTATTTTAATTCATTTGAAAAATTCAACTATCCCTGATCGTTTATTTTACTCTGGGATGCCGTCACTACAGGATAAAGTACTCTTTGGAAATTTTATTATTGCAATTCAGAATCTTCCACTGAAGCTTTACGAGCGTTTCGTAACTTTAAAGGTATTCGAAGAGGTAAAGGACCCATGAGTTGCTACTCTCTAAGGAGAATGATAAAAGATTTTGAGAAGACTGGATCTCTGGAAGCAAAACCTCGGAGTGGAAGACCATCGACACGCAAGTCAGTGGCTGTTACGTTTTCGCAGAATGTTGAAGCTATTGAAACGTTATCCACGTATGGAGAAGTAAGTGCTCGACAAGTTTCTCGACAAACGGGGATTTCGTATGGAACAGTTTGGAGAGCTCTAAGAATTTTTCTTAAAAAATACCCGTACAAAATTCAAAGATTTCACGAGCTGAAAGTCGGCGATTTTGAGAAGCGTCAAGAATTTGCTGCATGGGTTTTCCGGTAAATTGATATTGATGAAAACTGGCTGTCGAATGTTCTGTGGACAGATGAAGCTCACTTTTCTCTAAATGGAGAAGTCAACACTCAAAACAGCCGCATTTGGGCAACAGAAAACCCTAGGATTTTTACAGAAATACCACTTCATCAACCCAGAGTTATAGTTTGGTGTGGGTTCACTTCTTCTTTTATTATTGGGCCATTTTTCTTTGAAGAAATAAATGGAAGAACTTTTAAAACCGTTTCTGTAACTGGTGAACGTTATGTTCAACTTTTGAGAGAAAAGGTTATCCCCATATTGCAGGACAGACAAGCACTGAGCGAAATAACATTCATGCAAGATGGAGGACCTCCTCATATCTCCCACGGTGCCAAACAATTGCTGAAGGATACGTTCGGTGAAGATCGTGTGATAAGTCGCCACTTTATACACCAGTGGCCTTCAAGATCACCAGACTTGACGCCTTGCGATTTTTGGCTATGGGGGTACATTAAGTCGCGTGTTTATCGATGCCGGCCTAACACATTGGCCATGTTGAAGGCTTCTATCAGACGGCACGTTTCATCAATTTCAACAGATATGTTATTTAATGGAGTCCAATCTGTCATCTATCGTCTGCAGGCGGTGTTTGAGAATGAAGGGCGCCACATTGAGCAAGGATTGTGATCTAATACAAGAGACAAGGCCTCCAAGAGACAAGTTACCTCATGTGTTATATAAGCTGCCATGTATTATATTATCTACCAATATTTTGAAGCTCTTTGTGTTGGGTTATGGGTAAATAAATTCTGTCCTCATATCCTGTCTCTTTTTTATTTGTGAACAGTAATTTTTGTTTGTTTGTCATTTGCTCACATCTTATATGCAAGGTGTAACCTTTAAATAAATTAGAATAACTTTGGCGCGCGTGCACGTACCGCCTCGATATTGGTACCACCGTGTTGCCAGATATTTTTTCTATAATAAACTGTCAAATTTATTTACATTTTTCATTTATTTATTTTTTCATGGACCCAGTCCGGGAACTTATGGGACATACCTTGTAAATTCTGTCCTCATATCTTGTCTCTTTTTTATTTGTGAAAAGTAATTTTTGTTTGTTTGTCATTTGCTCACATCTTATATTATGTCGTGCAGACCAAAGTGTTATAACTTCTCGAATAACACTGTACACACAATTTTACCCCTTATTTTTAATTTATCGCTTTTCGCTCATTAAAAGAAATAGCATAAGGAATATTCTCTGTAACCCCCCACCTTTAGAAATTTTGGGCAAAAAAAAATAATACAAAATGATTTTACTACCACGTTTTTCAACGCAAAAGGTTGATTTAAAAATTATATTTATTTGAGGGGATACATTTTTAAAAATCGTGTACAGTATAATAAACAATGATAACATTTGACAAGCCCATAGGATATTTGGAATAAAGTACGACAAATGTATTTTGTCACTCCCATCTATATTTCATTTGTTGGATCATGACAAATTTCCAGTTAAATAGTCGAGTGTCGCCAATTATTCAAGAAATTACACATTCCTTATAGCAAGAAATCCTATTAGTAGTACCATCATAATATTTGGTACTATATTAACATTTCAAAAAATCGTGTATTGAATTCAGCTATGTTTTTCAAACATTCTATATATTTGACAAAACTCTATCAAAAATATAAATATTTTTTGCTACATGTTCTAATTTGCATATACCTATTTTACATATCTCAGATTGTATTTAAAAATCGTTAACCATTTCTTCTAACTTTTGGCAAAATGGTGCTTTATTAATTAACGATTGGATATTATTAGGATTATTTCCTGGTATACAAAAAGGAAAAATACGTGTCGATCAGTTATATTTTTCAATTAATCAAACAATTTGGCCGCTGAATTTCTGATTCTGGTACAGCGCCATCTAGGGAATGAAATTGTAACTAAAATCAATTTCGAAATTTTCAATATTTGCCATAAAAAATCCCATTGCATTCTGAACACAATGGTGTTTACCGCATTGCTCTAGCGCAAATATTCGCGGAGTTATTAATTTTTAAAGTTGTGCGGGACTTTTGGATCACCCTGTATATATTCTCTATTTAATGTTATTGATCACTACACCAATCGGAAAATAAAAATTAATATTCAAAATAATTCAAATATAGTTCGATAGATGGCGCTAATAATTTTTAAAAATTGCTAATTACTAAATTTAGAAAATTAAGACACTTTTTGATCAATATTTATAAAATTATAGCATATTTAATATCTAAATCATCTATTAAAATTAAAAATAAATCAATTTTTTATTAATTACCCAATATTAGTTTTCCTAAAAACAAGGGCTTTTCGTTAACGAAAAGTATCTATTATCTGGTTTTAATATCTAATTATCTAATATCTAATTATATCTAGTTGAGAGTCTTTGACGTGTTTAAAGCTCTCTTAATGAAATTAAAATTAGTGATAACTTTTTTAGTGTTTGTACTATTAATTAACTAAACAATATTAATTAACTAATTAACAAAAACACTAAATTGCTTTGTATTGTTTACAAAGCTCTTCTAGTACTAGAAAAAGTGTATGTATCCATGTTTACAAATTGTGCAACTACCCTTTCATTAATTTCTTTGATATTGGTGTTATGCACTCAAAATATTCATAAGCAATTTTTTTAAATGGCTTATTCAATAATGATAAATCATAATTTGGGTTATAGATTATAACTACATGGATTAAGTCTTATTTTCTAGTAGCTATAAGTAATATTATTGTATTTGAAAACATTAAGATGTGAATGTTTCTTTCAGTCATAAATCAAAAACTTCTACTGGCATTACAATGAAAAAATATATTGGGAGGGCTCATCAATTTCATCACAGTAAGGATAGTACAAGTTTGATTTTATGGGTGAAAGAAAAATTTGTGTATTAATGTTTTCATTTGTTATATATAAATGGCATGTTATTGCTTTGTATTAATGTTGAATTTATTTAGTTTTTAAGATGATAAAGCACAATTTGGATAATAGATTATAATAAAAGAAAATAAGACCTAATCCAAATAATTTATTAGTGTGTGACGTTTCGGCAACAACATTGTCACCATCATCAGACAAAAGAATAAATGAGTAAACATTATTTATTTCATCTCAATTTGCAGGTGTTACATTCGAGCACAGCTCGCGAGTCACCTTGTCCAGATTATTTACACATGGCGAGTTGTGATGCTGGAGTGGCCCCCCGAACCTTACAGGAGGGCAGTTGTTGGGTGTTTGGCTGTCAGCTAGCCATTGGGTCCAGGTCGTCGGATTCGGTGGCTGAGGTCACCTTGGTTTTGAACAATTTCTTGTATAGTTGGATTTGAGGATTTTTGAAATTGCGAGAATAGTCTTGTAGCAGAGTCTTGATAAATCTCTTCTATATTAGGCTGGTTGAGATCTTCTTTGAGAATTTTGTTTGAAAGATTGAATGGGGCTCCTATAGTGGTTCGTAAGCAAATCCTCATGAAGGCATCTATTCTTTTTTTATCCGTAGGTGTGATATATTTGCCCCAGACTGGTAGTGCGTACGTGATGAGGGGTAGAATGCAGGTTTTGTACAACGTGAATTTATGCTTTGTTGTTAAATTACTTTTAAAATTAAGCAGGCTTGATAGAGATATTTTGGCTATCTTTGCCTTTCTTATGGTGTTTTGGACATGTAGGTTAAATTTTAATTTCGAATCCAAAGTGACACCAAGATACTTGGCATGGTCGGCCCAACTAATAGTGCTTGAGTTTACTGTCAAGTTGGTTTGTGGCTTGAATTTTTTGTTATCTCTTGGGGGAAAAACTATTGCTTGAGTCTTAGTTGGGTTAATGTCTAGTTTCCACTCATCGCACCATTTGATTATGTCATTTAGGTAACTCTGAAGCTGAGTAACCAATAGGTTGACTGATTTAGAGTTGAATAAAATTGCTGTGTCATCTGCGAAGAGCTTAAGTTTACATTTAGAGTGCAGTGGGATGTCATTAATGTAAATATTGAAAAGGTAGGGTCCGAGGATAGAGCCTTGAGGTACTCCAGTCTGGATTGGCTTTGGTTCAGTTATAAAATTTCCTTGCTTGACTGAAAATGTCCTGCCCTGTAGATAATTCTGCATAAAATTGATAATGTCACTTGGGAACTGGTGTTTTGTGAGTTTCTTTATAAGGCCATTATGCCAAACTTTATCAAATGCTTTCGCAAAATCTAGAAAGACAGCACCTACCACTTCCTTGTGGGATCTTCTTATCTGGATGTAGTCCAGAACTGCAATGAGTTGGTGAGTTGTTGAATGCTCCCTTCTAAATCCGAATTGCTGCGGGATGATGAAGTTAGAGTTGTCCAAGTAAATCTGAAGTCTACGTAGAATAATTCTTTCGTAAATTTTGCCGATGGTGGAGAGGAGGCTGATAGGTCTTAGATCTTCAGGGGATTTAGCGGATTTTTTTGGAATTGGAATTATGATAGCATGCTTCCAGACTTTGGGGTAGTAACACAAGTGCAGTGCGGCGTTGAATACTCCAGCTAGAAATACAATCCATTTGATGGGAAGATTCTTGGCCATTTGCGGAGTGATATTGTCATGGCCAGGAGCTTTGTGGTTAGCTAAGTATTTAATCACTTCTTTGACTTCATTTGGTGTCGTCATTGTGAGCATTTTTTCATGTTGGTGATTATAAGTTATATTTGGTTGGTCTTCTTCTTTTTCCTTGGAGAACTGGTTGGAGTAGTGTTCTGCAAGTTCATTTCCGATTTCTTTGTCGGTCAATAAGGTTTTGCCGTTCGTTACTAAACTTGAGATCCTTTCCGTTTTTTTCCTGATGGGTTTTGTTTTTCTCCAGAAGTCCTTTGGGCTTGATTCAATCTTGTGTATGAATTGATTCCAGTTCTCGGTGGAGTCGGATTTGAGGGCTTTGTTAACTTTTCCCTGTAGGTTTAAATAAATGGCTCTATGGGCTGGATCCCAGGTTGCTTGCCATCTCTTACGAGCTTTATTCTTTTCTTTTATCAAGGCCTTGGTTGAGGGGTTCTGTTTTGATGAAGAGGATGATATAACTGTGTTTTTTGTGTAGCTGTTGTAGATTTTATCATTTAGTATGGTCACTTCTGAGTCAATATTGGCTTTCGTTTTCAAGGGTACTCTAGGAGGCGTACTGGAAATTAAGTCTTGTTGGAAGTGTACCCAGTTAGTGAGTCGGCAAGCCCTAGTCGTGAATTCATCCTTCGGGCAGGTCAGCTCTAGGATTACTGGGAGGTGATCTGAAGGTAAGGCATCCAGGGTCTTAATCCTCGAAGTCCAGGGGATGTTTCTAAGAATTGCGATGTCTAAAAAGTCTGGATTTCCCAAAGGACTGTAGTGCGTGGGTGAAGAAGGTGCGACAATGTCCAGGTTTTCTTTTTCGGAAAAATTATGAAGCACGGTTCCACTATTATTGGAGGTTCTTGAGCCCCAAAGAGGGTGCTTGGAGTTCCAGTCTCCTGCAGCGATTACTGATTGATTATTCT
The DNA here is from genome assembly GCA_030710605.1 of Cordylochernes scorpioides. Lineage (NCBI taxonomy): Eukaryota > Metazoa > Arthropoda > Arachnida > Pseudoscorpiones > Chernetidae > Cordylochernes > Cordylochernes scorpioides. The sequence continues at coordinate 69,142,202 of CP092873.1, read as the reverse complement.
CTAACAAGAGATTCAGATCTTCCTCCTGGAGTGGTAGATCGGGTTTCTTATAGATTGACGATATCTGCACTACTGCCCTTCCATCTGGTTTCATTAGAATTGTAGTGTTTTCCATGTTAGATGTTTGAATCAGCACTTTTTTATATTTAAGATAGTTTTTTAGAATTATTGCCGTTCCACCGCCCCTTCCAACGATTCTATCGTCTCTTATTGTTTGATAGTTTCTGAGTTTGAGGTCGACAGATGGTTTTAAGTGTGTTTCACTGAGAAGTGCCATGTCTATTGAGTTTTCTTCTAAAAACTGTAGGAATTCTTCTTTTTTCAGTTTGATTCCGTTGCAATTCCAGAAAACGATTTTTAAAGGTAATTTTCCTTTCATTGTAAGTAAGTTTTGATAATTTCTAATAACTTTTCGCACAGTTCCCTGGTGTCAGAACGAGTAGTTTTCTTTTTTGTAGTTTCCGCGTAACTTGCCTTTTGTTTTTCAACAGTTGCTTCTTCTGTTTTAGTGGAGCTTGCTTGAGGTAAGGTGTTAGGGGAGTTTTGTCTGGGAGGCTTTAGCTGCTGTTGTTGTGGCTTCGGAAAATTTGGGCATCCGCGGTAATTGGCTGTGTGCGCCTCTTCACAGTTAGCGCACTTTGGTGGGAGCTGTTTCGACTTTCTTGGACAATCCTTCGAATGATGTTCTTCAACACACTTGACGCATTTGGGCTTCAAAAAGCAGTTTAGCTGGCCATGCCCAAAACCCTGGCAGTTAAAGCATTGGGTCACTCGTTTTGTAGTCCTGAATGATTCCACGACTATTTTTTGGTAAAGTATTTCGGTTATTCCATAGATTCGTTTATTGTGTTCATTTTTCGGTAGCTCTACTAGGACTATATTCATCGGTATTTTGGTCGATTGTCTATGGAGTCTTTTGACAATGACCTCAGTGAAGCCCATTGAGACCAGTTCAGTTACGACATCTTCTTCTTTGAAGGCTGTTGTTACCCCCTTCAATACCACTTTCAGTGGTTTTTCCTCCTGTAGTCTGTAGGAATATCCTCCATTATTTTTCTGTACATACTCCCTGATTTTTTTGAAGTCGCCTATGTTTTTCGATTTAATTATGTGCTTTTTGCCAGAAATCGTGACTTGGAATGGTTCCGTGCACAAGCCTTTTAGTTCTTGGCAAAGAAGCTTCCAATCTGCTACATTTTCTGCAATAACAGGAGGAATTCTCGGTTTTTTCACGTTAGTGACTGTGGTCCATGGGCCATCGTTGTCGTTATTTTCTTCATCGTCTTGCGGTGGGTGAGCTACGTTCATTTGTTGAGAAATTTCAGTGGCGGGACTTTGTTCTTCGATGTCCATTCTAGGCGTCTTCAGATTACGCTCGCTCCTAGTTGGCGATCTTGAGTCATCCGATTGGGAGCCGCGAGTTCTCTTCTTTGATTGAACCGTTTCCTCAAGTTTATACTCGATTCCACATTTGTCTAGGATCTTCGTTATTAAGGAGGCTTCGATTATGCATAGTTTCTCGCCGGTTGGTCCGATCGTCGATTTAATTACAATCGGTGGCATATTATTACATATATCTAATTGTTGGTTGTTGCTTAATAATTTTTATTTCAAGCGCATTATTTTATATGAGAAAACATGTTACAGCAACATCTTATATAGTCCTGTTATCAAGTGTTTAAACAAGATAACAGATAAGGAAAATAGTTTTTTAAGTCAACTTGAAATATTCTTCTTAGAATTAAAAGTGGATTTTTTTTTTTTTTTTTTAATATAATTAAAGGCATATCTGTAAATATCATTTATATTTCCCCTTTCTTCCATTCTATTAATTGAAGCACATGTCTTTTGGATGAAAAAGGCTTCTTTGAACTGTCTTTTGTAATAATTTTTTTCATAGTCCAGTGTTCTTGGGTTTTCTAAATTGAATTTATTGTGTCCTGTGTCCCTTCTGTGTCCCTTTCTCACATCTATTTTCTTAAATTCTGTAAAATGCATCAAGTAATTCCTAATGCATTTCTCATTAGAAACAGATGTAATTTTCCAAAATCTGATTCAAAATTGAAAAGATTATCACTTGATCTTATAAATGGAGAGATTAGATTTCATTGGAAAAATATTCATTTCAATACTAAGGCTATAAATACCAATCTCAAAGTGCTAGCAGACAGTATGGATAGTGACCTTTTTGAAAAAATAAAAAATATTATTGAAATAAAAACAAACTACATTGCTAAACAAAATTCAAAAAGGCATTTTAAAAAAATAGAAGGTATTTTAAAGAGATATGACATGCTAAAATTATTATGCCAATATAAAGAAATTGATTTTATTAATGAAAAACTCTTCCCTGAAAAGAAAAATGAAGTACTCAACTCTGAAATTAAGCCAAAAAATAACATAATGAATTTAACAGGTGAAGGTATCCCAAATGAAGTCCTAGACTTGCTTAGCAAAGGTTATAAATATGCATTAGGGGGTAATCTGAAACAAAAAGAAAAATTGGATATTATTTCAAAAACAGAAGAAATATGCAAATTTCTTAACCCTAATGAGGCAGCAAATATAAGATTTGAAGTTACTAATACATTAAAACAAAATTATAAATCAAATAGTATTGATAGAAAATTGACCTCCAAACTTAAAGGCCTACAAACAAAATATGTAATAACAAAATATGACAAAGGAAATGGAATTGTTTTAATGAAAAAAGAAGACTATAAACAAAAAATGCTTTCTTTATTGAATAACAATGGGACCTATTCTCCTATACAAAATGATCCAACAAAAAACTTCAAAAATAAATTGAACACCATACTTTAAAACTGGAGAAAAAACAAATATATTAATTACAGGCTTTTAACCAAGTTGAAAAATTATGATGCACATGTTCCCAATATATATGGTGCTCCAAAAGTCCACAAGCCTAACTGTCCATTACGCCCAATAGTAAACAATAGACCTTCACCAACATATGCCTTGTCACAATGGTTAGCACAACAATTAAAAATCTATCAATATTTTAATGAAAATGAAATTGTTAACTCCTATGAATTCAAAGAAGATATTATTGACATGAAGCTTAATGGAAATCAAAGAATTATATCTTTAGATGTTGAATCCATGTTTACATCAATCCCTATACCCACAATTATGGATGCATTAAACCATGTGATTTTAGAATCAAAAATAAATAATTTGCCAAAATCTGAATTTTTAATTGGAATAGAATTTTGTTTGAAAACAACATACTTTATTTATGATTACCAAATATATCTCCAAATGAAAGGTGCAACAATGGGTAGTCCAATATCACCAAACGCAGCTTGTATTACTATAGGCCAATTAGAAATAAAAGCTCTAAATTCACTTAAAAATGATGTTTATTATTTTAAAAGATATGTGGATGACTCCATTTTATTTATTAATCAGGGAAGTGAACAAAAAATTTTGGATACTTTCAACAATTTATTACCTGATATCAATTACTCTATAGAAGTAGATAACAACAAATCAATTAATTTCCTGGACATGAACTTATCATACAGTAATAACAATATTACAACCTCTATATACAAAAAAACCAACACATACAGGAACTTATTGGAACTTTAGCTCAAAGCACCACTTCAGCCAAAAAGTAGGATTAGTAAAAGCTCTTATATATAGAGCTTTTACACTCATTAATGATACAACTAAAAGAAATAAAGAAATTAACAACATCAAAAAAGAACTAATCAATGAAGATTTTCCCATCAAATTGATAAATAGAATAATAGAAGACATGAACCAAAAATATGAGAATAATACTTTAATTCAAAATCTAAAGTGCAAAAACAAAGAAGCCAAATTTATCACATTACCATTTAAAAACCAAAAGTTTGCAAGAAATTTTACTAATATATTCAAAAAGTATGGAAAAATAAACATTGCATGGAAACCATGTAACCCTATCTCACAATACCTAAACCAGCACAAGAACACCCAATTAACAGAAAGAGCAGGTTTGATCTATGAAGTTAAGTGTGAGAAGTGTGATCAAAGATATGTGGGACAGACATCCAGAACATTAAAAGAAAGGATGGAAAACCATAAATATGCTCTGAAGTGGGATAGAATTCAAAATTCTGCTCTTGTAGAACACAGAAGGGACACAGGACACAATAAATTCAATTTAGAAAACCCAAGAACACTGGACTATGAAAAAAATTATTACAAAAGACAGTTCAAAGAAGCCTTTTTCATCCAAAAGACATGTGCTTCAATTAATAGAATGGAAGAAAGGGGAAATATAAATGATATTTACAGATATGCCTTTAATTATATTAAAAAAAAAAAAAAATCCACTTTTAATTCTAAGAAGAATATTTCAAGTTGACTTAAAAAACTATTTTCCTTATCTGTTATCTTGTTTAAACACTTGATAACAGGACTATATAAGAACTTGCTGTAACATGTTTTCTCATTTATTCTTTTGTCTGATGATGGTGACAATGTTGTTGCCGAAACGTCACACACTAATAAATTATTTTGATTAGGTCTTATTTTCTTTTATTAGTTTTTAAGAGTTTAATTTGTGCCCCCATATATATTTTTAATTATCACAATGAGGGTTCACTACTGATGAGCCAAGCCCTCTCATTCAATAACTCATATCATTGCAGTAAGGTCTGTAGAGACAATATTTGATGATATTTAAAAGAAATGCATTGCCAGTAAAATTATTTTTGTCAAATTTTAACGATAGATGGCAATAAAATTTAATTTACTAATATATATTGGTTATGAAAACATATTTTGCGGAAGAGCTTTGCTCGATGCAATACCTTGAAATTATATGTATGTACCTCTACAGACCTATAAGCTTATGTCTATAGTTCACTAAACACCCTTAAGCTGCCTTCCATAGAAAATGCAGGGCATATAACAAAACCAGTCCAATACAATAGTAGAGCGGTCTAGAGATTAATTTGGCGAAACCGCTGAGAGGGTTCACTACTGATGAGCCAAGCCCTCTCATTCAATAACTCATATCATTCCAGTAAGGTCTGTAGAGACAATATTTGATTATATTTAAAAGAAACGCATTGCCAGTAAAATTATTTGTGTCAAATTTTAATTATTTTACTATGTTATAAATAACCTAGTTGATAAAAAGCACAATTTGGATTATAGCTACAAGAAAATAAGACCTAATCCAAATTATAGTGTGTGACATTTCGGTAACAGCGTTGTTACCATCATCAGACAAAAGAAAAAATATCACAGCATGTTTACACACTTGATAACAGTACTATTTAAGAACATGCTGTGATATTTTTTCTCATGGTATCGAAACACTATTAATTTATTTGGATTAGGTCTTATTATCTTGTAGTAAATAACTGAGAGTAAAATAGATACAAGAAAATAAGACATCCAAATTGTGTTTTATCTCATTAGAGTAAAATATAATCGGATAATTTTTTTTTCCACGCTCTGGTGTAAGGAATGGCGAGTTACAATGAACCCCCAAAAAAGTGAAGCAATCATTTTTTCCAGAAAAAAAGAAAAAATTAAGAAACCTTTAGACGAACTTTTTGTCTTCGAAGACAATATTAAATGGAAAGAGAACATCCGATACCTAGGGATGACCCTAGACGAGCACCTAACCTTCAAAAAACACATTGAAAACAGAATTAATTTGGCGAAAACTGCCCAACACCGACTATCCCTACTTCTAGGACCAAAAAGCAAATTATCCCTTCATTGCAAAAGAACCATTTACACATCAATAATAAGACCAATACTCATATACGGCCACCCAATTTTTATGACAGCACATAAGACCATCCTTAAAAAGCTAGAAGTATTTGAAAATAAAATGATCAGAAAAATCATGTCTCCACCCTGGTTCGTTCGGAACACAATCCTCAGGAACGATCTAAATATCGAAAACATCAATGACTACATTATTAGACAATCATTTAAATTTTACGAAAAATCCGAAAAATTAGAAAATCCCACCTTTAAGGAAGCCACAAACTACAAATGCGGAAAAAGGAAAATAAGGAATTTGAAACCTAGACAAATTCTCCATCAATTAAGCCAGAATGACGAAAAGTGGAAAAAAAGGAAAAACAAACCCACCTTGAATATCAAACAAGCCCGAAAAAACCTTCTCAAGAAAAATGAGAATCCGGACCCAACGACATCATTATAAATTATAATTGTAAATGAACCCCTGTACATAACCACCCCCCTCAGTATATTGTAAATATGATGATCTAGGTTGTTCTTTTTGAACGGCACCTAATAAAGTTATTTGGAACTGGAACTGGAACTGGATATTTTTTTAAAATTCACTAAAACTAAGTCTTACAATGAGAAAGGTGCTGGAATTTTGAAATATATATTTTAACAACAGTAAAAAGGACACTTGTCCCAGATGGGTAAACATAGCAGTTATCTACAGAAAGTGGAGATTAACATTGACCTTTCTTCAAGTTGGATCCATTGTCTGTGTTGCACCTATTGTCTCTGCTGTTTTCCAGAATTTGTGAAAAGCTAGTGCATTGGGTTTGCTTTTCACTACTTTTGCCATTAGAACATATGCAATTTTTTTTATTGTTCAAATAATTTTATTTTTATTGTTCAAAATATTTGCCTTATTCTGTCTGTATGTCTGAAGCTCACGGATAGAATGCGCGCCCATTGGCTGCCAGCGAATACGTGGCCTCCCTGCCCCCCTCTAGACAACCCTGTTATCAGCTGTGCGATACATACACCTGTCTATAGCGGCCACTCTAGACAACCCTGTTATCAGCAGTGTGCTACATCCACCTGTCTAAACAGACCACTCTGTCTATAGCGGCCACTCTAGACAACCCTGTTATCACCAGTGTGTTACATTCACCTGTCTATACAGACCACCCTGTCTATAGCGGTCACCCTAGGCGACCCTGTTATCAGCAGTGTGATACATCCACCTGTTATACAGACCACCCTGTCTATAGCGACCACTCTAGACAGCCCTGTTATCAGCTGCCTGTCTATACAGACCACCATGTCTATAGCGGTCACCTTAGGCAACCCTGTTATCATCAGTGTGTTACATTCACCTGTCTATACAGACCACCCTGGCTATAGCGGTCACCTTAGGCGACCCTGTTATCAGCAGTGTGATACATCCACCTGTCTATACAGACCACCCTGTCTATAGCGACCACTCTAGACAACCCTGTAATCAGCTGTGTGATACATCCACCTGTCTATACAGACCACCCTGTCAATAGCGACCACCCAAGACAACGTTTTTAAAAAATATTCACACTCGGGTAAACCCCGGGCGTTGCCCGGGCCATTCGTCTGGTAATGAATAAGCAATCACGGGCAATCAAATGACTGGTACAAAGCAGGAGGGACAAGCACAGGTTCTGTCCTCCCAAGAGAACAACAGTCTTTGATTTCCAGACTTAAGTCTGGTCATCTACGGACAATGACTTTCCAGAATGGTTGCAAGGTTTTCCCACTATGTACTAAGTGCAATTCTCAACCTGCAACCCCAAACCATATCATTGACTGTATTGACTCATCCATTGATGAGCTCTACTCATCCCCAGCAGACACCATCAACAAGCTCTACAAGATTGATACCCTGATATGATTGAGTGGAGATAAGAAAGAAGAAGTTGAGCAATCAATGATGCATCCCCAGCAGACACCATCAACAAGCTCTACAAGATTGATACCCTGATATGATTGAGTGGAGATAAGAAAGAAGAAGATGAGCAATCAATGACCCTGGAGTGTACAGCAGTCGCCACTATCCTGAATCCTCTCAACTTGGTAACGAAGACATTTTGGTATTAGCCTTCTTAGAGAGTGTAGAGATGTTACATCAGCCCTTTATATATACAGTTGACTCTCGATAATTTGAAACTCAGGGGACCAGAGAAATATTTCAATTTATCAAGAGTTCAAAATAACAGGAGTTTAAACAACCAAGAGGGAGAGAAAACAATCAAGTAAACAAGAGTTTGTAGTTTTGGCAGTTTCAGGATATACAAGGTATGTCCCATAAGTTCCCGGACTGGGTCTATAAAAAAATAAATAAATGAAAAATGTAAATGAATTTGACTGTTTATTATAGAAAAAATATCTGGCTACACGGTGGTACCAATATCGAGGCGGTACATGCACGCGCCCCAAAGTTATTCTAATTTATTTAAAGGTTACACATAGCGCTGCGGCGATTTTACGATGGAACGAAAATTGAAGCAGAGGATTCGCATAGAATTTTGTGTGAAACTTCAAATATCAGCAACCGAAACTTTTTAAATGCTTAATAAAGCATTCCCCAAAGAGAACAATTGTTTTTGAATGGCATTCTAGATTTAAAGCTGGCAGAATTTCCATTGAAGATGATCTTCGTCAAGGACGCCCAAAAATTTCAAAGGACTGATGAAAATGTGCAAAAAATCACCGATTTGATAAAAGAAAATCCTCGAACCACTTTGCTGGAGCTAGAGCAAGACACAGGCATCTCTAAAACAACGATTGGAAGGATCGTAACCAAATCAAAAAGACTCCTGCAAAATTCATCCCAAGATTCCTCACTAATGAGCAAAAACTGTGTCGGCTTGCAACCTGTGAGGACATGTTGGAAATGACAAGAACGGATCCGGAATGGAAAGAAAAGATAATCACAGGCTACGAGACATGGGTCTATGGCTATGATCCTGAAACCAAGCATCAATCTGCCGAGTGGAGATGTCAGGGTGAGCTTAGACCCAAAAAATCCAGATTATTGAAATCCAGAAACAAGGTGTTGCTGGTCGCTTTTTTTGGATAAAAAGGGCATTTTTCATCACGAGTATCTTCCTGCAGGCCAAACAGTTATCAAGGATATGTATTTGGGCATTCTTCGCCGTCTAAGGGAAGCGATTCGAAAAAAAAGGCCAGAAAAATGGACTAATGGTGGCTGGATCCTACACCATGACAATGCTCGCCCTCACACAGCGCACTTGATGACTAGCTTTTTGGCGAAAAACGGGACACAAATCCTACTTCAACCACCCTATTTCCCAGACATCGCACCAAATGACTTTTTCCTGTTCCCCAAACTTAAAGCAGTTCTAAAAGGAAGACATTTTGACACCAGGGATGACATAATAGAAAAATCGCCGTTAGCATTGAAGAGCATTCCAAAAGAGGCTTATAAAAACTGTTTCGACAATTGGGAGAAACGATGGCGCTGGTGCGTTGAAGCAAGGGGGGATTACTTTGAAAAGTTTTAATAAAAAAATTTTTAAAAAATCTTACCTTTTTTTTTTTTATGGACCCAGTCCGGGAACTTATGGGACATACCTTGTACATACTATGTTGATACAAGATTAAATAAGTGACTTACCGCAAGTTTTTAAAGTAATAATTTTATTGGGAGCTCTTTGGGTCTTTTCCTTTCTCAGACAAGAGTTTGATAATATTTTGAATTATGCCCTGGTCTAACGTTTGTAATCTTGATGTCGTGTTGGCTGGGAAAAAATCAATTTTACATGGTCTAATGGTGGTGGGTTATTATGCACAGTGCAGTTGTCCAAAAACAGTAAGATTTTATGTTTTTGCTTTTTCATCTCACTGTTAACTGAGGTCAGCCATTCATTAAACAACTCTGTCACCATCCACAATTTTTTGTTTGACCTATAAACTGTGAACAGCGATTTTATCCATTTAAAACAGTGTGGTTTCGCAGATTTCCCTATTGTAAGTAGTTTCAACTTTTGAGAACCGTCCATATTACACGCTAAAAGAACAGTTAACCTATCCTTGCTGAGTTTCCCTCCATGACACGCTTCGTCTTTAAATGTCAGAATGCAATCAGGAAGACATTTATAAAAAACCCAGTTTTGACTGTGTTGAATATGTTCCGAGGGTCATAGCCTTTCAAAAGTTGGTTTAGGTCATCAATCCATTGAGAACAAATGGAAATATCCATGCTGGCGCTCTCTCCTCAATTAACAAAAAAATGATATGCTGTGTCGATTTTTGAAATTTGAGAGCCACCCCTCACTTACTGTAAATCCTGTAATTCCAAGAGACTGCACAAAAGCCTTGGCTTTTTCCTTCATCATAACTGTCTATGGGAATAGAAAATGTCTACACTGACGAATCCACTTAACCAAGCTCTCCATCCGTTGAGCATGGGAAATTTGAGATCTAACCGAAGTTGATCCACTTTGCCGTAGTGGGGGGGCCCGAGTCCGACTTCCAAGTCGTTCCGCCAAGAGATCAACACCACAGAGGTCCGTACATCTCTTGACCTCACGGACAATACAGCAGCTACATGACCGATATGTCCTCACTTCTTTTTTCTAGATTTAATTCATTTTGTCTCCTCTCTAATTGTAAATACGCTGCTGTATCACCTCATAAGCATAAATAAATAAAACTTTGTTTAGTTAGTTCGCGGACTGGTCTGGCTTTAAAAAATCACCGGCAAAATTTTCCCTCATATTTTAATTTTCAGATAGAATCTCACATATTAATAAAAATCAAGTAAACAAGCGTTTAATCAAAATTCATGACTTATTATTTTAAACATTTGAACAGACAGTTAATCACAAATATTCACATTTGTGGTAAGCTACTATTCCTTCAACTTCAAATTACCGAGGGGACCAATTAATATTTATTTTAAAATAGCGCACAACGTTTACAGGAAATACAACCATTTTAATGTTATCAGATTGGTAGCAGATGAAAATTATATTTATACAAGAAAATAAAATCCAAATAAATTAATAGTGTGTGGCATTTCAGTAACAGCATTGTTACCATTATCAGACAAAAGAATAAAATCTTTTTATTCATTTATTTTATTCTTTTTAATTATTTTATTTTTCCCGTTGTCTGATGAGAGAGATGGTTACAACGCTGTTACAGAAAGGTCTTATTTTATTGTAGCTATAATCCAAATTATGCTTTATTAGCCGAATGACCCGGGCAACGCCCGTGTTTTACCCGATTGAATGTTTTGATTCAAATACTATTTGTTACAATTATAAATTGACGCCTTAAATAAATGCATATATTAGTTAATAACTATAGACTATGTGCTTTATCTGTCTATGTACTGTTGGCTTCCGTAGGCGTCTCTTACTGGGAAAAAGAAAGAGAGGATTCCATTTAGTTATTAACTAATATATGCATTTATTTAAGGAGTGACCCGCTCCAACACAATAGTTACAAAAACCAAAAAGCGAGTGGGGGGGCAAAGGTGGCTTGATTGTAGCCAACCAATAGGAGAGCGCCATTCCAAAAAAAAAGCAAACGGTGACAGAGATGAAAACTGAAGAATTAAGAGATGAAGAACGCATGACGCTCGTAACTGTATATTGAATCAATATATATTTTTCATGCAATTTGTTTTCAAAACTATTCTAAATGTGAAAAAATAGTAAAAAAAATTTAATTGTACTGGGATCAGGTGAATGAATTAGGAAAAAGGTATTTCCTGATCAAATAAAAGTTGCTGATATGGCTTATGTCATCTGCCAGAATAATAAATACATATATTATGATGCATTAGTGCACCATCTGTTATCAAAATTCTTAACTATTATAAACGCGTATGATTCAGTGGGGTCGGTGGAAGGCTGGTTAAACCGTTTGGTTTTCGACCACTAGGACCCTGGTTCGATTCCCGCATTGGACACTTTTTTATGTTAAAAAAAAAAATGCTCTAATGGTCCCTGATTCTTGCAAAAGTCCAACCCCACCAGTGAGTGCAAGTAACCAAACGGGACTCTGGCACATTTGTAAGTGCAAAGTCGAATTGCTTTTCACATGTGTAGACATGTGGTGCGCTTACAGTAAAAAAAGCAGTCGCTAACTACTCACCATGATTATCATGGCCTGTACCACGTGTAATAAGGATAAGCAAAAAAATATATACAGGGTGTACCAGGTAAATTGGGAATTTCAACAATGGTATTTTAACTGAAAATTTTTGCAAGTAAAAATTAAAATATCCGAATGAAATTTGACACAGTAGTAGATAAAAGGATATAGTTTTTATTTATTCAATGTAGTTTCCATTATTAGCTACAACAGTCTCGAGGCGAGTGCGGAATGAAGCACAGGCCTTGGCGACGATGACCTTGTCCATTTGGGTCATCACCGTGTGAACTGCTTTCTTGACAGACTGGATGGTGGTATGAGGAGCTTTGTTGACATCTCTCTCAACAACGCCCCATACATAGTAGTCGAGGGGATTGCAATCTGGAGAATTAGGAGGCCAAATATCAGGACCCCAGTGACTAGGGACGTTAAGTGTCAGCCACGATTGTGTCTTTTTTGCCTTATGGGCTGGAGCTGAGTCCTGTTGGAAGACATACTTCCTTCCTGCGGCCACCATGTCCATCCAAGGCTTCACAACGGTCTCCAGAACATTGATGTAGGTGTCAGCGTTCATCCTAAGGCCCTTCTCAAAGAAATGGGGAGGCATGACATCACCTTCACTGCTGATAACGCCAAGGACCATTACGGAGGCAGGAAATTTCGTGTGCATCACGACGGGTATCTCTGAGGGGTCTTTACAGATCCAGCGATCATTCCTGGGATTTACCTTTTGGTCCACGTCAAAGTTCTTTTCGTCAGAGAAGAACCTTAGCATGCCAAAAGAGTCGTGTTTCAGGTTGTTGAGGAGGGCAGCAGCCTTTCCTTTTCTGTTATTCTTCATATTCTCAGTCAGCAACTGACCTTTCCGAAGGGCATAAGACTTGAGACCAAGGTCCTCATGGATAGTTCTGACAATTGTCATAGAGCCAACGTCCATTTCCTTGGCTATGGCCCTCATGCTCTTCCCAGGGTTTCCATCAATCTTCTCCTTGACATTTTTGACAAATTCTTCGCCTCTTACCCTGTCCGATCGACGCGAGTGCTTTTTCCTTGTAGCTATCTCCTCTTTGTTACTGTCGGCCTCATCAAACTGCTTCTTGACACGATAAATAGTGGTTTTGGGCAACTTAAGAAAATCCACTATCTCTTTGGGGCTCCTTCCGGCGCGCAGAGCAACGATGATGGCAGCTCGATTTTCAAATTCTCGGTTACTCTTCATCACTACACTGCGCACACATGTACTGTTGCATTTTACATGAATATGGCTACGTAATGAAAAAAAAAACAAGTTTTTAATCTCAAGTAGTTTTTGTTTTATGGACTGTCAAAGTTAGTCCCAGTTTACCTGGTACACCCTGTATTATGATGCATTAGTGCACCATCTGTTATCAAAATTCTTAACTATTATAAACGTGTATGATTCTTTTTGAAAATAAACAATTTCTACTGCCCTTACTGCAATGGAAAAATTATATTTTTATTTATTATAATAACTGTACGTGGTTAGCCTTTCTTGATTAATCAAGAATAGGAATTTGGCCAATTCTGGGATAATTAAAAATCAACGAATAGTTGATATTTATTTCGATAGATGGCGCAAGCCATCAGCAACTTTTAGTTGACCAATGAGGAGATGCCTTTTTCTTTATATATTTTGAAAACCAATTCCATGAAAAATATATTTATTTTCCATATCTGATATTAAAACTTCCATTAAAAGTTGTGCACTTATGATAGTCATCATCAGATACTTCTTCCACCTTTCTCAAATACTACCTCATTGAACCTGCTGTAATCCTTTTTGATATTACGGAGAAAAGGCGCAACAACAGCTGGGACATTTCTACATTACTAGTGTTCACAATCTTTGAAAAATAATTACAATATCTACCTGTTGATAAAGCACAATTTGGATTATAGTCTAAGAATAATATTCTGTGTTTCTCAGAATACTATTTTCTTATCTGCTATCTTGTTTACACACTTGATAACAGTAACTATTTAAAGCATGCTGTGGTAAAATTTCTTATTCAGTCATTCAGGGACCACCTCTACTCCACCAACTCGCCATGTGTAAATAGCAAGGACAAGGTGACTCGAATGTAACACCTGTAAATTGAGACAAAATAAATAAAAAAATTCTCATTCAGTACTTTTGTCTGAAGATGGTAACAACGCTGTTACCGAAATGTCCCACACTATTTATTTATTTGGTCTTATTACCTTGTATTTAATATCTACAAGAAAATAAGACCTAATCAAGATTAATAGTGTGTGATGTTTCAGTAACAGCTTTGTTACCATAATCAGACAAAAGAATAAAGGCAAATAATAAATTAATAGTATGTGACATTTTGGTAACAGCATTGATAAGGCACAATTTGGATTATAAACACAAGGTAATAAGACCAAACCCATATAAATAAAATAATATTTATTTGGATTGTGTCTTATTACCTTGTGTTGGTATCACCATTGTTGGTGAAACCAACAACAACAGCATTGTTATCAGATAAAAGAATAAAAATGGTTTTTATTATATATAGATATATTACACCCATACCTCGCTTTGCGTCGGGGTTACGTTCCAAAAAAAACACGAAGCAAATTGAAACGACACAAAGTGAAAATATGTGAAGGCGCAATCAAAAACAAAGGTGTTGCCATATTTTAGGAAAAAATATTCAAAAAAAAAATTAAAGACTCGAATCCAAAAAAAACGCAACTTCGAAAATCTAATGACGCACAGTGAAAATCAGTAAAAATTAAGCAGCGACGCAACTTCGAAAAAAAACACAAAACGAAACGACGCAAAGCGAGGTATTGGTGTATATATAGATTTTTATTCTTTTGTCCGATGATGGTAACAATGCTGTTACCGAAATGTCACACACTATTAATATATTTGGATTAGGTCTTATTTTATCTTGTAGCTATAATCCAAATTGTGCAATATAAAAATATCTATAAAGGGAGGAAAATATCTGAAGGATTCACCAGGTAATAAGACCAAATCCAAATAAATAGTGTGCGATGTTTCAGTAACAGCGTTAAGGTAATAAGACCAAATCCAAATAAATAAATAGTTTGTGACGTACCATCTTCAGTACTTTTGTCTGAAGATGGTAACAACGCTGTTACCGAAACATCACACACTATTTATTTATTTGGATTTGGTCTTATTACCTTGTGTTTATAATCTATAATCCAAATTGTGCCTTATCAAGTAACGGCGTTGTTACTGAAACATCACACACTATTTATTTATTTAGATTTGATATTATTATCTTGAGTTTATAATCTATAATTGTGCCTTATCAATATGAGGTAGTGTCCATTATACGTAGGGTAAAACAAAGCAACTAATACACTGCCCTTGTTCATCAAACAATAAGGCATTAGTGTACCATCTGTTAAAAGAAAATTTTGACCTCTATGTTTCTTCTTTTTAAAATGATCAAATGATCAAATAATGGCCTGGCTCATCAGTAGTGAACCCTCCCAATAATATATCATCTCAGTAAGGGCAGTAGAAAATTGCTTTATTTAATAAAGAAACATACGCATAAAAAATATAGATGGAAATTTTACCCGGAGGATAATGATCTAAAGAGACAAGGGCCGCCTCTACCGTCAAAATAGACGTCAAAATCAGGCGCCATCTATTGACCGTCGCCTCAAACTAGCGGCCTCGGGTCGGTGACAAAGCCACAACACCAGCTTTGGCAAACTGAAAAGCATCCACCTAGAGACCATGGTTTTAGGCTAATGACCCTCGTCAGCCTAGGGCAGACTTTATTCAATGAGATCCAAACGGAATCTAATGGAATCTTGACAATTTGCCAAAGAGGTGCTTAGCTGGCAATAGATGGCGTCTGATTTTGACGTCTATTTTGACGGGAGAGGTGACCCTTGTCTCTTTAGATCAATATCCTCCCGGGAAAATTTCCATCTATATTTTAGCCATAGATATGGCCCAGCCACTTTGCCAGCTAAGCACCTCTTTGGCAGATTGTGAAGATTCTATTAGATCCCGTGTGGATTTCATTAAAAAAAGTCCGCCCTAGGCTGACGAGGGCCATTAGCCTGAAACCATGGTCTCTAGGTGGACGCTTCTCAGTTTGCTAAAGCTGGTGTTGTTGCTTTGTCACCGACCCGAGGCCGCTAGTTTCAGTGACGGTCAATAGATGGAGTCTGATTTTGACGGGAGAGGCGACCCTTGTCTCTTTAGCATCAAAAATAGTTTATATTTTTTTAAACAAAAAAATGTAGGGGTGTAAAAAGCATTTTTATTTCATTAATTCACAGAAACCACAGTAAATTTTATAAAGAAACCAAAGTTAACGAAAGCTGCCCAGTTCATTTAATACATTGTGACATTTATGAAACTAATAAATCTCCTGATATCTTGCAACAAAAAGTTTCTGATGGTTTGTGCCATCTGTTAGTTTGATATATTTATTTAAACAGAGGGCCATCACCTACTTTAAGTTGCACCATCAGATGCCTGTGATATCAGTACATTTCACTTTTGTAATATTTTTTCTCATCTATGAAACTGATAAGGCACAATTTGGATTATCTCTATATATATAAAAGTCAATTTCTGTCTATCTGTCTGTTTCGCGATAAACTCAAAAACTACTGAACCAATTGGTACCAAATTTTGCATGTCGCTTTTTATAAACCTGAGGAAAATTTTCGGTTGCATTTTGATTAGTATTTTTGGCTATTTCTTTTTTTCATTTGAAGAACTTTTTTTTACGCGGACTAATCCGGAATGGAATGAATACCTAAATATGGCCATTTTTTTAAAGCATCGGTGGTTCAGTGGTAGAATGCTCGCCTGCCAGGGTTCGATTCCCGGCCGATGCATTTTTTTTTAACAATTTTTAAAACTCATTTATATTATATCTTCTATATATATAAAACTGAATGTTTGTATGTTTGTTTGTTTGTTTGTTGGTTTGTATGTCCGGTATACAAATTCGCAGTAGTTCACTAATTCAAACCAAAATTTCCATACATAGGTAAAAAAAATACGGGGAAGACGATAGGCTATTTTAAAAAATATATAAATCAATTATTAAAACTATATATTATTAGTCAGAAAATGATGATGACGATATTGCTGTACCATGTAAGATTATCAGATACAAAATTATATCGGGAAAAATTCCAAAAAGCAGAGACCACGGGTGAAACCAGCTCATTATTTTGTACGCAGGAACAAAATTCTAACAGAAAAACATTCATTCGAGCAAAAAACAAAAGCCAGATCATCTTTCTATAAAAATATCGCTTCTCAGACACAAAGTTTGGAGCGGGACGTTTCACAAGAGTGACATCCACGCCGCCAATTTATAATTGTAACGAATAGTATTTAAATAAAAACATTTAATCGGGTAAAACCCGGGTGTTGCCCGGGTCATTCGGCTAGTAGATTATAAACACAAGGTTATAAGACTAAATAAATAAATAGTGTGTGACGTTTCAGTAACAGCGTTTTTACCATCTTCAGATAAAAGTACTGAATGAGAAAATTTTATCACAGCATGTTTTTAAATAGTTCCTGATATCAAGTGTATTTATTATAAGTATTATATGTTATTATAAGTGACACTTGATAACAGGAACTATTTAAAAACATGCTGTGGTAAAATATTCTCATTCAGTACTTTTGTCTGAAGATGGTAACAACGCTGTTACTGAAACGTCACACACTATTTATTTATTTAGTCTTATTACCTTGTGTTTATGAAACTGTTACTGAAGGTAACCCTAACTGGGATAAGTACATTTACAGTATTGTAAGGGAATATGTTGAAGGGTGGTCTAAACCCTTGGTTTTCGTTCGCTACAACCCAGGATTGAATCCTGCATTGGGCACTTTTTCTTTAAAAAAAAAAAAATGCTCCAATGGCTCCTGATTCTTACAAAAGTCCAACCCCACCAGCGAGTGCAAGTAAACGAAAGGGGCTATGGAAAATTTGTAAGTTCAAAAGTCAAACTGCTTTTCACATGTGTTGACATGTGGTGCACTTACAGTAAAAGAAATCACCAACTTCTTCCCACCATGATTATCATGGCCTGTACCATGTGTACTAGGGATAATAAAAATAATAATATAATCACTGGCACTCGGAGGCTATTTGGATCAATAATTCTGGAGTTACAAAATATTGTTCTGGCACAAAGTTATAAAAAAAACCATTTTATTAAGCTGCGTAGAAGCTTGAAGCAAAATAACCCCTTTTAAAGTATTTATTGAAATTTTTGATCTTCACACGACCTCTCAGGCCATGTATTGGGTAAAGTTTTCAACTAGCAATAATCGCGCCTCGGAAGATCCTCATGGGCTACGATATCGCCTCTGCGCAAAGCTCTCAGGCCATGTATGTATGTACCAGTAATTATAAGTTAAATACTTTGGCTTTTCATCTAGTGGTTCTATCTATAACACAAGTCTACAAAATTTTTAAAAGTTTTTGATGTTTGAGCATTTAAAATGCTTTTTTGGTAATCAAATGGCACTGATTCCGTATCTGCTCTTAGTTTTTCTGTATGTCATCAAAATCTTTAGATAATGACCATAAAGTGTATTTCACCAAATAATATTTTCATAAAGAAAACTGCCAAGTCATCATGATTGCTTCATAATTTTTACAATCATCACATCTCAAAGTTCTTTATTAACTTCATATAAATTTTTTTTTAACAATTATATAATAAATAAATAATTTCCAAACATTATACCATCACTTCTAATTTGAAATTGTCAAAAATTAAATAAGTATTTAAATTTTTAATGAAAATATATACACCTATCCTCCGATTTACACGGTACTTTTTTTACACGTTTTCGTTTTTACACGGTTTTCCAAATAAGTTTTTTTTTTATCGCACTATACTAAATGCTACTGTGATTGAACACATGCGCTGTGTACACATCTCACAAAGAATCCCGAGCTTATGTGCTGACTACATATTTTAACCTGTCAATGAATTTCATTTTTATTTCTGTGTACACCTATCCCCCGATTTACACGTTTTTCTCAGGAACGTATCTACCGTGTAAATCGGGGGATAGGTGTATTTTACTTACACAGATTAAATTTAATAAAAATTATTATTTCAAGCATCATTCATTTAAAAGCTATGCCATCAACTTTATGAAAATAAAATTTTAACACATTAATAAATTCACATCCAGACATGGTTTCCAAAAGAAGATCCTGCAAAAACGACCCAAATATTTTCTGTTATATATTTGGCGAATATACTGTAAAAGCGCAAAGAAATGCAATAACAGACTTTGTAAAGCGGGCATATTTTGCATATTTTGGTATAAAATTAGGAGACCAGGACAAGACATGGGCTCCACATAAGGTATGCAAAACGTGTGTCGAAACATTGCGCCTGTGGACAAAGGGTGAAAGGCAACTGACATTTGGGATCCCTATGGTTTGGCGAGGGCCAAAAAATCATGACGATGATTGTTACTTTTGCGTACAAGACTTGAAACACTTTAATAGGAATGGTAAGAAAAAGCTTATATACAAAGACCTATATTCAGCTAGACTTCCAATACCACACAGCCCAAATAGTCCCCTCCCAGTTTTTCATCCAGTGCTAATTATCCTCTTTATGATGAATCAGAAGACACCACACAAAAAGATATTGAAATGGATGATTCTGATAGTGAAAACTATGGAGAACAAGAATGTTCAAAACGTTTTTCACAACCAAAACTGAATGATTTGACACTTGACCTGAGACTTTCAAAGCAAGATGCGGAACTGCTTGCATCAAGATTAAAAGAAATGAGCCAACTCGAAGACGATGTCAACATAACTTTTATCGGACAAGAGAAAGTTCGTTCCTTCCTTTCTATCAGCAAGATGCAAATCTGGTTTACTGCACTAATGTAAAAGGCTTACTACACCTTTTAAAACTAGACAAATACCGTCCTGAAGATTGTCGTCTATTTATCGATGGTTCCGTGCGTAGCCTCAAATGTGTTTTACTTCATAATGGAAATAAATATGCATCTATTCCAATAGCGTATACAACAAAAATGAAGGAGAATGTTGAAAATATAAAAACCATCTTGAATAAAATCAAATACAATGAGCATAATTGGTTTATTTGCGTGATTTAAAAATGGTTAACTTTTTACTGGGATTTCAAAGCAGATACACCAAGTATCCTTGCTTTTTATACATGTGAGATAGCAGGGCACGGCAAATACATTGGAAAACAAACAAATGGCCTCTTCGAGATGAACTTACAGTAGGAAAAGCTAATGTGATTAGCAAACCTTTGGTGTCTCGGGAAAAATCATTCTGCCACCATTACATATAAAGCTATGTTTATGTAAGCAGTTTGTAAAGGCTCTAAAGATGGAGAATGCTTCAAATATATTTGTCGTTTTTTTCCAGATATTAGCTTAGAAAAGATAAAAGCAGGAGTTTTTGACAGACCTCAAATCAAAAGGCTCTTGAATGACAAAAATTTTCTAATAACCATGAATGGAATTGAAGAAGCAGCATGGTCAGGCTTTAAGGCTGTAGTACATGAATTTTTAGGTAATAGAAGAGACAATAATTACAAAGAGCTTGTCCAAAATATGCTTAAAAGCTATGAAGCTTTGGGTGTAAATATGAGTATTAAGGTTTATTACCTGCGTAGTCACCTGGACAAATTCCCTGATAATCTCGATGCATATAGTGATGAACAAGACGAGCGATTCCATCAAGACATGAAAGTGATGGAAGAGAGATATCAAGGTGTCTGGGACTGCCACATGATGGCAGATTACTGCTGGAATCTGTCCCGCGACCTGCCGGAATACACTTATAAGAGAAAATCAAAAAGGTTGAAATTCATGAAGGATTGACTGTAGCATTTTACTTTTTTTTTTGTATAGATTCGGTTTTCTTATACTACAGTAAATACCTGATAAAGCACAATTTGGATTATAGATTATAATAAAAGAAAACAAGACCTAATCCAAATAATTTATTAGTGTGTGACGTTTCGGCAAAAACATTATCACCATCATCAGACAATGTTGATAATGTTGTTGCCGAAACGTCACACACGAATAAATTATTTGGATTAGGTCTTGTTTTCTTTTATTACAGTAAATACCTTTTAGCATGCGTTCTCAGTTTTTATTTGCGTTCAATGTGTTTTTTGTACCGCTTATATGGACTGATATAATGCCTAAATATGTATATGTTATATCTCTAAAAATTGATGAGGTACATAAAAACAAACATTATATTCGTGATCAGCACCTCAAATTAAAGTCAGAAACTGATGCATTATCAAAAACATCTTTTTCAGTGTAGACCAGTGTAATCGAAGTTGCTCTTCTTCATCATTTATATAAATTTATTTTGAATACAAGGTAATTAGACCAAATAAATAATGTGTAATATTTCAGTAACAGTGTTGCTACCATCATGAGACAAAAGACTGAATTACCGATATGTCACACACTATTTTTTTGGATTTGGTTTTATTAACTTGTGTTTATTAGGTTAAAAATGGGCTTCCAAGTTAGAAGTTTTTTTCTCACGGCTCTAATTAGTATATCTATATATATAAAATCAATGTTTGTATGTTTGTTTGTTTGTATGTCCGGTATACAAATTCGCAGTAGTTCACCAATTCAAACCAAAATTTCCACACATAGGTAAAAAAATACGGGGAAGACGATAGGTTATTTTAAAAAATATATAAATAAATTATTAAAACTATATATTTAAATTATTATTCTACTTAGCTCACGAACAGCGCCCTCTATCAAAGATTAGATTAAATTATGCTGATGCAAACAAATAGATAATGCTAATAACAAACAATTATAAAAAAAAATCTTATCTAAATATATATCTCTCGGGTAGGTATGCACACGGGTCAATCCCGGGGCGAAGCCCGGGTCACCCGTCTAGTATATAATAAAGACACAATTTAGATTAGAAATAAAATATAACAAGACCAAATCTAAATAAATAGTGTGTGATACTACCACAGCATTGTTGCTGCACACAGTATTTATTTATTTGGTCTTATATTACCTTTTATAAGAAATTATTTTATTTAGAGCCATGAGGAAAAACCTTTTTAGCTTGAAAGTTCTTTGCCTATTTTTAACATAATAAAGAAATGCATCGTTTAGTTTCGTATATTTGAATACATATAGTATATTATTATTTATATAGTCCAATGTATTTTCTCTACACCTATCTCCCTCCCTCTAAAAATGCATCAAAACAATATATTCCACTTCATCAGTACAGAAGGCAATGGTGGTACCATAACACCAGTTTGGAAAATTCAGACAAAAGCTAACAACTTGTATTCCATGGTTTTTGGCCATAGCCCTCAGCAATAAGGGACGGCTTCAATTTCATAACATCCTTAGAGGGAAGTTTAAAATTTGGTAAATTTGCCAAAAAAAAAAAGTGTTTGTTTTAATCAATTTTTAGAGATGGCTCTTTTGGTACATGTGGATACCATTCTCCTGCAACTTATACTTTATGTAATTTCCACTTGTTCATTCAGGATAGCAATGTTATTTTTATATGAACCCACCTGTGCTGTGTGAGCAGAAGAGCTTAAATTGACTTGTTCCATATGTAAATACCTGTTTTCTTTCCTCTTTTCGCTCTCCACTTCTCCCATCCATATTTCCAAATTTTTATTTTTTCTTATTTTTTATTCTTTCTTATAATCTGTATATATTTACCATATGTATATAATCTTTCTCCATTTTTTATTTCCCACTTTCATAGGTTTCCCCGCCTTGTAACCCCAAGGAGAATCCTCTGTAAGACCTGTGTGTCTTAATAAAGGCTTTTGTGTGTGTGTATTTTTATATGAAAATATAAATATGAGCACTGGTAATTAAATCAAAAGCATTTTTGAAATATAACCATAAAATTTGAACCAAGTTTTCAGATGGATATTACCAAATATATATTAAAAAATCAAAATCTAGTCAACAGCTTTAGGTTGGTTTTAAAAATAACTGAAGCAGCTCAGCTAGTGAACCTTTATGTGAATTTTTGGCTTGAAACTCCAGAGGTTGGAGATGGAAATCTAAAAATTAGCCAAAGCATTGAAAAAAAATTTTTGCACACATTTGTTTTAGCCAATTAGATGTCAATTTGGAACAACATACCCAAGTTCATGATCAATGAAAGCTGCATCGCTACACCCCATTCCATGAGATGTTGATTATTGCTGATTTTCATGCTGCATCGTCTGTCATACAGAAAAATGCTTGAGGAGCTCAATGAACTCATGTAGTCTTTACACAAGGAAATATGAAACAATAACAAAACATACCCAAGTACACCTATCCCCCGATTTACACGGTACTTGTTTTACACGTTTTCGCTTTTACACGGTTTTCCAAATAAGTTTTTTTTTGTTGTTGTTTTTATCGCACTATGCTAAATGCTACTGTGATTGAACACATGCGCTGTGTACACATCTCACGAGGAATCCCGAGCTTATGTGCTGACTACATATTTTAACCTGTCAATGCATTTTATTTTTATTTCTGTGTACACCTATCCCCCGATTTACACATTTTTCTCGGGAACGTATCTACCGTGTAAATCGGGGGATAGGTGTACTCAGTTATATGTTGAAGTATACCAAAAAAAGGAACCTCTCCCTATAAAACTACATTGACACAATATATATCTTAACCCTTTGAACACCAGTGTCCTGTCTCACAGGCCAGATCACGGCTACATGTAAGCTCCAGTACCATGATCACAGGCCACAAACAAAGATTTGAATTCTCAGAAACGACCATAAAAATCAATGTCCATATTGCTTCTTATTTTTTGAATGATGTTTAATTGAACAATTTCCTAAAAAGAACTTTGTATTTTAAAGTATTGTGTCTTAAATAAGCATGAATGAAACATCTGTATTTACTGTAATCACTGTTTACACACATTTTAGGGCTAATATACCTGGTGTTCAAAATGTTAAAGGAAGAGGTGCTTCTTGGTACATGAATACCAACCTCCTAAATGTAGTTTGGTACCTGCAGCTCCAGAACACATTTTGGCTTGCATTGGATGCACTAAACAGTACCTTTGGGAGAGGCCGCTGCTCATCATAAAACAGCTCGAGGAGCATGAACTCATGGAATTCGTGTAATCTTTACACAAGGGGATAAGTAACAACAACATACCAACCTCCTGCAACTTTATAATATAAAATACAATACAGTAGAACCTCCCTGTAAAGGAAACCTAATTGCAGAGCCAAAGTGTCCTTTAGGGAGAGGTGTCCTCTTCCCGGAGAGTTTCTAAATAGTAGAAATGATAATTTTGAAAATGACAACTGTCCTTTATAGAGAGGTTTCCTCTAGCGCTAGTGTCCTCTCAAGGAGTATGTTCTACTGTATAACCTCTTTAATTAAAAACCAACTATAACAAAATAGTTTAATTCAACACAAGAATGCTTTGGGTGCGTGTTGAATTAAAAAGAAATTTAAAAAAAAAATCCAAAACACATATTTTAAAAAGTGAGAGGAGTGATATTTTTAATTCTAAAATAGACTTAAATAAAAAGTATAAAAAAATAATTTATTTACAACTTTAAATATCTATTTACACATTTATATATATATATATTTATCTAAAGGCACTTTAAAGAGATGAAAGCAAAACAAAAAAAAAAATGTAATTTACACTAGAATATTTACATAGTGTTATATGTAGATACAGAGAGATGGAGAGAGAAATCAAGTGTAGATGAAAGTGTGAAGAGAAAAAAAAACGCACCAAAATGAAGCATGAGTGAAAGAGAGAGAGTGTAATAGATAAAAACAAAATGCACAGGTGAGATTGTTTTGCTGACAAAATAAATAAGTAAATAATAATAAAAACTTTGGTAGAGAAACAGAAAATTTCAGATGCTTACAAAAAAAAATCATTCTGGAAAACCCAGAAAATTAATTTTTTTTTTCTCTCTTTGGTTAATTGACAGAAGATGACAACAGAGATCACTCGCTGCTATCCTCTTCGTAAATTTCCTGCTTCCATCTGCGATCATAGATGGAGGGTTTTCCTGCGGTGAAGTAGCGGGGTGTGGTGGGTGGTTTCTTGGTGGTGGCGGCAGGGGATGCTGTGTTGGCCGGGCTGTAAGACTTGGAGTAGGAGTGGTCGTCCAATTCCGGATAGATCTGGTATCCAGTTGGACTGTCGGATAGGGAGTCTTCGGAGGGCGTGCAGATTTCTTGACAGCAGACAGGGAAGGGCTCGGAAGGGGCGAGTCTCTCCACAGTGACCTTGTTGCGGCCGGTGAATACAGTAGAGTCCGCTGGAGTACGGATATGGACTACCTTGTCCACCTCTTCCTCGCTGTCGGACTCCGGACTGGAACTGGAGGACACTGGAGGCTGGGAGACCTCCATGGGCTCAACCACTGCGGACCACGACGGCAGCTGGGGGGCTGCTGGTGGGACCTCGGGCTTCTTCTTCCTGGAAACATCCAGTTTGACAGATTAATATACAGTTAAACCTGTCTATAGTGCCCCCTCTAAATAGCACCTCCTTCTCTATAGCTACCTGATTTTAAATACATAGTACGATGCGATTTACATTAAAAGTGACCTGTCTATAGCACCCTACTTTGGTGAGTCCCAAGAGGAGGCACTATAGACAGGTTTAACTGTAGTTGTTGTTGTTGTTGTTTCTTATCCCCTTGTGTAAAGATTACACGAATTCCATGAGTTCATGCTCCTCGAGCTGTTTTATGATGAGCAGCGGCCTCTCCCAAAGGTCCTGTTTAGTGCATCTAATGCAAACCAAAATGTGTTCTGGAGCTGCAGGTGCCAAGCTACATTTTGGGCAAGTGGGGTAGATTTTGTTATTATTTTCTATCCTCAAAGGCTTGAGATGGCCTGTTCTAAATCTTGTTAGTGTTGTTTGATGCTGTCTATTTCTGATGTTCAGAGCTCCTCCTGGGTTCACTCCACTGTACCAACTGTGCTTAGGTGGGATCCTCCAGTTCTTGTTATTTTTGTTTTGGCTACTGTCTCTATTTCTTTAAAAGTAAGTTTATTTTTCTGTGGCAAGGGTTCTTTTGTGCCTTTTTTCGCTAGCACATCAGCAGCTTCATTGCCTTCAATTCCAACATGTGAGGGTATCCATTGATAGAGAGATGGTACTCAAATTACTTGATAATTGAGAATAGCACTAACAATAGCCAAGAAAAAAAAAAACATCTCCTGATAAAGTAAAATTGTTAAAAGAATGACATACAAAAGTGAAATTGTACGGGGATCATGTGGATAAATCAAGAAAAAAGCATCTCCTGATAAAGTAAAATTGTTAAAAGAATGATGTACAAAAGTGAAATTGTACGGGGATCATGTGGATAAATCAAGAAAAAAGCATCTCCTGATCCTGTAACTAAATTACACAATCAGGAGATCTCTTTTTCTTAATTTATCCACCTGATCCCAGGACAATTTCACTTTTGTACGTCATTCTTTTAACAATTTTACTTTATTCACTAACAAAAGTGTTGAGTGCTAAAAAACCCAGGGCTATTACAAGAAAATAAGACCTAATCTAAATAAATTCATAGTGTGTGATGTTTCGGTAACAACGCTGTTACTGAAACATCACCCTATTAATTTATTTAGGTCTTATTTTCTTGTAACTATAATCAGAATTTATCAAACAGTGTTACTAGTTAGTTGTATAATTACTGCTATAGAAACAGCTGGTTGGTTTCCCAGAAGCAAACTCCAATAACAAAAGTAAGTTCTACAGTAAGTAAGACTTGTCAAATTTGAAAACCCCTAATGTCATACAACAATGATTGGAATAAGTGGAACTTGACTTTTACTTGCCCAAAAAGACCCAATTAGAGAAAATGTCCTTTATGCTTGATATAATGCCAACATGAGGCACCCCTTGAATTCTTCCCTTATTATGTGCACAACACAAGCCATGTCCAACCATTATCCCTAACAATATCCATCCATATAATCTTCCCCTCTAATTTCCCTTGTAAAAGCTATAGAGTGAACATAAATGCCAAATTATGTAAACTCTTATGTCTTATATTTGCATAGATATATCTTTAAAATTCTATATAATCTCTCTCCATTACCCATTCTCCATTATATATTTTAGTTTGCTGAGGAAGGGCTTGTTCGAAAGCTACTTTATACAATTAATTTTTTTAAAAAGCTTTCGGTCTTGTCAGTCCTTCAACAGGAGTATCGCATTAAAATTTACAATTTTTATATACACATTATTATTTACATATTTTAAATACTTATTATATATTGAGAGAAAAATATATTACATTATTTCTGTTTGAAAAATTTTTATATTTAGTTTTGAAATTTAGATATGCAATTAGAGAGTTATTATTATATTAGTGTAAACAGGCAAATATTGGGCATCAAAATAAATTTATGTATTATAACATTTGTCAGTTGGTATAACACCAAGAAGGAAGAGAGGAAGACCTCCATTGAGCTGGCTTGATGGGGCCAAGATAGCTATTGAAAGGTCACTAGATGTGAGTGATGGTCACTAGCAGACCAAATTATATTTATCTATAGTGACCTAACTTGATGGAAACTAACAACAAAACACACCAAGCATCTTCACACAGGAATATAAAACAACATTGATCCCTGCAGAAGAGAGATGTACTGCGACAATCGAACCAATAAATATATTCAGATACCCAAATAGTCAGCCTTTAATAAATAAACAAGTAGCCATAGCTTCATTAAATATATATTAACAGTGTAGATTTTAAAATCAAGTTTGTTTGTTTTGGCATAACTCTTCCCTAACCAGCAAAAACAAAATCTGGTAAAAAAGTTAAGAAGGCTCGAAGAATTCCATATATTCTTTAGAATCTGGTATCAACCAGGAAGCAAGGGAGCTGTGGTCGTGGCTATGGCAGCAGTTTGATATGAAATTAGGTGGATAACCCCCCTTTTTTTTTTCCAAGAATATACCATAAACTATTCTCAAATCATTATCTCTTGATTTTATATGAACGGGCATAGGAGCATGGACTCATTTGCACAAGGGGATAAGAAACAACAACACATAGATGAACAGGGAGGTGTGTATGTGGTTAACATTTTTACAACTGGAACTGGTAGGTTGATCTGGCTATGTACCACAAAGGGAGTATACAGCGAGTCTATAAGAAATCCAGGGTATGTAACATGGTTCAAAATGTGTTCAGTATGTAAATAGAAGGGGGGTCCACCCTCCTGTGTCCTGGGGTAAAGTCTGTAAATTCTGTGCAGAGAAAAGTATTTTTTACTCTAGTCATCAGGTTTAATAAAATTTTCCGATATTGTTGGCATCATTACTGAAGGTGTTTTTTTATATAAACTTCTTATGAATCCACTAGATGATTGACCCATATAGAATAAAAATTAATCAAAATTCAAATAGACCAAGTTTGAATTGACTTATCATTACTAACTGCGAGAGAGGGGGGGGGGGGGGTTATATCCCGCATAAACAACTGGACAAAATTCTATATTTATAGAAATTGAGGACTTCTACAATGACAGAGAACGAAAAATCTTTTGTAAAGGGATTTTATTTTATACAGTATTATTTAGACTGATGAAAAGACCAAGTTAACTCAAATGCCTATGTGTAAATCAATGATTTTGCTTCTTTTTTAAAATTATTTTTATCCCTAGTACACGTGGTACAGGCCATGATAGTGGGTAGAAGTTAGCGACAGCTTTTACTTTAAGAGCACCACATGTCTACACATGTGAAAAGCAGTTCGACTTTTGCACTTACAAATGTGCCAGAGCTTCGTTTGGTTACTTGCACTCGCTGGTGGGGTTGGACTTTTGCAAGAATCGGAGGCATATTTAATGAGAAAAAAAGTGCCCAATGCGGGATTCAATCCCGGGTTATAGCAGTTGAAAACCAACAGTTTAGACCACCCTTCCACCGACCCCCACTGCATATTAAGTGACATATCTAAGCAACCCTATCAATACAAAGCATGTTGCAACATCCCACTTGAGAAGCATGGACCAAATGCAAGAGATGGGAAGGATTGACTTTGTCAGTAATAAACCATAAGTAAAAAATTGAAACCTTTGAAAAGTGGACATGTAGAAAGCTACTTAGAGTACCATGGACAGATAAGAGGACAAATATTTCAATCTTTAATTGAATTATTCCTGGTAGAACCCCAGAATTCCAAATATGCAAATAAACACTGACCTCATAATGAAAGCAGCTGGATTAAATAAAAAAGTTGATGTTGGAAAAAATGGAAGACCTGCAAGAGATAGTTACCCATTATTCAAATTGGAGAATATTTGTCCATAAAGTCACTAAAAGTCAAATTTGATGAACACAAACAACAAGTTGGGAGAAAACACTATCTATTTGAACTAGATTCCACACACTGTACTTACTCATTGTATTCCTTCATGTCTTCCTGATGTTTCACTTTTAGTCTCTGGGCTTTCTCCTCCCATTCCTGGAACATACAGGACTTTGAACAAATCTCTTCGTAAAGAAACTACTAATTTATCCAGTAATTCTCCTCAATACTTAGTATAAAACTATACACACAGGTGCATAGCATCTTTTCCACTAATTTTACTGACACCAAGGCCAAAAAAGAATTTTTTTTGCTTATCCCTAGTACACGTGGTACAGGCCATGATAATCATGGTGGGTAGTTAGCGACTGCTTTTACTGTAAGCGCACCACATGTCTACACATGTGAAAAGCAGTTCGACTTTGCACTTACAAATGTGCCAGAGCCCCGTTTGGTTACTTGCACTCGCTGGTGGGGTTGGACTTTTACAAGAATCGGGGGCCATTGGAGCATTTTTTTTTTTCTAAACAGAAAAAAGTGTCCAATGCGGGAATCGAACCCGGGTCCTAGTGGTCGAAAACCAAACGGTTTAACCAGCCTTCCACCGACCCCCCCAAAAAGAATGTAAAACACTGGTGCTCAACAATGAACACAATTAATTATAAGGCAAAAATGTGCCATCTATATATTTATATGTAATTCTAGTTGTCCTAAAAGCTTATGTCCATAGTTTGCTTGAATACCATTTCTAAGATTCCATTCTTCATTGCAGCATAAAAACAGAATCATCCACTACAGTATTAGAGCTTTAAGAAGCAGTCTGGTAGATTAAATTGATGAAACCGCTGGGAGGGTTTACCACTGATGAGCCAAGGCCTCCCAATATTTTTTTCATTGCAGTAAGGACAGTAGAAGTTTATTTTATATAAAAAGAAAGATTAAATGAATTACCTTCTTGTCAGTGAGGGCCTTCCAGCGCTGCCCAGCCTCCTTGGTCAGGTCTGCCAGTACGATGCCAGGATGTTCCTTCTTGATCTTCTCCCTGATGCCATTGAGGAAGAGGAGGAAGGCCGTCTGTGGTTTCTTGGGCTTCGATGGATCCTTCGGTAGGTGACGTCTACGAGTCCTCTTTGCAGGCTGCAAGTCACCACACTCTCCTGTCAGACCTCCTGGCTTATATGGTTGGGGAGAGTTTCTGACTTAATAGACCAAACTTATTGTCATTTACTAGGGTAATACCTGGTATGGTAGATTAGTCAACTGCTTTGACATTTCCTGTCATCTTTAAATAGGCATATAGTTAAAATATTGTACAATACAAATGATGATTTTTAGAAAATATGTTGTTGTTGTTGTTTCTTATCCCCTTGTGTAAAAATTACACGAATGCCATGAGTTCATGCTCCTCAAGCTTCTCATGGAATGGGGTGTAGGGGTGCAGCTTTCGTTGATCATGGCACCATGATCCAGGCACACTTTGGTGAAAGTCTGACTTTACCTGTAGTTTGAGGCCGTTCCTAACATGGAAGCAGACGCCTTTGCTGCCGACTCTAACATGAGTACAGACACAGCTCCTCCGTATCCCTGGAGTGGGACCCTTGCTGAGGTCCATCAACTGGGTCAGTTGAAGTCAGGATTTTTGAAGAGGTCTACTCCTCTTCTAACAATGCTGCTGTTGGTCCGCGACTGTTTATTTGTCAGAGTTATTCTGCTTGTTTTGCAGCTGGCCTTCATATCTGAAGGTCGTTCCCCTATCCGCCACCTGGGGACGGGCCCTATAGCAGTCAGCTCTGCCAAGGGTTTAGAAAATATATAATCTGTTAATAAAAAATAAATTGAACTTATTATTTTATATTTTTGAAAATGATATTTTAGAAATTGTTTATAAAAAAAAAAAAAAAAAAAAAATTACACAAGATTACACAAGTGTAAAGATTACACAAATATGCCTAGATCAATGAAAGCTGCACCCCATTCCATGAGATCAGATGTAACAATATGTTAGTTCCACAGGCTTTCTACAATATCTGGCATGTAATATTAGGATGAAGCACTATAGTCATCACTGTCATGGTTCCAGCCCCAGAATATGACAATGCTATGTTGAAATTTTGTTATAATAGCCTCTATAGCTTCCTATTTCTAATTGTTTTAACAATAGTCCCAAGTAATGTTAGAGCCAGGCGTGACTGTGTATTCATTTTATAGTGCAGATATAAAACAGACAGTACACAGCTGACCAGGGAAAACAGCAGCAGAAAAAGTCATTCTCAGCTAAAACAAGACTATATGTAAATGTCTCAAATATACTTCATTAGAGCTACACTGACTGCAAGGTTTTAAAGTTTTTATCATTATTATCCCAAGTAAACATGGCCATGTCTACACAGGTAGAAAGCAGTTTGCCTTTTGCATTTACAAATGTGTCAGAGCCCTGTTTGGTTACTAGCACTCACTAGTGGGGTTGGACTTTTGCAAGAATCAGAGGCTGTTTAAGCATTTTTTTTTTTTCAGAAAAAAGTGGCCAATCAATCCTGAGTAGTAGGAAATCTATGGCTTATACCTGTCTTCCACCAACACCTTGTTTTAAAGTTATAATAAACCGTTGCTCTCTTTCCGACTTTTCCTTAAGATTACTTTAAATATATTTTACATATATAACATATATATATATAGATGGAAATTTTGCCGGGAGGATATTGATCTAAAGAGACAAAGGTCGCCTCTCCCGTCAAAATAGACGTCAAAACTAGATGCCATCTACTTCCGTTTGCCAAAGCTGGTGTTGTGGTTTTGTTACCGACCCGAGGCCGCTAGTTTGCAGCGACGGTCAATATATGGCGTCTAGTTTTGACGGGAGAGGCGACCTTTGTCTCTTTAGATCAATATCCTCCCGGCAAAATTTCCATCTATATTTTAGCCACAGATTTGGCCCAGCCACTTTGCCAGCTAAACACCTCTTTGGCAGATTGTCAAGATTCGATTAGATCCCGTGTGGATCTCATTGAATAAAGTCCGCCCTAGACTGACGAGGGCTATTAGCCCGAAACCATGGTCTCTAGGTAAA
Source organism: Cordylochernes scorpioides (assembly GCA_030710605.1). Lineage (NCBI taxonomy): Eukaryota > Metazoa > Arthropoda > Arachnida > Pseudoscorpiones > Chernetidae > Cordylochernes > Cordylochernes scorpioides. The sequence continues at coordinate 69,109,870 of CP092873.1, read as the reverse complement.
CGCTTTTCAGTTTGCCAAAGCTGGTGTTGTGGCTTTGTTACCGACCCGAGACCACTAGTTTGCGGCGACGGTCAATAGATGGCGTCTAATTTTGACGTCTATTTTGACGGGAGAGGCGACCTTTGTCTCTTTAGATACATATATATTAAGAAAAAGGCATCTCCTTATCATGCAAATGATTTTTAAGGAGATGCCTTTTTCTTAATTTATAAACCTTATCCCAGTACAATGTCACATTTGTGCTATTTTTTCATATATATGTTATTTTTAAAATACAATATAACGCGGCTGATGATTGTAAAACGAAAATTGCAAATATACCGCGAATGTTTCTTTTATAAAAATCGAAATCTATTTAAGAGAGAAATAGCGACCATTTCTAACTCTTTTGAATGAAGTATGAGAGGGTGAAAAATATGAAGAGTAATGGCGAACGGAAAAATAAAAGTGTCCAGGGGCGGGAATCGAACCCACAACCTTCTGCTTACGGTAAGCAGAAGGTTGTGGGTTCGATTCCCGCCCCTGGACACTTTTATTTTTCCGTTCGCCATTACTCTTCATATTTTTCACCCTCTCATACTTCATTCAAAAGAGTTAGAAATGGTCGCTATTTCTCTCTTAAATAGATTTCGATTTTTATAAAAGAAACATTCGCGGTATATTTGCAATTTTCGTTTTACAATATATATGTTATATAAAAATATTATTTTATTTAAAATTATATTTCATAGATTCAAATACTCTGCTAAATTGTTGTTTCCCGATGGCCTGCTCAAACTTTTGTACATTATGTAAATAATTTTTAATTTTTTTATTCTTACGCCTTAAGCCAGGCAGTACTTTTACCAAATTATGTTTTTTTTTTAAATATATATTCCTTTAGCTCTATTAAAGCAATTGCTGATCAAAACTATTTTTATTATTATTCTTTCAAGATATTAACCCGACTGCATTAGTATAACATAATCATCAAGATAATCAAAAATCAAGAGAAATCTTATTTTATTTTATAACATATATAAGTGGCAATATAATAATAAGGTGGGGAAAGAGAAATAATCACACCACAAGTTGGTAGAGGAACCCAGGCAACCAGAGAGAGAGACGGGCCTGGCAACAGCCGTTCGTGTCGAACACAATCACCAACTGTCTTAATAGTCCTGAGGTTCCAAGTAACGGGCCCCTTTGGTCGCCTCTTGGAATGTCACTGAGGTCTAAAGTGACCGGACTTTACCCTCCCGTCTCTCTCTGGGCTGGCTCTAGGTTTGCTTTATTATTCCTGGAAGAGCATATATTATAATATATATGTTATAATGTAATAAAGATTTTTACTAGGGTGAAGCACAGTGCCATTGTTCTAATGCATAATTAAAGGGAGAGGTGCCTCTTTCGACACATGAATATCATCTTTTCTCAACTTTATGTTGTAATAAAGTGGGTTACACACACAGCCAATGCTTTAAACACAAACTGACCTTGTTTGGCAAGGAAGGCTGGACTTCACTTGGAGCCGTATCTCCGCCCTCTCTGCACACCACACAAGACATCTGACCTCCACTCTTCTGCAGGGCATTGGAATCCTGTGGAGTACCACTTGTTGTATCTTTATACTATTCAACCAGTAATATAGCCTTTATATATGTAGACCAAGCATGTGTCAAACTCAAATCCTAACACGGGCCAAATAAAAAAGAATAAGATTATGTGGGCCGCAAAAAAAGAAAACAAGTAATTATATTTTTATAGTAACATTTATGTAGGTTTATTTTAAAAAATACTAATAAGAAAAAAGAAAGTAAAGTTAATATTTTCTCCCTGATATTTGGCATCTCTTTTCTGCTACCATTTTTTTAAATTTATAAATTTTTTTTTAATAAAATATATTGTCTGGTGGGCCGCAAATTTATTCGTTGTGGGCCGCATGAGGCCCGCGGGCCGCGAGTTTGACATGCCTGATGTAGACAATTAATAGAGCGCAGTGCGAGAACAATCATATATTTATTAGGCATCCAATGTTTACATTATGTGTTTTTCTCTTTAGGTATGCACAGATATACAACCGACTGTGCACCCAGCAATAGCAGGCTGTTTGTTGAAATACATCATCACTCATGTTCTGTTAGAGCTCTTTTGAAATATCAGACAGTAGAACCTCTACTCTCTCTATAACCTCTCTACAAGAGTCTTCCTAATCAAATCTACCAATTTCACTCAACTTTCTGTTAAGAGGCCACTTCTCTCTAGAAGGCTTTGCAACTAGGTGTCCTTTACAGAGATAGTAATTCCACTGTGTGTATATATTTAAAAATTAAAAAAGGCATATCCTTGTAAATAGCACATGAGCTTGTTAGATGGCAGAGCACCATCTAGTGGAACAGAAATCAACTAAATGTTGATTTAGTCTGTTCTCTGATATTTGGCCAACCCACGAATGTGTTTTGGGCTGTTGGTCCTCGTCAGCATGTGGAAAACTAACTCTGCGACCAAAAATGTTTTGGTCCCAGGAGTTTCTTGAGAAATCAAGAAATGGTAATACAAAGCCAAACTTGTGTAAATACACTGAACATTTTTTTTTTTTTTTTTTTTTTTTTTTTTTTTGCCGCTAGGTGGCCGATCTGGCTGGACGTGCGTCATCTCGCTCCGCAAGTTTCGGTAAACACTGCCTAAATTTCTTAATTTATTTTCTAAATGCTTATGTTGAAATGTTTTAAATCGGTTTATTGTTTTGCTATTTAATTTTACCTTGCTTTTTTTTTTATATAGTTCGAATTGTTTCTCTTTTGATTAAATATGAATTCTATGGTTAGGTTACTAAATTTGAAACTGGATGAAATTTTTGCATACTTTGAGAATAAATTTCAACAAAATCAAAAAAATTTGACTAAAAATGATTTATCATATCTTTCGACTATGTTAAAACAAACGAAAGATAGAATTTCTTCTATGGTTGAATCGGATAACGAGAACCTTTTGGCACAGATGAAGGAAACCGTCGGCAACATAGTGGAAGAGAAGCTCGGTGATATTCGAAGCGTGATCTCCTCGAAAGGATTATCTTATGCCCAAGTTACACAGAGAGATCATACACAGAAATTTATTGAGGAAAGACGACGGACCTTAAACACTGAAGCTACACTGCTCGCAGTTCCTCTAAATAATGAGCCTATTAACAACATAGCTCAGGCAATTTCAACTAATATAAAAAAGTTACGAGAAAACGGTAGTGGGATACGAATTAATAAAATTATTAACACCAAAAATGCAGTAGTAATAAAAACTCCTAGCGACGAAGAGGCTAAACACTTGTTAAAGGAACTGAGCATGGCGGCGGAATTGAAAGCAAATAGTAAAATTTTTACCCCGCAACCTAGAGACCCAACAATTATTATAAAAAATGTCAGTAAATTAACGGAAGTTAATAATTTAATACCAATCATATGTACCATGAATCCTGATTTGAGTGGACTAGAGAATGAAATCCGAGTGCTGTTCCCCATGAAATCCAATACCTCTCACCACAATGTAGTGCTGCGAGTTTCTCCACGAGTGTATCAAACCTTAAGGAAGAAGGGTAATTTTATCTATACCGACTGTGAGAGATGCCATATACACGACAAAGTATTAGTTAGGCAGTGCCAGAAATGTTTTGAGTTTAATCCAAGACATAAAATCAGCGAATGCTCCCATGAAAAGATTTGCCTAATATGCGGCGCGGCGGGAAATCATGAGTGTTCGCGTAAACAAAAATGTTTCAACTGCGCTAAACACCCGAGGTACAAGAATGGAAGGTCTCTTGATCACAAGGCGAACTCCAGCGAATGTCCCCTGTACAAAACCCAGATGGAAATAGTAATACAAAGAACTCAATACCATTCAGATGAATGATAACAATATCAGATGTATACAATTTAATGCAAGGAAAAGTATGATGGCAACTAGTGAGTTAGGTGTGACAATCGCAGACGATCTTCCTGACATCATATTTCTACAAGAACCATACATGTGCAATGATACAGTGAAATTTGGCAAGAATTCACGAATAGTATATTCTAGCACAGATAGGCAAATTTATACTGCTACTATTATTTTGAACCGCAACATAATATATGAGAAAATTAACAGGTTTACAAATTCCTTCTGTACAGCGATCTCTCTCTATTTCAACGGGAAAAGAATAGTTATTGCCAATATCTATATACACCCAAACTCAATGGCTGCATTTCATATCCAATTCATCTCAGAAATACTTGAGGCCTTTGGTCAACTCCCAATTATCCTTTGTGGAGATTTCAATGCAAGACATCCACTCTGGTTCGATTCAACGACAAATAAAAACGGATACATTCTAAAGTCTATTATCGAGGAGCAGAATCTATTTGTTCATAATCTTAAAATCCCAACTTGCAGAAATGCTAGCATAATCGACTTGACAATTTCTAATAAACATTCCATTGGTCTTATACATAACTGGAGAACCTCAGCACTTTCTGTTACCTCAGACCATTTGGCAATACTTTTTGATATCTTCAATATGATAAACTTGGCAAACAATAATAGACAGACATCGACATGGAAATTCAGAGAAAAATCGGCGAATTGGACCAAATTTGCTGAGAGTATTTCGCCTTCGGATTTACTGGATTTAAATTCAGCTTCTAAGCACATTGTCAATTGTGAAGATATTGATAATGTGGTAAACAAATTGACAAATTTAGTAATTGAAGCTGCATACTCTTCTCTCGACGTCAAGCATCACACCTCTATAAACACGACTACTTCCAAAAATTGGTGGAATAAAGAGCTTCAACAATTAAAAGAACATTTACATTATCTCAGGAATTTGTATTATAGAGGGGGTAACCTGAATCCGAGTATTTACAGAGCGGCAAGAAATAAATACTTAAGAGCCATCAATAGAGCAAAAAAGACGTCGTGGAAAATATTTATTGAAGAAAATGAGTCTACGAATGCTTTCGGGAATGCATACAGGATTTTTAAACGGTTAAGATCGGCCGATATTCAAGTGGGCATACCATTACTGAATAAAACTGCAGAATGCATGAGAGAGCAAAAGATGAAGGAAATGCTAACAGCATTTTTTCCTGATGATGATGTGCGGTTGGACAATGAAGAACACACTTTAATTAGAAATCACATCCCAAGTTTTACCAACAGGGAAATCATTTTTATTACTGAAAAGGAAATAAAGGATTTGTGCTCGAATCTTAATATCAGAAAGGCTCCTGGTCCAGATAACGTGAGTAATTATATGATTAAGCACTCATTATTATCAATCCTACCCAGTTTAGTCAAACTCTTTAATGAGTGTCTGGTGCTGGGTTACTATCCTGAAAGCTGGAAACATTCGGTATTAAAAATTATTACGAAACCGCAAAAAGCTGACTACGAAGCAATTAATAGCTATCGCCCAATTTCACTAACATCAAATTTCTCAAAAATATTTGAAACGATCATTAAAAATAAAATACTCAATTATTATAATCATAATAACTTACTGAGCCATAGACAACATGGATTTACGAAAAGAAAATCTACAATAACGGCATTGGACAAAATAACCGAGACCATACTGAAACACAAACAAAACGAATTGGTTGCATTGATTGCCATTGATATAAGTGGTGCATTTGATAATGCGTGGTGGCCTGCCTTAATAAAAAGAATGGACGAAGACCACGTCCCAGCAGTTCTTATAAAAATTATCCAATCATTTTTAAATCGGAGAAGAAAAACAAGTCTCACCTTCTCGAATACAACAATTTCGAAATATTTATCAAAGGGATGTCCTCAAGGCGGACCATTATCACCTTTATTGTGGAATATAGTCCTGAATGATTTGTTGATCAACTTCGCATCCCCAAATTCTGAAATAATCTGTTATGCGGATGATGTTTCGATTGTTTGCTGGCACAAGACCATAGAAGGGTTAAAAAATGAAACAGAAAGAACTTTAAATTATGTAATACAATGGTGTACAAGAAATAAGCTAAAGCTAAGCCCGGAGAAAACCGGCTTAATACATATGCACGGCAAACAAAATATTCCAATGGGAACTCCAAATTTCATAATAAAACCAGTGGAAGAGGTAAAAATTTTAGGTATAAAATTTTCTAATCACAGAATTAAGTCAAAAATTAACTTCACACCCCACATTAATGATATTCTTTGTAAAATCAACCGTATGAAAAATCTTTTGTTTTCGCTCTGTGGGAAGATGTGGGGATTGGATGCTAAAAAAAGATTAATTTTATATAAAACTCTTTTCAGGCCAATACTAACCTATGGATCTGAAATATGGTATAAATTTATTAATAAAAGAAGTAAGCAAAGATTAAACTCTCAGCAATATCAGATTCTTCTTTGGGTAGTGAGAGCCTATAAAACGACCTCATCAAATTGTATTCATAGTTTGGCAAAAATACCTATTCTCACAGATCAAATAGAATCGTTGATAATAAAATACGATTTGGCCAATTTATCAAAAGAAGAAATTAATGTATTCAGACCGCATGCCCCGACTATAATTCATAACTACATAGAATCAAGAATGGCTGAAACAATAGTTAACACTAATGAAACATTCAGAAAATTTTTCCCATTTGGAATTCCTTTTTATTTTCGTCCGAATTTTTATAACTCACAGTTCGTCACGGGTCATGGTAATTTTGGAGAATTTCTGTCGAAAATCGGGGCAACGGATGATCCTAGCTGTTTCTGTGGAAAAGAAAACCAAGACTCAATGCATTTATTGATGGAATGTCCGATATTCCACAGCTACAGAAGTAATCATTTTTATCCCATCGAAGAGGTTTGCGAATTTGTATATAACAAAGACACTTATGTAAAATTCAATAATTTTTGTAAGTTCATTTTGGATTTTCTCTTCTGTTTAAGAAAACCATAGTTTCAGTTTTAATTGTGTTTTTAACCGGTTATTGTGTTGTATATACTGAATTGTATATAGGTTGCTAAAATAATTTATTTTGGATTTTCTCTTCTGTTTGAGAAAACCATCGTTTCAGTTTTAATTGTGTTTTTAGTCGGTTATTGAGTTGTATATAGGTTGATAAAATAATCCATTTTGGATTTTCTCTTCTGTTTTAGAGTGCCATCGTTTAAGTTTTAATTATGTTTTTAGTCCGGTTATTAAATTGTATAAAATGAATTGTATATAATCTACTAAAATGTATTTAGGCGCAAGTATCCCGAGCTGGGATATCGCGTCCGATATGTCAAATAAAATAAAAAATTTGCATGTGAAAAAATAATCTAAAAAATAATAATATTAAAAAAAAAAAAAAAAGGTCAGGTGTTTTTTTTTTCACATATATATAAAAAAGACATTTAGTTGTAGTAGTAGTAGAATATCTTGGCACAGCCCAATTAAAATTCCAGTGGGATATGTAATTACCTCAATTTCTCATATTCCAACATGTCTAGTTTGTATTTCTCCTTCCTCAACTTGGCTTCTTCATTCCATTTCTGTAACACCCCAGTAGGTTAGCACAGTACCATTGTTGTATTTGTACCAAGTGGCCATGATAATCATGACTTTTTACTGTAAGCCACATGTGTAGAAGGCAGTTTGACTTTTGCATTTATAAATGAACCAGATATTCCTTTGGTTATTATCACTCACTAATGGGATTAACTCCGCCCTTGCTGGTCCCAAGCCCGGATGAAAAAGAAGGAGGGGAAGCAGTAACAAGCTCGCTAAAAAACCTGGGCTCAGTTGGCCCGGCTGATAGTACCCTGTAAGGGCTCCTAATCCAGGGATACAGGATGAGCAGCGTCTGTACTCCATGTTAGGAGCAGCTGCATATGGCGTTTGTTCCTCATGTCAGAGGCAGCCATTTCTTTTGGAGCTAAGTCGGCCTGCCACTGAGTAGTGCTCCCAGTCTTAAAGACAAAGGCAGACGCATTCTACTTCACCCAGTGTGGAGATAAGAAAGAAGAAGACTAATGGGATTGGACTTATGAAAGAATCAGGATGCTATTGTAGGTTTTTATCTTTTTCAGAAAAATGTGCTCGATCCTGGGTCATGGCTGTCAGAAATGGTCAGTTTATGCCACTCCTCCACCGACAAACAACTTTCATTGTGGTCACTTTGTATTGAAACAGCACTTCCAGACCCCCAATAATTAAGCCTATTTATTGGGGGTCGGTGGAAGGACGGTCTAGACCTTTGGTTTTCGACCGCTATGACCCAGGTTCGATTCCCGTATTGGACACTTTTTTCTGATAAAAAAAAAAAAAAATGCTCCAATGGCACCAGATTCTTGCAAAAGTCCAACCCCACCAGCAAGTGCAATTAACCAAACGGGGTTCTGGCACATTTGTAAGTGCAAAGTTGAACTGTTTTTCACATGTGTAGACATGTGGTGCACTTACAGTAATAGCATTCGCCTACTTCTACCCACCATGATTATCATGGCCTGTACCACATGTACTAGGGATAAGCCAAAAAAAAAAAAACCTTAGTTATTGATTGTAAGTGTGCAGCTGAGAGAGAGATGATTATAAAATTCTGAGAATCATGAAAAAAACAATAGAACTACTCCCACATCTATATATCTACTGTTCTCAAAGCTTAGTTCCATATAATCATTAAATACTTTAAACCAAGAAATCCTTCCAAGTGCAAGTAGGTGTATAGGCAGAACAGCCCAATAACAATAGCAGAGCGGTCTGGTGGATTAAATTGGCAGAATGGCTGTGAAGGTTCACCCTTGATGAGCCAAGTCCTCCCGATATAATTTTCAAGGAGAGTAGAAAACAATTTTATTCAAAAAAGAAAAAAATACCAGGATGTTTTCATTACAAAATATAAAATTGTATATAGAGTATGATAACAATCAGTGAGATGTTTCACAGCCCAAACATCAGTCAGTATTACATCATGTTGTTGTTTCTTATCCCCTTGTGTAAAGATTACACGAATCCCATGAGTTCATGATCTCATGGAATGGGGTATAGGGGTGCAGCTTTCCTTGATCATGGCACCATGATCCAGGCACACTTTGGTGAAAGTCTGACTTTGCCTGTAGTTTGAGGCTGTTCCTAACATGGAAGCCTTTGCTGCACTCTAACATGAGTACGGACACAGCTCCTCCGTATTCCTGAAGTGGGACCCTTGTTGAGGACCATCAACCGGGTCAGTTGAACTCAGGATTTTAAAAGGGGGAGTGTCCCTCCTGGTTACAGCATCAAGTCTACTAGAACAAGACTTGATACGATCGTGTAGAGGGTTTACAGTACCTCCCTACAATGTCCACTGCACCAGAGGCCAGGTACAGAGGGGTAAGCATGGGAGGCCAGTATTACATCATACATTAGTATGATTACTTTATCAAAATGTATATTGGAACAGTCAGAGAATCAACATATTTTAGTAAATCACATTCATTCTACACTCCCAACTACAACCCACCATGATTATCATGGCCTGTACTACATGTATACTAGGGAGATAATAATTTTAAAAAAAAAGGAGGGGGGGGGGGGGATCAGCTCGTTTGTCGAAATGTGTCAATTTATTATGAATAGGACCAGACAACCTCTATTTTTGATAGAGAAATACATATTTTTTTAAGAATTTAATATACAGTGGAACCTCTTTAATTCAACACCCCAAGGGATCAGAGCTACCGGTTGAATCAAAGGAAGTGTTGAATTAAGGTTAGATGATTAGCTAATCATCTAACTCACTAAAATAATATTTTTTAAAAATTGCTTAATATCATTAATTTAAACCATTGTATGTACTTTTCATGATTAACTTTTAGTATCAGGGACAAAATGGTTATAATACATATTTTTGAAACATAAATAATTACAAATAATATTTTATTCTAATTGAAGAATATAGCAGTTAAAAGGAAATAAAAATAAAATTTAAAAATAATCATGAAGATCTTTTTAAAATTCCCTTATAGATGTCTGTTTTTGCATTGAAATCCTATTCAGGATGTATTCCAGATGGTCTATTTAAAAAAAAACATGCATGTCTTTCTTCCTCTGGAATGTGTTTTAAATAATAAAGTGTTTTTATTGTATTAAAGGCATCTACTATTGCTGCAGGTGTTATTGATTTTGTGTTTAAATCTTTTATAATAACACAGAAATGGAATATTGAAATAAAATGTTATCATAATTATTGTGGCTACATATTTTATGAAGATTTATATATTTAAAAGGAAATTATTTGTAAATTTTAAAATAACTAAAATATTTCAATGCTGAAAATTAAAAAGAAAATAATATTAATTAGCGCACGAATTCCAGCGTAAAAAAAAACAAACAAAACAATAACACTCGCAACATTGCGCAACAGGACTGCAAAGTGAAACTTAAACTGAAACTAAAAGTGTGCAGCGCGATTCTATCGGCGCCGCCATAATATCATTTTAGTGGAAAGTTGTATGTAAAAAAAAAAAAAAAACATTCAACTGTCGAAATTTGAATTTTAAAATGGTCGAACTATCAGAACTGTTGTATTATCAATGCTGTCGAATTACGGTTTGTTATTTGATAGCCCGGAGGTCAGGACATTAGAATATGGCCGAATTAAAGTAGAGTGTCAAATTTGCATGTGTCGAATTAACGAGGTTATACTGTATTTAAAATAATAAAAAAAAAGACTACACTAAATAGGAATCTCAAAAAATATTATATGTCCAATATATTTTTATATCTGAATGCTCAAAAAATATGAAATTTGTTTAAAATAAAACTACCCCCTAAAATCATCTCAATATTTTAAACTCTAAAATTTAATCCATTTCATTAGCATATTCATCATGGGAGGTTTACAAAAATTCTTGACACTCATGGACAAAACTTAAGGAAGTTGAAAGTCTTTGATGTCGCCAATCATCTATTTTTTTAAGGAGAAAGAGGCAATTTTGTTCACACTTATCTTGTGTGTTTACAATAAAGGTGACTGTAATATCTTTCAGAGTTATTGTCTGAATCCTGATATACATACTAAAAGGTACAACTTCCTTAAGTTTTGTCCATTGGAAATATCTTTATAAAAAAAAGCTTTGTGCAATAAGGCAAATTAGAGCTACTTGGTTGAGGACATGGGGGAAGTTTTCTCCTGTCACATTTGTTATAAGAAGAGAAAATGTGCTTGAAAGTTCGCATCACTTCCAGATAACCAATTGTCTAAGTGATCCTAAATTATGTGTGGGAGGACAAAGAAGTCTTGAGACAGAAGAATTAAGAAAGTGTGAAGAAGTATATACAGACCTCTCTATCCTGGCAGGCATTCCAGAGCTCGCTGATCTTGGCAGTGATCTCTGTCATGGGCAGCTGTGGGAACTGCTGGGCCAGCTGGGGCCGTAGCTCACTGAGGTACAGCAGGTAGGAGGAGGGGGGCTTCTTGGGCTTCAGCTTGTCCCGCTTCTTCCTCAGCTTCTTCTTCTTCTGCTGCTCACACAGACAACAATGTCAGCCTGGTAGGTCATGTGGCTTATCCCTTTGTGTACAGATTGCACAAATTCAATGAGTTTTTTTTTTTTTAATTATCCCTAGTACACGTGGTACAGGCCATGATAATCATGGTGGGTAGTTAGCGACTGCTTTTACTGTAAGCGCACCACATGTCTACACATGTGAAAAGCAGTTCGACTTTGCACTTACAAATGTGCCAGAGCCCCGTTTGGTTACTTGCACTCGCTGGTGGGGTTGGACTTTTGCAAGAATCGATGGCCATTGGAGCACATATATTTTTTTTTATCAGAAAAAGTGCCCAATGCGGGAATCAAACCCGGGTAGGAGTGGTAAAAAACCAAATGGTTTAACCAGCCTTCCACCAACCCCCAATTCAATGAGTGATCTCATGGAATGGGGTGTAGCTTTCATTGATCATGGCACAATTTGGTGAAAGTCTGACTTTGCCTGGCAGTTCCCAACATGGAAGCAGACGCCTTTGCTGCCGACTCTAACATGAGTACAGACGCAGCTTCTCCGTATCCCTTGAGTGGGGTATACAATGGGGGGTTGAGGAACATATTCTCTTCATTTATAGATCCCTTGTTTTTCCCCATAAAACACTGGAGATTATCTCACATTAAAATAGAAGCTCCATGAAAGGACACCTCTACGGAAGACAGTTTTCATTGCTACCCCATTTTTACTAATTAGCTGCTTTCCAGAAAGAGGGTACCCCTCTTTAAAGGAGACTTTGGCTCTAGGTGTTGCCCTTTGGAGAGAGATGTTGGCTACTTTGATATAAGAATATTGTCCACAACTCTGTCAATGGATACATATTGTTTTATGTTGTTGTTTCCCTCTTATCCCCTGTGCAAAGATTACATAAATACCATGACTCAATGCTCCTTGATCCTTTTAATAAGCAGTGGCCTCTCCCATTGTTTTAGAGATGGCAGAAGTCTGGTATTCATTCATTATTATCAAACCAGTAAAGTATTTTACTAGGGTGACTCACAGTACCATTGTTCTGATGCACAATTGAAGGGAGAGGTGCCTCTTTTGGTACATCAGCAGTATTCAGTTGCAAAATCAGGAGATTTTAAAAATTAGGAAGAAGAAACCAACCAATAGCAACTGCTTCGCCTTATCCTTCCTCTTCTTCTGGGCCTTGGTGAGGACCCAGTCCTCGTTTTCTGAGAGTGAGGACACCTCGTTGTCTTCAGCAAAGTAGCTGCACACACACCCCTGTTAGTCCGGCCAGCCCAGTGGCAGCTGAGTGTTGTTACCTGTAATAAGATGGGGAGAGGGATCGGATCTGTTCTGTAAACCTTTGTTTCTTGGGGTCCGCCATCTCATCGTAGCTCTGCAAACAACACAAGTAAATTATATATATACTCTCTGAGATACATTAATATGTAAGGTATATTAATTAAAAAGTGCCTATATTTATGTTGGATGGATTTATTTAGAAGACTCAATATTTTATATGGCTGACCACTCACTCTCTGCAAGGAACATTATCCAACACAGGAGAATGGCAAAATGGGCTGAATGAATTGAATCAACTATTTTGGAAAATACATTGATGTTTCTCAATGCATTGTTCTATTTTTATGTATGAAATTATAAAATCTGTTTTATATATATATATCCAATGGGTTTAGCTCTACCTATAGTTGCTATATTGATGCTGTTTTAGAGAATACAGTAGAACTTCTCTCTCTCTCTCAAGGACAACACCTAAGTGAAGAGCCCTAGTGTTTTTTTTTTTTTTTACTTATCCCTAGTACACGTGGTACAGGCCATGATAATCATGGTGGGTAGTTAGCGACTGCTTTTACTGTAAGCGCACCACATGTATACACATGTGAAAAGCAGTTCGACTTTGCACTTACAAATGTGCCAGAGCCCCGTTTGGTTACTTGCACTCGCTGGTGGGGTTGGACTTTTGCAAGAATCGGGGGACATTGGAGCATTTTAATATTTTTTTTTAAACAGAAAAAAAGTGTCCAATGCGGGAATCGAACCCGGGTCGTAGTGGTCGAAAACCAAACGGTTTAACCAGCCTTCCACCAACCCCCCTAGTGTTCATTAGGGAGTGATATATCTTCTTACGCGAGATTTTTTGCTAATTAGTAAAAAAATCATTTTGACAGTGAAAAACTATTCTTTGTAGAGAGGTATCCTCTAGCGGGAATGTCCTCTCATGGGTTATATATATATATGATGATGTTTTGGTAATGGTACAAAAGTACTGAATGAACCAAAAGCACTCTTACCAAAAAAAAAAAATGCTTCAATGGCCCCTGATTCTTGCAAAAGTCCAACCCCCACCAGCGAGTACAAGTAACCAAGCGGGGCTCTGACACATTTATAAGTGTAAAAGTCAAACTGCTTTTCACATGTGTAGACAGGTGGTGCACTTACAGTAAAAGCAGTTGCCTACTATGATTATCATGGCCTGTACCAGGTATACTAGGGGGATAAGCAAAAAAAAAAAAATGCTCTTAACGAAACAATGTCTTGTTAGCTCATGTTACATTTGAAAAATCAAAGTAGCGTTGTCACAGAGGTTTAATTCAACAACTCCGCCTTTGCCGGTCCCAAGCCCGGATGAAAAAGGAGGAGGGGGAGCAGTAACAAGCTCACTAAAAAACCTGGGCTCAGCTGGCCCAGCTGATAGTACCCTGTAAGGGCTCCTAATCCAGAGATACAGGATGAGCAGCGTTTGTACTCCATGTTAGGAGCGGCTGCACATGGCGTCTGTTCCTCATGTCAGAGGCGGCCATTTATTTTGGAGCTAAGTCGGTCTGCCACTGAGTAGTGCTCCCAGTCTTAATGACAAAGGCATTCTACTTCACCAAGTGTGGAGATAAGAAAGAAGACTTCAACAACAAGGGCTTACATCTCGGCTGATGAGCTTCTTGCTGAGGGTGTAGAGGTTGTCAGATTGGTTGGGCTGGAGGATCCCGCTGTTGATGGCCTCCTCAATTCTGACACAGCGAGCACAATAAGAAATACATTCCCCTTTATTAAATAACATGAGGGTCGGTGCACGAGTGGTCAAAATCATTGGTTTTCTTCCTCTACAATCGGGAATCTCGCATTGGACACTTTTTTATGATTTAAAAAAAAATGCTCCAAAGGCCCCTGATTCTTGTGAAAGTCCAACCCCACCAGTAGCTCAAGTAACTAAACGGGGCTCTGGAAAATTTGTAAGTGCAAAAGTTGAACTAGTTTTTTAAAATGTGTAGTAGGCACGTGGTGCACAACAACTACTACCCACCATGGCCTGTACTACGTGCAATAGAGATGATAACATTTTTAGAATTAAAAGACATAAATATCAAAAACCTTTATACAGCCAGCATCTATTTTTATTGTTTTAAAATTTAATGGAATGTGAGGAGTTTTCAGTAAAGTCTTCATTTCTCTGCTTAGATAGACACATTGTGATACACTGAATTTAAGAGTTTTCCAAAAGTGATCCATTTAATTGAATTATATTTAAAAAGCGTACTTGGATCTGTAAAATAAAAAAAGTAGTAATGGTATAATATTCAAGTATTCATATAAGAAAATAAGACCTAATCCAAATAAATTAATAGCGTGTTACGTTTCGGTAACAGCGTTGTTACTGAAATGCTACACACTATCAATTTATTTAGATTAGGTCTTATTTTCATATATCTATAATACAAATTGATAAAAAAATACATTGAATTAACAAATTCTTCTATCACAATTTGTAGTATAGATTAGAAATCCAGCACTACAGCATTGTTACCAAAATGTAAGTTTATTGATTAGGTCTTTTTCTATCCCTTTGTGTGTATCTCAGAATGGAAAATTTTAATGAAAGCCCTGCGCACTCTATTAAAAATAAAAGAAATACTATACAGATGTCCACACACCCATATATCCACACATACCTCCCTATTTACACACCCAGTGAAGTCTACTTCCTCATAATTAGGATAGATAGATCCTGTGACCCAAATCTCTCTGTCCATCAGCTATTTATTGTCAAATTTGACAATCACATAGAAAAATAAGGAAAGACAAGGCAGGATGCCAATTTTATTTCCTTTTGTATAAAAATAATTACGAGAAAATGGAGATGAAATTAATCAATGTCAGAAAACATAAAAGATTCTGTTGTGTATACTTGCCATTACAGTAACATTAGCAAAATTGGAATGGTTACACAACATGCTAAGCCACTCAAGAGTAACATAAGCACCAGTTGCTATGTAACAGAGGTTTTAGGTACTAGGCAGTCATATATTCTACATATGGGAGACTGGTTGTTTTACCAGAGTATACAACACTTTCAACAGACAATTCCATATTCACTATAGAAGAAACACGGGTCAGGGAGATAGAAGAGCTTCTCAACCTGCGTTTCTTCTTAAATAGATAAGTTGTTAGATAAGTTTGAAAAGGTAGTCAAATTATAACATTTCTTTCACAATGGTTATCTTTTTTTTTTTTAATGAAAACTTTCAAGCAATCGAAATAAAAGCTTGCATTTCATCAAATAAATTTAAAAAAAAAGATACACTGTGACTTTTCCATACTTTGACTACCTTTCTCCCAATTTGTTTCAACCAGAAGTGATGGATGGAACTTACCTTATTTGCATTTTCTGCTTGTACCTTTCCCTTTCTTCCAAGTACTTCTTTTTTAACCTGTCCGCCTCCTCGTGCCATTTCTGGACAACTCCCCCAACTTCAACAACAGTGAGTGGTACCAGGGACAGTAATACCCATTTAAAAAAATCCTTTACCAAAAAGATCGGAAGATGATCAATTTATTTCTTTTTTAAAAGAGCAAACCTACGATGACATATCAGTAGCAGCATGTAGATAGAAGTGTCACATCAACACAGTTTAGATGCAGTAAACAGGACCTTTGGGAGAGGCTACTGCTTATTATAAAACAGCTCAAGGAGCATGAACTCATGGAATTCGGGTAATAACTTTACACAAGGGGATAAGAAACACAGATACACTCATGGACAAAACTTAAAAGTTGAACCTTGTAGCAGGTATATCAGGATTCAGATAATAACTCTGAAAGATATTTGATATGCAGTAACCTTTATTGAAGACACATGAGATAACCAAGTGTAAACAAAATTACCTCGTCTTCTTAAAAAAAAAAAAATAGACGACCCACGATATCAGACTTTTCACTTCCTTAAGTTTTGTCCATGAGTGTGATTATTTCTAACCCCCATGTTTTGATGACTCTGCTATCAACAAAAGGCTGCTGCTTGGTAGGCTGGCTGTTTTATAGATGTTCGAAAGTTTTATTCGAAATAGGCGGAGAAAATGGAATATGCAAATTGACATTGCTATGCTACGACTACCGACTGGGGATGTCATGTAATTGAGACTGATGTGTGCTGACCTAGCCCATCCAGGACCACCTTTCCCCAGCATTTGTCCCAAAGGTCTGCCATTATCAGTAAACTCTCTGCTTACTACATCTAGGTTTCAAGGTGGTATATCACATGAGGTGTTCTATATATATAAACTGATAAAATATTGGGGCTCACCGACTTATCCTCCAGAGTCTTCCATTCCTCGGCCAGCACCCGTGTGAGCTCCGCTGCGGAGATGTTGGAGTTGACCCGGCCCTTGCGCGCCTCCGTCAGCCACAGGATGTAGGCAGAGGGAGATTTCTTGGGCTTGTCCTTGTCCTTCTTCTCTTTACGTCGGCGCCGCCGCCGCTTCTTCACTGGCACTTCCTCTTGAGGCTGCACAGACAGAGTCAGCTGGAACAGGCCACACAACAAGTCTCCCATAACAGACAAAAAACATGGAGGTAGTTAGAGACTGTTTGATTTATTTGTGAAAAGAAACATTCGCGTCTTAATGTCTTCTTCATTCATTATAAAAGAGAAATGGTACTCACACTAGGAGGGACTGGTGGTATATCCGCAGAGGATGGTTCCTGCTTTATTTCAGAGTTCTCCAGAGAGGTGAAGACAGTCCGTTGGTGGTGCTCTGGACTCGGTGGTGGGGAGCCGTCCAGCTCCATGAGCTTGGGGGGGATTTTCTACACCACACACGGGGGGTTACCACATCACTAGGTCCTGTGATCCCTCAGCAGAGCTGACTGCTACAGGGTGTGTCCCCAGGTGGCGGATAGGGGAACAACCTTCAGATATGAAGGCCAACTGCGAAACAAGCAGAATAACTGGTGAATAAGCAGTCGCGGACCAACAGCAGCATTGTAGAAAGAGGAGAAAGACCTCTTTGAAAATCCTGAGTTCAACTGACCCGGTTGATGGACCTCAGCAAGGGATATGGGAAGAGCTGTGTCTATACCCATGTTAGAGTTGGCAGCAAAGGCTTTCATGTTAAGAACGGCCTCAAAATACAGGCAAAGTCAGATTTTCACCAAAGTGTGCCTGGATCATGGTGCCATGATCAATGAAAGCTGCACCCCTACACCCTATTCCATGAGATCAGGCTCATGGAATTCATGTAACCTTTACACAAGGGAAAAAGAAACAACAACAAGGTCCAGTACTGAGAGGTGAACTTGTCCTCCAAATTGATGGAGGAGCTTTACTTTATAATAGGAAGGTAAAATCTGGCTACTCCGCATGGCGGAGGTTGGACAATACCCTGTTGTTGTTAAAACACAAGGTAATAAGGCCAAATCCAAATAAATAAATAGAGGGTGACGTTAACAGCGTTGTTACCATCTTCAGACAAAAGTGCTGAACGTCACACACTATTTATTTATTTGAATTTGGTCTTATTACCTTGTGTTTATAATCAATATCCAAATTGTGCCTTATCACCCTATTGTTGTTTCTTATCCCCTTGTGGAAAGATTACATGAGTACATGCTCCTCGAGTTAGACAACACCCTAGTGGGGTTAAGTTAGTAGGAGACCAGGATAAGTCTCTATAGAAGAGAGCACTCACTTGTCTTTTAGTTGGAAATGGCTTCACAAAAGAACCTACTAGTAGGACAACAGCATGTGGAGGGTATCCAGTGAAGATAAATATTTGAGGTTTTGAGAGTTTTTGGAGATAACCAATTATGTTCCTACTTACTTTGTCTTTAAGTTCCCCTGTGTGACTCAAGTGTTGTATGGCACTTCTACTATCAGTAAGGATCCAGATATCTTGAAAATTAGTATTTCTGATGTATTTTAAGGCTTCATAGATGGCTATAAGTTCTGGTCTGAAGATTGAGCAAAAATCTGGGTTTCTTTTGTTTATTTTTTTCAATGCCATTTGTGGTTTTGATGAGACAGCCACTGCCAGTGTGTCCTAGCTCGTCTCTGCTACCATCGGTATAGATAGTTATTGCATTTTTTTAGGAATGTTATTAATTATTTCTAATGATAATTGTTTTAAGTATTCTGGATTTTGGTATTGTTTGTTGATTAGTTGATTTGTTGATCATTTAAAGTGGCATTAATTTTGTATTTGTGTTTGTGTTTTTTCTGCCAAATATTTTTTTTCTACTGTATATTTTAAAAATCCATTTCTTTTGGCCAGGTGGAGAGGGCCTTCTTTTTTGAGTTTTAGATTGGATTCCCAAATTAAGTATGTAATTGGAAGTTCTGTTTGTTTCCATTACTCTTGATCTTGTTTATATATTTTGGCAGATTGTAGCTTGTTCTATCCTTTAAGAGCATAATGTAATATAAAAACACAATATGTAAAGTACAATGAGGGCAGGTATTTCAAAGACCTGTAATAATTCTAGCTGTGCTTAGTTGTATCCTTTCCAGTGATTTTAGATTTGTTTCCGAAGCTGTACCATAGATTTGATATCCATATTCCAGGATAGGTTTAATTAGAGATGTGTAAGTTAATTTTAGTGTGGTTGCATTGGCTCCCCACTCTCTTCCTGAAATATATTTCAGGATTTTTAGTCGGTCTCTTCCTTTTCTAATAACTCCTTCAATATGTTTACCTGAGTTAATTTCCGGATCCAGGGTGTAGCCGAGATATTTAGGATGTTTATTATATTTTAATTGTTGTTCTTTCAGAATAATTTTTGGTCTTATTTTGTATAGTTTCTTATTGGTAGTAAAAAGACAGGTTTCATATTTTTGGGGGTTAAATTATATAATTTAGGCTTATTAGAAATTTTTTCTAGGCAGAGAAGAGTTTTGTCCAAATCGTTTTCAGATTTTTTCCAGTTTGTGTTGCTGCTCCATAGAATAATGTCATCAGCAAAAAGTCCAATATTGGTTTTATGTGAAATTTTTTTCTTCTATATTTGCAATAAATAGGGTGAAGAGAGTTGGGCTAAGGACTGAACCTTGTGGTAATCCTTGGTACAATTTGAAGGTTTCAGATTGAGTAACATTATATTTGACCCTGATGTAGCTATTTTTAAGGAAATCATTTATCCAAGTGATAGCTTTCCATCAATTTTGAAATGTTTGTATAATTTTGTAATTAACTTGTTTTTCCATACTCTTGTCAAAAGTTTGTGCAAGGTCTAAAAAAAGCAGCTATGGTGTGGTTAGTTGGTGTTCTGTTTTGTGCATTTTTTACTTTTTGTGTGAAAAATAATAGTTTGTCTATTGTCTCATGTCCTTTCCTAAATCCATATTGTTCTTCTGGTAAGAGATTTCTTGTGTCGAGGTGGTAGGTGAGTCGTCTGAGTATAATTTTTTCCATTAATTTGCAGAAAATATTTCTGAGGGAGATATGCCAGTTAGTTTTTGGGTCATCAGCAGATTTGTCATATTGTTGAATAGGAATTATTGTTGCAGTTTTCCAGTCTTGAGGCAATTCTCTAATAAGTCTTTCTTTGTCATTTTTGACCAAGTTTGATATCATTTGGCCATGGATTCCATCTGGCCCAGGAGTCTTGTTTAGGTCAGTGTTTTTTTAATGCATAATCTAGCTCTTTCATATTGATT
The DNA here is from genome assembly GCA_030710605.1 of Cordylochernes scorpioides. NCBI lineage: Eukaryota > Metazoa > Arthropoda > Arachnida > Pseudoscorpiones > Chernetidae > Cordylochernes > Cordylochernes scorpioides. The sequence continues at coordinate 69,089,498 of CP092873.1, read as the reverse complement.
TTTTTCATGGAAAATATTATGAGTGCTGGTGACATTTTTAGTCGTGAATAATATTTTGGACATTTTTTTCAATTTTCTCATCTTTTATTTCAGATTTGATTTTACTACTTATTTGATATGAATTACCTAAAAGATTAGCAGCACTTTTATCATTAGTTGCTGGGGTACCATCCGTATTCTTAATCATATTTGTGTTTTCAGTTTGTGGCTGGGCTCTGTCAATTTGTATTGCCAAATGCCAAAGTTTTGTATTTGGGTTTCTTGGGTTCAGGCTTTCACAAGTTTGTTTCCATTTTTTCCTTTTCAGTTCTACAATTTGTTTGGTTGTGGGTGCATTGTAGTTCATTTCTTTTAGTTATAGTGTTTAAATCTCTTTTGCGTGGTGTGTATAATTTGGAATCCATTTCTTAATATTACCTCTCTGTATTGAAACTTTGGCTACTTTAATAATGGTGTTTTTAAAAGAAATTACATTTTCAACACAAAAGTAATAAGACCAAATCCAAATAAATAAATTGTGCCTTATCAAAATCAAATTTTGTTCAAGATCTTTTATTCCGGTGGGTGTGCTATTCCAAAGTCTTCATTGATGTTTTGCTTGCAAAGAATCCAATTAGCTATTTTGAAGTTCCTATGTGATTAAGTGGTTCAAGCCACCAAAAGGAGTATATTATCTCCTCAACCTCTACATATTATGAGATTGGTTCATCTTGATAAAACAGATATCGGTGTGCACTTTGGAGGGAGGACTCTGAATAAACAATCTTTGCTGACTGTAAGCAGAAAGCAGAGAAGCAAATAATTTAAAAAGTAAGAGAAGAAAGTGAAAAAATTTTGGATGAAAAATAAATATCTTAGTACAAGATCGTAAGGCACAATTTGTATTATAGATTATAAACACAAAGTAATAAGACCAAATTCAAATGAATAAATAGTGTGTGACGTTTTGGTAACAGCGTTGTTACCGAAACGTCACTCACTTTTTATTTATTTTGATTTGGTCTTATTACCTTGTGTTTAGTACAAGATCAAAATTATAACTACGGACAAATAGCTTTGAAATTTAACAAGAAAAATTTATAAACACAAGGTAACAAGACCAAATCCAAATTGTGCCTTATCAAAAATTTATAAAGTTGATCATTTCGTATCCTTAGGACCCAGGATTGATGAGATGGGAGGATGCTTAGAGGAAGTAGAAAGAAGATTACCTATATAGGAAGGGACATGATGAAATTGGATAAGAATATGAAAGGCTCTCCAGACAAAGAAGAGAATTGTAGAGGCAATGGTATTCTCTGTGGTCACTTATGAATGTGAGAGCTGGACTTTCAGAAAAGAAGAAAGAAAAAGAATTGAAGCTTTTGAACTGTGAACATGGAGAAAGTGCTTTAGATAAATAAAAGGACCAATATTTCAATCTTAAATGAAATTAATCCTGGTAGATCCCTAGAATCCCAAATAGGCAAACAAAGGCTGACCTACTTCAGACACATAGTGAGAGCAAATGAATTAAAGATTGGGAAAGATTGAAGAGAGGAAGACCTCCAATGAACTGGCTCAAAATTGATGGTCACCAACAAATGGAGAATATTTGTACCAAAGTTCGAGCTAAACTTGATGGACAACAACAAATGATGATGACCTACTCTGATACATAGTTTGATATGGCACAGACCACCATGGGTCACAACATTCCTACATGCTTCTATTGTCTAGAGATGGTCTCTCAGAGATGGCTCTGGCAACTCAAAGTTAATGGCTTTTCACATGTATGTGATGTACTCAAGAGTATAACCAGTCGTAAACCATGATTATCATGGACATTACAGTACAACCAACCTCCCAAGAGAAACAACCTCAAAAACATGTATAGATCCTTAGTATCAGGGAAAGTTATAAGGCAAAAATCATCAGTATTGCTGGTTGGATAAGTTGGATGCTGTAACTGTAACCTTTTAGAATCCCTCCCTCTTGAAACTGAGTCTGCCACAAGTTTGGGCTTCAGATTCTATGATTCAACTGCAGATGTACATTTACCTATTATGGGGGGGAAGTGGCCTAATTTTCAGGTAGTGCCATATCTCAGAAAGAGAGGTCAATGAAATATCTACAGGTGGGGATACCAGTACTCACTTCATCAATTTCAGGAAAGAGACGGAAGTTATCCAGGAAAGAGCCTTTAGCCAGGTCGGCAAAGTCGGAGGACGGAGGCAGCTTGAGGTAGCCATTGGTGGAGCTCATGTGGAGGGGTGATGGAGGGATGTGGAGGGGAGATTTGATGTCACTGCAAACATATTAGACAGTTAGACTGGTGGGAGTCTCACATGTGGTGACATCTCTTTCATTCAGGCACTACCTGAAATTTAGGTCACTTCCCCCCCATGATAGGTAAAGGTACAGTTGAATCTGAAGTCCAAACTTGTGGCAGTCTCAGATGAAGTCACTCCTAGCATAGAGAACAATTCTGCTGTCTACAGGCAAAGTCAGACCAAAGTGTGCCTGGATCATGGTGCCATGATGATCAACGAAAGCTGCATCTTTACACCCCATTCCATGAGATCAGCATGGAATTTGTGTAATCTCTACACAAGGAGATAAGAAACAACAACTCTGCTGTTAACCCTGTAATGGATTCAGATGCAGCTGTTAGATTGGCAGTGCTTATTTATAAATGGTAACCCATTATTTTACATCTCATCCAGGAACATTATTTTTGTGGCTTTTTAGGCAGTGCAATAAAAAAAAAGATCCAAATAGTTGTTATAAAAGAGTGCTGCTTTCACATCCCAGCTGGCCCATTGTTACTAAGTAGGAATACATTGAAAGCGTTGGAGTACATGAATGACCATAAGGGGGGAGTAAATGTTTACCCTTGGTTTTGGTATACAGCATTATTTTATTTTTGTTGTTGGTACGATATAATTATATTTAGACCCACACGCAGATTTGTAGATGTGATTTCCTTCTTTGTGTGAATGTTGTAGGCAACATTAGTCTCCACTCGGACAGGATTCCTCTCAGTTGTCTTCTTCACTCAATCATATTAGGATATCAAACCTGAGAGCTTGAGTTTTTTGATGGTGTCTGCTGGAGATGAGTAGAACTATCAATGGATGAGTCAATAAAGTCAATATGATGTGATTTATTATTGTTGTTGTTGTGTCCAAAGAGCCTCAGATGTCCCCATGCATCTCTATCACAGCAGCAGCAATGTCCACAATCTTGGATGTGTATACTGTATTGTTGTTGTGTCCAATGAAGAGCCTCAGATGTCCCCATACATCTCTATTACAGCAGCAGCAATGTCCACAATCTTGGGTGTGTATACTGTATTGTTGTTGTGTCCAATGAAGAGCCTCAGATGTCCCCATACATCTCTATCACAGCAGCAGCAATGTCCACAATCTTGGGTGTGTATACTGTATTGTTGTTGTGTCCAATGAAGAGCCTCAGATGTCCCCATACATCTCTATCACAGCAGCAGCAATGTCCACAATCTTGGGTGTGTATACTGTATTGTTGTTGTGTCCAATGAAGAACCTCAGATGTCTCCATACATCTCTATCACAGCAGTCGCAATGTCCACAATCTTGGGTGTGTATACTGTATTGTTGTTGTATCCAATGAAGAGCCTCAGATGTCCCCATACATATCTATCACAGCAGCAGCAATGTCCACAATCTTGGGTGTGTATACTGTATTGTTGTTGTGTCCAATGAAGAGCCTCAGATGTCCCCATACATATCTATCACAGCAGCAGCAATGTCCACAATCTTGGGTGTGTATACTGTATTGTTGTTGTGTCCAATGAAGAGCCTCAGATGTCCCCATACATATCTATCACAGCAGCAGCAATGTCCACAATCTTGGGTGTGTAAAGCTGCTGCTCTGGTTCCATGTTAAATGTGATTTAATAGTTGAGATATAAGACAATGTTCACATGGCGGCTATGTCTTCTTCTTTCTTATCTCCACTCAATCAAATTATGGTATCAAGCTTGTAAAGCTTGACAACCATCATGACTGGGTGAAGTAGTATGCGTCTGCCTTTGTCAACAAGACTGAGAGCACTACTCAGTGGCAGGCCGACTTAGCTCCAAAAGAAATGGCCGCCTCTGACATGAGGAACAGACACCATGTACAGCCGCTCCTAACATGAAGTACAAACACTGCTCATCCTGTATTCCTGGATTAGGAGCCCTTACAGGGTACTATCAGCCGGGCCAGCTGAGCCCAGGTTTTTTAGTGAGCTTGTTACTGCTCCCCCTCCTCCTTTTCATCCGGGCTTGGGACCGGCAAAGACGGAGTTGCGGCTATGTAATCTTCCACTAGTGAAGATGTGTTAGTGAATCAACACTGAAGTTAATGCAGAGCAATATGTTGCTTACAGTATTCATAGTGTGATAACAAAATTTGAGGATAAAACTATGCGTCTAAAAGAATAATTGAAAAAGTGTATATCACAACATCAGATCCAATGTGATCACTAGAGGCAACATGGAGGAACAGCAGATGCTAGGAATAAGTAAGTCCTCCCCACTGTGTTGATGACAGGAGTGTGAATGCTACATGTCAACGTGGGAGTTTATAATACAATATAATGCGGCTTATAATTGTAGAACGACATATCAAAATTATCCCGCATGTGTTTCTTTTGAACGAAAAAAGGAAATTTATTTTAAGGAGAAATAACGACTATTTCTAACCTTAGGGATGAAGTATGAAAGTTTAGTGAAGTATGGGAGTTTAGTCTTGAGGTTTTTTTTATTCGTATAATTATTACGACTTGTTATCGTTTCATTGATTAAATGAAAATTATGTAATCCCTTATTGTTCTGTGATGTGTTGTTTTGTGTGAGTGGATTTTGTAGGAGGAAAAATAATTTTGAGAAACTTTAAGGTGATATTTTTATATTTAGGTAATTTTTGAAAAAGATTTCAGATATCATGATTTATTATGCTTATCACAAGGTGAAAAGCTGTTACTGAAATGTAAGTTTTTTTTTTTAATCTGGATTTGGTCTTTTCAGTGATTCTTATCCATTGTATGATGACCACTGGATATCAAATGAAAGTCCAAGAATGACCACTAAATATCCATTGGTTATCACACTTATGTTTGATTCACATGTTAGCTGTCACACTCTATACCCACTAAGCAAGATGATGCTGAACCTATTGCACAGAAACTGGGAATGGCAGTGTGCCAACACACGTCTGGCTGACTATCAAATACCTGGCAGGATTTTTAACCAACCAACCACTGGTCTTTTTACAATTCTGTGGGCATTCAAATCTTTACCTTTAGGGGTGAGAATTTTTTACCATTTATAATTAACACCTTTCATCACATTCTGTGGGCCAATTTTCAACTGTTCAGCTGCTATTTTCAATCATTCATTTTTTACTCTCAAATAAACACTGTTTATGATAAAGCACAATTTGGAATATAGATTATAATACAAGAAAATAAGACCTAATCCAAATAATTTAATAGTGTATGACGTTTTGGCAACAGCATTGTTACTATCATCAAGCAAAAGATTGTCTAATGATGGTAACAATGCTGTTGCCGAAACGTCACACACTATTAAATTATTTGGATTAGGTCTTATTTTCTTGTATTATAAACACTGTTTACTACTTTACTGTTGAGGCAACACCTTTGCCTACTAAGAGACCATTCAGCTAATGATTCCACCGTCCAGAGCATATGGGGGGGGGGGGGATTTCTGAGTCAGCCAATGGATATTCTTTACTATTTAGTGGATATTTTGTCCATTCATTTGATATCCTTGGTTACCCAGTGATCATTCTTGACCTTTCATTTGATATCCTTGGTTACCCAGTGATCATTCTTGACCTTTCATTTGATATCCTTGGTTATCCAGTGATCATTCTTGACCTTTCATTGGATATCCTTGGTTACCCAGTGGTCATTCTTGACCTTTCATTTGATATCCTTGGTTACCACCCAGTGATCATTCTTGACCTTTCATTTGATATCCTTGGTTATCTAATGGTCATTCTTGACCTTTCATTTGATATCCTTGGTTATCTAATGGTCATTCTTGACCTTTCATTTGATATCCTTGGTTACCCAGTGGTCATTCTTAACCTTTCATTTGATATCCTTGGTTACCCAGTGGTCATTCTTGACCTTTCATTTGATATCCTTGGTTATCCAGTGGTCATTCTTTACCTTTCATTTTATATCCTTGGTTACCCAGTGGTCATTCTTGACCTTTCATTTGATATCCTTGGTTATCCAGAGGTCATTCTTGACCTTTCATTTGATATCCTTGGTTATCTAGTGGTCATTCTTTACCTTTCATTTGATATCCTTGGTTATCCAGAGGTCATTCTTGACCTTTCATTTGATATCCTTGGTTACCCAGTGATCATATTAACCTTTCATTTGATATCCTTGGTTACCCAGTGATCATATTAACCTTTCATTTGATATCCTTGGTTACCCAGTGATCATTCTTGACCTTTCATTTGATATCCTTGGTTATCCAGAGGTCATTCTTTACCTTTCATTTGATATCCTTGGTTATCTAATGGTCATTTCTTAACCTTTCATTTGATATCCTTGGTTATCCAGTGGTCATTCTTGACCCTCCATTCAAAAATCCTTAATGATTCAAGGGACATATTTTAACCAAGCCAAAAGTATGGTGGCACAATAAATAAAGGGGAAAGAACACTTACACACATACTTCACCGAGATATTGTGACATTTGGCTAAGGTGGGCACTGGCATCACACACAAACTTATTTTAGACTTGAGAGAACTACATGAAGGTAGAGAGAGGAAGTGCACAAAGGCCACACACAGGCCAGATGATATGCCATTTAGGGCAATAAGGAGGAACACCACCAGGATAGGGTCTTAAGAGTTACCTCTAAATCCTTCTCTTCAATGCTACACCTAATGAAACTGCCAAAAATGTGGATTCCGGCTCTACTCTTGGATTCCAAAAAAACCTCTCTTCATTAAACCTCTTTCCAAACGTGGGGGGACCACCTAAGCACAGAGAATTAGAAACCTTGTAAATCTGCCTTTGCCGGTCCCAAGCCCGGATGAAAAAGAAGGAGGGGAAGCAACAACATTCTTGCTAAAAAAACCTGGGCTCAGCTGGCTTGGCTGATAGTACCCTGTAAGGGCTCCTGATCCAGGGATACAGGATGAGCCTGTATGTTAGGAGCGGCTGGACAAGACATTTGTACTTCATGTCAGAGGCGGCCATTTCATATTGGAGCTAAGTCAGCTTGCCACCGAGTAGTGCTACCAGTATTAATGACAAAAGCAGACACATTCTACTTCACCCAATCATTATGGATGTCAAATCTCTTTTAATGAGCTCTACTCCTCCCAGCAGACACCATCTCAGGCTCTACAAGCTTGCTACCGTAATATGATTGAGTGGAGATAAGAGAAACCTTTAAATGATATTATAAACATCAACCTTTTTATTTTATTCTGACATTTCTGAAAATGTAAAAAATTCACATAATTTGGTGTTCTCACACCCTTCCGGCCTAAATAACCATTACATTATTTTTCAGGATGCCACAACACAAGTTTTTTATTTTGTTGTTGAGGTACAGCTTTCACCAAGCTGATGAGGACCAACAGCCTGAAACGCGTACAGGATCAGCTTTTCTCGATTAATCAAGAAAGGGTATTTGTCCAATACTGGAATAATTAGTTGATATTTTATTCCAACAGATGACACAAGCCATCAGCAACTTTTCCTTGCACGATTAGAAGATGCTTTTTTCTTAATTTCTACAAATGTAACTTTTTTTTAGAGGAAAAGAGTTCTTTTAAATTCAAAACCTCCCAACATTTAACAGGAGTTTTATGATTGTATTGCTTCACTTTCACAATTCCAAAACCCCACATAAGTGCATTGTTTTTGTTTTTTGGCTTATCCCTAGTTAGTACACGTGGTACAAGCCATGATAATCATGGTGGGTAGAAGCTAGAGACTGCTTTTACTGTAAACGCACCACATGTCTACACATGTGAAAAGCAGTTCGACTTTGCACTTACAATAAGTGCATTGTAAACAAATGACCAAGTGCTAAATGGCTCTACATGTGTAGACACAACAGGGTTGTGCAGGAGGGTGATATTCATTAAGAGGTGAGGTGGTACCACATGTGTAGATATACATGCACACTACATGCTATGAAATAGACAGCACCAAACAACAAGATTTAGAACAGGCCATCTCAAGCCATTGAAGATAGAAAATAACAACAAAATCTACCCCACTTGCCCCAAATGTAGCTTGGCATCTGCAGCTCCAGAACACATTTTGGCTTGCATTAGTTGCACTAAACAGGACCTTTGGGAGAGGCCGCGGCTTATCATAAAACAGCTCAAGGAGCATGTGGACTCATAAAATTCATATAATCTTTGCACAAGGGGATAAGAAACAACAACAGTATATGCTGCTGCTACCTGCTAGCTACCCTCATGTGGCCTTTACAGAGTGCCAATTTGGGTAAGGATAATAAGTAAAATTTAAGAATAAATTACATGCAACATTTATAGAATACTTTTGTTTTAATGTCCATCTAACAGAGAGCCAAACAACAACTGACTCACCCGTGCAGGCAAGGTCACGCTCCGCTGCGTCACGTGGGAAAACATAAGTAGATGTTCTCGTACATGTTCTCAGCACATCCCCCTTTTTAAGACTTGAAATATATATATACATTACAAACTTTAAATGCATAATATAATTAATAATGAAGGCGATCCACAGGTTTAACAATTCGTCCACTCCGGGTTCTTATCTGGCCGTCTTCTGAGTCGTTAGAGGGATAATCCACAACTGGGGTCTTTTCATTTTCAGCCAGGTCCTCCTCCGAAAAGGTCGGCGTCGATGGGTCGGCTGGATATTGCACTGCAACTCCTTTTCGTAGATGGAACCTGTTTCGACGTAAAGTCCCAACTGGAGTATCAACCATATATGACCTTGGTGTCGATGCTTTCTGCTTTACAATCCCCCAGGTTCGCATATCTGTAATCCAAACCGTGTCACCTTCGGATAGCTCCTCCATGTCCGTAGCTCCGCAGCGTCGATCATATCTGGATTTCATATCCTTTCTCCTTCTCCCCTCCTTTCTTTTCAGGGTCTGAGAGTCCACCAACTTTGGATTAAGATTCTCTGGTGCAATTGGCAAGGTCGTTCGGAGTTTACGTCCCATGAGAAGCTCAGCAGGGCTGTAACCGTTCTCCAAAGGGGTCGATCGATACTCCAGGAGTCCAAGCGATGGGTCTTGATTTTTCTTGAGGATCAACTTAGCAATTTTCACACCTGCTTCTGCCATCCCATTGCTCTGCGGGAATCGAGGACTTGAAGTGACATGTTGGAATCCGTACTGCCTTGCGAAATTTGCAAACTCACGAGCAGCTCCAAATTGCGTCCCATTATCGCTTACAACAGTTTCTGGTATTCCATGTCGGGCAAATATGGATTTGCAACTACGCACCACCACACTGGCTGTGAGCCGATCCAGCTGAATCATTTCAGGAAAGCGAGAATAATAGTCAATGACGACTAGATACCACTTATTCTCGAACTTGAACAAATCCATTCCAATCTTTTGCCACGGTCGTGTAGGAAAGTTGGTTGGTATCAAAGGTTCATGTTTTGAGACGGCTTCCTGGATACAGACACTGCACTTTCTGACCGTTTCCGCGATCTCCTCCGAAATTCCAGGCCACCATACCGTCTCACGTGCGCGAAGTCTTGTTTTTGTAATCCCGAAGTGCCCAGCGTGCAACTTATCTAGGATCTCCAGTTTCATACTTGCTGGAATAACAAGACGACAGCTACGCATCAGTAGTCCATTTTGAACGCCGAGTTCATCCTTGACATGCCAATAAGAGAGCAGAGCCTGTGACATCTTCTTCTTATCTGGCCAGCCTTGCTCAAGGTAGTTGACTACTGCTTTCAGGGTCGTATCTTCTTGTTGAGCTTCAAAAATCTTCGTCAAGATATCGTCTTTGTCGAGCTCTTCCAATCTTGTTTTGAGCTTTTCCATCAAAGGTATTGGTACCCGTCGAGGAGTATGCACAGCATATGGTTTTGCTCCAGGTTTCAATTTGATTTCGTAAGGGTTTCCGATCTGTCCCAGTCCTTCAAATACTTCAGGGAATTCCTTGATCGGGTTAATTCTCGTCGCAACCACTTCAATTCGCCTCGCCAGGTTCAAGAGCTCACATGCCCGGCGACTCAGAAGAGGTTCACTCAAACGACGAATGACATAAATCTTCTCCTTGATTTCATAATTGCCATTTCGCAGCGTTGATATAAACATACCCACAGTCTGAAGTTCGGAGAATTCAGCAGCTCTAAGGTTGATATCACTTTCCACTAGTCGTTGCTGTCCCATTATCTTCTTGAAGAGACACAGAGGAACACATGTAACATCCGCCTGGGAGTCGAGCTTGAACTTCACCTGTTTCCCGTTCACTTGGATTTCTGCTGTCCATCGCCTCCTGCACTCGTCTTCATCATTATCGAGATTAGATGAATCCTCCACAGCTGAGACCTCCAGGAGAAACCCAATTTCTTCATCAAGTTCAGAAACAGCTTTGACTTCCGCAGTCTTCTCCTGCTTATCTGGGCAGCAATTTGCAAAATGGCCAGTTTTTGAACATAGGTTACATCTTTGTCCTTCAGCACGGCAAGCCTGTCCTTCCCTGTGGGTGAAACCTCCGCATTTTGGACATCGTAATCTTGTTTTGGCTGACTTATCCTTCTTCCTCGAAGGCTGCTGTTGTTGTTTCGGTGATTGTTTCTTCGAGTTGAACTTCACCTGATCGACCTTTTGGCTTGTTGAGGGACGCTGCAGGTCGACTTGCTGCTGTCGAACGGCTTCCTGCTGTCGAACCATTTTCACCGCCTTTTCCAAAGTCAGTTCGCTGTCCAACTGCATTCTTTCAGATAAAGCTTTGTCCCTCACTCCAACCACAATTCGGTCACGGATCAACTGCTCATGAAGACCCTCAAATTCGCAACTATCAGCCAATTTGTACAATGAAGTGATGAATTCGTCCACTGGCTCCCGATCCTCTTGGATTCTTGAATTAAATTTCGCACGTTCGTAGATAATATTCTTTCTGACACAGAAGTGGCTGTCGAACGCCTTGAGGACGGAATCAATTTTCGTTGCCTCTTCCTCCTTTTCGAACTTGAATGTCCTGAATATATCATCCGCGCGGTCACCCATCAAGTACATGAACAAATCGATCTTGTCCGCCTCCTCTTTCTTCTTCATTCCACTGACCACGAGGTATCGTTCGAATCTCTTCCTCCACTTGGGCCATTCGTTGGGAGTCGAGAAGTCGAAAGTTTCTGGAGGTTGAATCTGAGCCATGTTGAATTATCTTCCAAGGTACGCAAAAATCGATATTTTGCAATATACGGGTTCGTATTTTATCCAGTTTTCGCTGCCACCATGTTTTAATGTCCATCTAACAGAGAGCCAAACAACAACTGACTCACCTGTGCAGGCAAGGTCACGCTCCGCTGCGTCACGTGGGAAAACATAAGTAGATGTTCTCGTACATGTTCTCAGCACAACTTTTTTCTAGGTTATCAGGCTTTTTTAATCTTAGTTCTATAAAGCCAACATCTGTCAATGGCTGGGATCCAACAGGAGATTAATTGAAAGATGTCAGCCCAACTATGTGAAACACCTACACTACTGCTTACAATTGGTTTCACTTTAGATAGCTTGTTCCTGTGTCACCTCACTGTGATATCTCTTTCCTCCTCTTTCTTATCTGCTGAAGGTTTGTCCTTCCTCAGTATTTTGAAGCCCTTTACCTTAAAAAGTTGGTTGGGTTTCTGCAGCTTGGTTTCTGAATAACTTCGCCTTTGCCGGTCCCAAGCCCAGATGAAAAAAAAAAAAGTTTGGAGGGAAAGCAGAAACAAGTTCACTAAAAAAAATCCTGAGCTCAGCTGATCTTTTTCTTTCATCTGGTCAGTTTTCATCCAGTCCGGTAATTGGTCTACTTTCCATAGAGATTTCATGTGATAGCAAGACCACCTCTGGTAAATGCTACAAGAGTGTCACATGAGCCACACCATCTGGTGGGAATGTGTAAAATCAAAAAGGACTTGACCTGACTCCAATAAGAGACAAACACCACCTCAGGACTATCCATGTATTCAGGCCATGGTCCTTCATGGAAGGTTCCATTGTAAGTTAGTACAGTAGAACCTCCCTGTAAAGGACACCTAATTACAGAGCCAGTGTCCTTTAGGGAGAGGTTTGCTCTTACCGAAGAGTTGCTCAATAGTAAAAAAATGGTAATTTTACAAATGAAAACTGTCCTTTGTAGAGAGGTGTCCTCTAGCTCGAGTGTCCTCTCATGGAGGTTCTACTGTATTAGGATTAGTAATCAAGGGTCATCCAATCATCATCATCATAGAATAGCATCGTGGAATGTCCCTTCACCCTGTTCAAACTGGTCTCCAAATATTCCTGACACTAACCCTTGATATTATTGAACCAATCTTGCTTCCCTTTCCCTTCATTCTCCATGTTTAATAAAACAGCACAATTTGGATTATAGATTAGAAACATAAGGTAACAAGACCAAATTCAATACTATGTCGTGCAATGTTTTGGCAACAGCATTGTTAGTGAAACATAATTTATTGAATTTGGTCTTGTCTTACCTTATGTCTTCAAGGTATTAACAGAAAATAAAAAGTAAAGATAGCTTATAAAAGATAAACACAATTTTAATTTAGGACAAAATGATTTGGAAAAAATGTATGTAACATCAGTTTTGGATTCATTCTACCCTCAGTCAATTTTAAGATCCAAATAGTAAAAAAAAACTTTGAATTAAAATATTTGATTTAAAAACAGAGAGCTATGGAGCTGACACCCACACTATCTTACAAGGGGCTATTCTGACAATTAGGAATCAATAAACACAGGATTAAATACCTAAAACAATGGATATCTCCAAATAAATAAATAGTGTGTGACGTTTCTGTAACAGAGTTGTTACCATCTTCAGACAGATGAATAAATGAGAATAAAATAATATCTTAGATAATAATAATATTTTATTTTCATTTATTCTTTTGTCTGATGATGCTAACACAATGCTGTTACCAAAATGTCACACACTATTTAGATTAGGTCTTATTTTCTTGTATCTATAATCCAAATTGTGGTATATCAATGGATATCTCCCTAATTTTAGAGAGATCTTGAGCCTAGAGATTGGTAAAAAAAAAAGGAAAAACATGAACAACAATCAAACTTTGTCCAAGATTCTAAGTGGAATGAATGTCAGCATTATCACTCTAAAAAAACATCATCTATCAATGTGTACTTTACTGGAAAAAAAAAAAAAGGCCTTGAAACTTTGTACAGAGTTATCCAAGGTTTGAAACCCGGGATATTTCTAAAAAGCTATAAGACTTAATTCTATTCAGAATAGATAGAACAAGTAAGCTTAAATTCACGTGGAATACAATGTTGTATAGTATTAAGGGCTTTTTATAGAACACTTATTACAAAACTTTCTTTGGATCATATGTACTTAAACCATCTGCAGCCAAAGTAAAAAGCCATATCTGAACCAAAATATGCCATCAGGTGTGGCTATCAACTCCAGGAAGTCAACAACAAGACATTTTATTCTGTAAATCTCCGAGACTACCATGAAATAATACTGTTACAGTAGAACCTCCATGAGAGGACTGACGCTAGAGGACACTTCTCTACAAAGGACAGTTTTTATTTGTAAAATTACCATTTTTACAATTTAACAACTCTCCGGTAAGAGGACACCTCTCCCTAAAGTACATTTTAGCTCTGCAATTAGGTGTTCTTTACAGGGAGGTTCTACTGTAGCACAATGCCTGAAAGAAGATTCGGCATTGTCATTGACAGGGACAGTCCATTCAAGACCATGTGCGAGCCAAGATTAGCTGAATTGAGGGGATGGACATGCGAGAGTGATGCCAGTCGGCTTTGAGTGACCATTGAATCTGCATTGCATCCTCGTTAAGTTTAAAGGCTGCTCGCTGTCTACCCCCTTGTTTGCCTGTAATGCCTAAGGAAAATAATGAGGAGTCAAAGAAAGATCCTAGTCCCTTCCAGGTTCTCATTTGACCATCTTGAACCAAGCACCAAAGTAACAATACTGTCATGCCTTCTAAGCATCGAAATCCTATTTTAGGTAATCTGATTTACTACTTCAGCTTCTTTTTTTTTTTTTACTTGGAAACATTGCTGAAGATTAAAATTTGTGTCTCCTTTTGGGAGATCTGGGCAATTCTTAAAATAAACTGAACCTAACTTTAAAATTTAACACAGGCGGTGTTTCAGGCTTGGCCAAATTTCTCCCGTTTTCTTTCAGTGTGATACGACGGGTCTTGTAAGAACCAATGTGTAGAATTTGGTTCTACGACTAGCAATAGATGTCTCTCACGGTAAATTTGTTGTGTCCAATGAAGAGCTTCAAATGTCCCTGCATCTCTATCACAGCAGTCACAATGTCCTCTTGGGTGTGTAAAGCTACTGTTCTGGGTTCTTGTCCATTTTCTGCAAGGCTGTGTCCATTGCTGGACATGAGACGTGTTAGTTCCACACCAGGACAATTATTGCATGTCCTGTAGGCATGGTAAAGATGTGAGAAGTATATATTTTTTTCCAATAAGTATTTAAAAAGCAAGATCTAAGATAAGAATCACTTTTTTAAAGGCTTAAATGGACACATTAATGGATACACAAGCAAACAGTTAGTTTGCTTATGTAGTCGCATAGCATGCTAACCTTCCTAGTTTTTTTTTGCTTATTCCTAGTACACGTGGTACAGGCCATGATAATCATGGTGGGTAGAAGTAGGCGACTGCTTTTACTGTAAGTGCACCACATGTCTACACATGTGAAAAGCAGTTCGGCTTTGCACTTACAAATGTGCCAGAGCCCCGTTTGGTTACTTGCACTCGCTGGTGGGGTTGGACTTTTGCAAGAATCGGGGGCCATTTGGGCATTTTTTTTTATCAGAAAAAAAGTGCTCAATGCTGGGAATCGAACCCGGGTCGTAGCGGTCGAAAACCAACGGTTTAGACCATCCTTCCACCGACCCCCTAGGTTCCTAGTTATGAAATGATTCCAAGCCTGTAGATGAGGAATTTTCACTTGAAAGCTTCATTTTTGACACTTTTTTGTGAAAATATAAATTTTAACAATAGATGTATATTTTAAGCAGAGCAACTTTAGCCTATTGCATAACTCGGAGGTGAATTGCATCTAAAATATCAGAATTTTCAGCACAGCACAGTCCCCAGGAGTCTATAAAGTGTCCCAATTGTGTGGAGATATAACACTCAGTGAATTCAAAGTTTATATCCATAAGTTAGTTAATCAATCACCTGGAGCAGTGAATTATCAAAAGTACAAAATTGTGAGGTACAAAGAAGTTTACAAGGTAACAAGTCGGTCCCAAGCCCAGATGAAAAAGGAGGAGGGAGAGCAGTAAAAAACTTGCTAAAAAACCTGGGCTCAGATGATAGTACCCTGTAAGGGCTCCTAATCCAGGGATACAGGATGAGCAGCGTTTGTACTCCATGTTAGGAGCAGCTGCACATGGCGTTTTTTCCTCATGTCAGAGGTGGCCATTTCTTTTGGAGCTAAGTCGGTGGCCTGCCACAGAGTAATGTTCCCAGTCTTAATGACAAAGGCAGATGCATTCTACTTCACCCAGTCATGATCTCAAGCTTTACAAGCTTGATACCCTAATATAATTGAGTGGAGATATGAAAGAAGATATAGAGGACATTGCAACTACTGTGATAGAGATGTATGGAGACATCTGAGGCTCTTCATTGGACACGACAACAACAATACAGTATACACACCCAAGATATAGAGGACATTGCAACTGCTGTGATAGAGATGTATGGAGATATCTGAGGCTCTTCATTGGACATGACAACAACAACAATACAGTATACACACCCAAGATATAGGGGACATTGCAACTACTGTGATAGAGATGTATGGAGACATCTGAGGCTCTTCATTGGACACGACAACAACAATACAGTATACACACCCAAAATATAGAGGACATTGCAACTGCTGTGATAGAGATGTATGGAGACATCTGAGGCTCTTCATTGGACATGACAACAACAACAATACAGTATACACACCCAAGATATAGAGGACATTGCAACTGCTGTGATAGAGATGTATGGAGATATCTGAGGCTCTTCATTGGACATGACAACAACAACAATACAGTATACACACCCAAGATATAGAGGACATTGCAACTACTGTGATAGAGATGTATGGAGACATCTGAGGCTCTTCATTGGACACGACAACAACAACAATACAGTATACACACCCAAATATAGAGGACATTGCAACTGCTGTGATAGAGATGTATGGAGACATCTGAGGCTCTTCATTGGACATGACAACAACAACAATACAGTATACACACCCAAGATATAGAGGACATTGCAACTGCTGTGATAGAGATGTATGGAGACATCTGAGGCTCTTCATTGGACACGACAACAACAACAATACAGTATACACACCCAAGATATAGAGGACATTGCAACTGCTGTGATAGAGATGTATGGAGACATCTGAGGCTCTTCATTGGACACGACAACAACAACAACAATACAGTATACACACCCAAGATATAGAGGACATTGCAACTGCTGTGATAGAGATCTATGGAAACATCTGAGGCTCTTCATTGGACATGACAACAACAATACAGTATACACACCCAAGATATAGAGCACATTGCAACTGCTGTGATAGAGATGTATGGAGACATCTGAGGCTCTTTATTGGACACGACAACAACAACAATACAGTATACACACCCAAGATATAGAGGACATTGCAACTGCTGTGATAGAGATGTATGGAAACATCTGAGGCTCTTCATTGGACACGACAACAACAATACAGTACACACACCCAAGATATAGAGCACATTGCAACTGCTGTGATAGAGATGTATGGAGACATCTGAGGCTCTTCATTGGACATGACAACAACAACAATACAGTATATACACCCAAGATATAGAGGACATTGCAACTGCTGTGATAGAGATGTATGGAGAAATCTGAGGCTCTTCTTTGGACATGACAATAACAACATTACAGTATACACACCCAAGATATAGAGGACATTGCAACTGCTGTGATAGAGATGTATGGAGACATCTGAGGCTCTTCATTGGACACGACAACAACAACAACAATACAGTATACACACCCAAGATATAGAGGACATTGCAACTGCTGTGATAGAGATGTATGGAACCATCTGAGGCTCTTCATTGGACACAACAACAACAACAATACAGTATACACACCCAAGATAGAGGACATTGCTGCTGCTGTGATAGAGATGTATGGAAACATCTGAGGCTCTTCATTGGACATGACAACAACAACAATACAGTATATACACCCAAGATATAGAGGACATTGCAACTGCTGTGATAGAGATGTATGGAGAAATCTGAGGCTCTTCTTTGGACATGACAATAACAACATTACAGTATACACACCCAAGATATAGAGGACATTGCAACTGCTGTGATAGAGATGTATGGAGACATCTGAGGCTCTTCATTGGACACGACAACAACAACAACAATACAGTATACACACCCAAGATATAGAGGACATTGCAACTGCTGTGATAGAGATGTATGGAACCATCTGAGGCTCTTCATTGGACACAACAACAACAACAATACAGTATACACACCCAAGATAGAGGACATTGCTGCTGCTGTGATAGAGATGTATGGAAACATCTGAGGCTCTTCATTGGACACAACAACAACAACAATACAGTATACACACCCAAGATAGAGGACATTGCTGCTGCTGTGATAGAGATGTATGGAAACATCTGAGGCTCTTCATTGGACACAACAACAACAACAATACAGTATACACACCCAAGATAGAGGCCATTGCAACTGCTGTGATAGAGATGTATGGAAACATCTGAGGCTCTTCATTGGACACAACAACAACAACAATACAGTATACACACCCAAGATAGAGGACATTGCAACTGCTGTGATAGAGATGCATGGAGACGTCTGAGGTTCTTCATTGGACAGGACAACAACAACAACCTTATTCTTTTATAAAATAATAATGGTGTTCAGTAATTTTGTCAGGAAATGGCAACAATGCTGTTACAGAAATGTCACCTTTTGTTACCCTTGGGATTTTCATTTAGGGCAACAAGTTTGAAATCAGTATTGAAGTAGTTTTTGGAAGATCTTCAATTTTCCTTCTCTGATGTCACTCTGACAAATACTTGTGGGTACATCATCAGACAACAGCACTTTCTACTATTCCAACATCGGCCAATTTTTGTTTTAAAACAATAGCTTCATTGGCTTAATTATGGCACAAGGTCAACCTTACCTATGACTTCAGGTAACCAAATGTAGCTCTGGCACCTTATAAATTCCCCTATAAAGTATTCAATATCAGTATAAGGATTCGTAAAGACCAACCCTGGCAATCATGAACAGCACTGTATTTTACTTTTTATTTGCATCTTATTCACTTTAATTATGGAAACCCACTTGGGAAACATGTATAACACCAGGAAGGAAGGAAATCAAGGTAGATGACCCTACACAGTTGCAACACGGTGTAACAATTGGTGGAGATGCCGACCCAATTGTCTTGAACCACAACATTGAAAACCCCAAGTACAATGGTACAGCTCTTGGATTGAATCTCAAGAAATCGGTTTCCTCTATAACTAAGCAGACTACATAATCTCACGTTATACTGCCATGAACATGATTGGTAGAGCAAAAACCTAGCTGAACCTACATAAGACTAGCTTTACCAACTGGCAGAATTTCAAGATTGTATTCAAGATTTGGCTTCGGATGCCAACAAAGAAGAAATGAGAATGTAGTGGTAATATGAAACAAAGATATCTCAAACTTTTGAAAGTGAATATTGAACTAGAAGTATATCTCATGGAGACACATCTGCCATGACATTGTTCAAATTGACCTTCAGAGCTTTTGCAATTATCTGTGCGCCAAGGAAAGATTAAGTGGGCAGCTCAGCTTTCCTATATACAGTAGAACCTTCATGAGGACACTCACGCAAGAGGACACCTCTCTACAAAGGACAGTTTTCATTTGTAAAATTACCATTTTTACTATTTAGCAACTCTCCAGTATGAGGACACCTTTCCGTAAAGGACACTTTGGTTCTGCAACTAGGTGTCCTTTACAGGAAGATTCTATTGTATTGCCTCTTTACAATATTTTATTTTAAAAAAACATACATTTTTGAACAAAAACATTGCAACTTAAACACCAACTTTAACATTTTGTTTTTAAAACTGTGACATTTTTTATAAAAATAAGTTTGCTTTAAACAATTTAAAAAAAACAAACAATTTTACACTTGCAGATGAATTTTCTTTATATTTAAAATATTGTTTACCTTTTATTTAGGTAAAATGCATGCAAACTAAAAAGAAAATGCATCCAAAAAAAAAATTATAGGTGTAAATTTGAAAATTGATCTAACCTCTACCATTATATATATATTTCTTATAAATTATAATTTTACTTTTTTAAAAATAAGATATATTTTTTAATACAAATAACTAGTTTAAAATCTAATAAGGTGAGTTATATATTTTTTGATATTGATGACCTCTAGAATTTTATTGAAATTATTTTTTTCTTTTAAGTCAATATTATATTTTAAAAATATGGTTTTAAAATGTACAATATTTATATTTTAAAATCCAAATACTTACAAAATAACATAAATTTAAGAATGAAGAAAGTGAAATGATGCGAAAATTTATTGCGATTGAGCAATACGTACAATGCGTTTTCTAGAAATTCTTGTTAGGCCTATGAGTTGAAATTATATGAAGAACAATTTTGAGTAATATTTTTAACGCTATCAAAATAGGTATGCTGCAAATAAGAGTGAATTTTCTATTTTTACTAAAAGCATTTTATCACTAAGCATGAGAAAACATTTTTAATAGATTAAATTTATTCTTATTTAACAAAAAATCAAATACAAAACGTTTATATCGCCTAAATTTATCATCAAATTATTACATTTTTAAATCATTATTTACATTGTTATTGGTCAAAAAAATATAAATCATATAAAAAATTAATTTGATACCCTGTCTTAATTATAGAAGTGCATTGTCCTTTTAAAAATAATAAAACAAATTTTCATTTATTATGCCTCTACTAAATATAAATAGAGAATATACACCATTTTAAAACTTAATTATAGATGTTTTCCAAATTGAGAATTTTTTTTTTATTTATGTAGTTTTTTTTTTCAATCTCTTTTTGGAAGTGTGCATTAGGGTTACAGTGAAATATAGAAATTTGAAGCAAATACACAAATTTATTTTGAGCTCTATATATTTGTAAAAATTATATATTATTTTAGTTGTATTCATTACACATCAAGTAAGTTTTAAAAGGGTTATGAAAAGTAAAAAAAAAAAAAAAAAAAGACAATGAATGATAACAGGAATTTTTAAAATATATCTAAAAATTTCATTATTTCAAAATAATCTTTCTATATATAAAAAGATTTTCACCTAAATAGTGAACATTTATCTTGAATATGATTATATATATAGTAATGATTGGCAGTTTTGAACAGTTTTTAAGCTGATATTTAAAAATTCAAATGATTTAACATTTTAGTGATTTTGATACATGTAATAATTTATATGTAATTCTTTGATGTCCTGAAAGCATATGTCCATAGTTTTCTTGAGTACCATATCTACGATTTCACTTTTTAGTTTAGCATATAGCAGAATAGCAGAATAGCATATAGCAGAATCGTCAAATACAGCATTAGAACTCAAAGAAGCGGTCTAGTAGATCAAATTGGCGAAACGATTTGAAGGTTTAACGCGGTTGGGCCAAGCCCCCTCCCCAATAATTTCATCTCAGTAAAGGTGTTGATATTAAAAATAAAGAAGGCATATCCTAAAAAGCACATGTGCTAGTGATCAGGATATACCTTCCTTGTTTTTAATATCAATACCTGACTTTTTATTTTTTCTATTGTTTTTCACATATATAATAACAGAAATGCAAAATATATTTATTTTATAAATTTGTCAATGTATTATATTGTAGTAAATCGATAAAGATAAACTTCAGTATGACACAGCAATTTATTTAAGGCACAAACACAAATCAACATTTATAAGTAGTAGTATTCTTAAAGTTGACCCAGGCTCCTGGAACTATCCTTAGATCACCAACTACCTGGGCTGTCCTGAGGTTTAGGAGTCTGCCTTGGTAGCCTTAGTGAACCAGTTCACCAAGTGTTTCCAGGCCTGTTTGTTTCTTGGTAGATTCAATAGCGCAGTGTCATTGAATGAGGGCAGTCCAATAAGTGTAGCCGTCTGGAATCGCTGTAGTTCAAATGCTGGGCAGCTGAAGAGCACATGCTCTAGGTTTGATCTTCCTCTTGGCAGTGTGAACATTTTGGATCAGGGACTTGCAATAATTCTGGCCATGTCAGCTTGAACATATCCATGTCCTGATAGTAGGGTCGTGGTTGATGTTCCTAGTTGTATTTTTCTGAGGTTCTTTTTAATATGGCTGGGAGTGGGTGATAATTTTCTCAGGTGTGAGTTGATGGGTCAGAGACGAATATATTGGTCCACAATTGGTGGGCAAATTGTTTGCTCCGTTTTCTCGCCAGCTTCTTTGGGAATTCTATAAAATATGGAAGAATGTCTGATTTAGCAGCCATTTTGGCAGCTAGGTCCGCACTTTCATTTCCTTAGATTCCTTTGAGGCCTGGTACCCAGCATCGTTGGATGTTTTTATTATTTGAAAGGCCATTTGTGATTTGGGATGAGGCACTTTTCCATATAGTAGCAAAATATAAATAATATAAATATAAAAAAATTATTAATCTGTACATCTATATATATAAAAATGAATGTTTGTATGTTTGTTTGTTTGTTTGTATGTCCTGTATACAAATTGGCAGTAGTTCACTAAATCAAACCAAAATTTCCATACATAGGTAAAAACGAAGTAAAAATAGGAAGACGATAGGCTATTTTAAAAAATATATAAATTAATTATTAAAACTATATATTAAAATTATTCTACTTAGCTCGCGAGCAGCGCCTCTAGCGGTGAAGATGGGAGGTAATATCAGCTGACCTAATGTACATGTAAAGTTTGGAGCGGGACGTTTTACAAGAGTGACATCCACGGCGCCACGCCAATTTATAATTGTAACGAATAGTGCATTTAATCTGTAAACCCGGGGCGTTGCCCGAGTTATTCATCTAGTAAAATATAAAAAAAAATACTTTGCTACAATATTTAATAATTTGCCAAACATCTATAGCATTGCAAATAAATGCTTTTTTTTTTGCAATTGCAAATTTAAAAACAAATAACAAACAAATTAATAATATGAATATAAATTAAACTATTATAGATGCGTATGATTCTTTTGAAAATTAAACAATTTCTACTGCCAAACATCTATAGCATTGCAAATAAATGCTTTTTTTTGCAATTGCAAATTTAAAAACAAATAACAAACAAATTAATAATATGAATATAAATTAAACTATTATAGATGCGTATGATTCTTTTGAAAATTAAACAATTTCTACTGCCCTTACTGCAATGGAAAAATTAAAGGAGGGCCTGGCTCATCAGTGGTGAACCCTCTAGGCGGTTTTGCCAGTTTAATATACCATACCGCTATTATATTAAATTTTTGGAATTTCCTTTTATAGTGATACTGATGCTTGACTCTTGGAATGGGTATGTCTAGCATCAGTATCACTATAGAAGGAAGTTCCAAAAATGCAATATAACAGAGGTATGGTAGATTAAACTGACGAAACCGCAGGGACGGTTCACCACTGATGAGCCAAGCCCTTCCTTTAATTTTTCCATTGCAGTAAGGGCAGTAGAAATTGTTTAATTTTCAAAAGAATCATACGCGTCTATAATAGTTTCGAATATTCATAACAGATGGCACACTGATGCATCATAATAAATTAATAATATGCTTAAAATATACTTTTAATTTATATATATATTTATGTTTATATTTAATGATATATGAAATATCTACATCTATATACTCACAACCCAAAACTTTGTAAAAATAGGCCAATATTTATTAAATCTATTATTTATATTATAGTACAGAGAGAGAGAGAGAGAATAATATACATAACTGATGAGAGAAGCGTGGACGCGGGCACCGCTTGGAGGCCCTGCATGAAGATAACTGACCAATGGGAACGGCCCACCTCAACCGTCAGTCTTCTTCCTTGTATATACCAAAAAGACTGTCTTTGTTCTACTGCTGTGTGCCGTTGTTATTCTTTTGTAAACATATGTATCCTTATATCTAATAATAATAATATAATAATAAAATCACTTATTTGGCTGTTCTTTTTGCAACACCGACCCACAACAATAACAATATATAATTTATAGTCTCATTTAAGACTTTCTGACTCCTCTTTCAGATTTTGTTCTTTTCCTTAAAGTATTATTTCAGGGTAGAATTGAATAGAAACTCCCATTGCAGTTTAATATCAAATTTAATATCAAACTTCCCTCAGATGTGTTTATTTTATTAATATTGTAGCAAAGTATTTATTATTTTATTAATAGAGTATCATTTTTGATGTTTTTATTTTGCTACTCTGTAACTTTCCCTCATTGCTTATCTCTTACTGGGTAGTTGGCGCTCTGCGCTCCAGGAACCTGGGTTATAAATATATATCTATCTATAATTCATAGTTTGTTCTTTCCTTAAATAAATTGCTGTGACAATTTGACAATTAAAAATAGTTTATTGACATCTAGTCAACAGTAGGGAGAAGGTTTACATCCATTTTTAAAATAGGGAGAAATATATACAACAGACGGAGGGACGTCTGGATTTCATCAGGAGCTTAAAGCCGCCTTGAGTTCGGACAGGCCGTTGCGGATTATGAAATCCATGTTCCCAGCATGCTCGATGACAGTGTTGAGGAATTCGACAAGAATAATCTTGCATTCAGGCAAGAGATTTTTTTAATATAATTTCTATCATCTTGGTGTAGAATCGCGAGCGCAATCTCTGGCCTGACCCACTTTGTTTCATATAGGGGACTCAGGATAGTTGTATCGTTCAGTAGTTCGAGTAGATCGTTTATCTGGTACTCGAGGTTCAGGTATAAAGCGTCAATATCATCAGTGGGTGTAGGAGCGGTCTGGAGCTCATGGGTCGTCGAGGCAGTTAGTAGCAGCGGTGGGGCTACTGCGGCTGGATCTGACTCCTCTTCATGGGGAGTTTGCAGCGCTGGTGCAGCAGGCTGAGGCGCAGTGAACCGACAGGGCGAAGTGTGAGCCGTGGGACCATCACTTGGCACCTCCAACGATGGAGCAGGGGGCGCTGATGCAAGAGGCGGCACCTCCACAGATGAAGCTGGGGGTGCTGGTGCAGGGAGCCGAGGCGCAGCTGGTCGATGGGGCGAAGCCCGGGCCGCGGGACCAATGTTGGAGACCTCCATAGATGGAGTAGGGTGTGCTGGTGCAGGAGGCGCGGGTGCTAGCTGTCTGGGAAGCTGAGGCGCGTTCGGTGATGTGACATCGGTGTGAGAGGGTGGTGAAGCTTGCCTGGGGCCGGTGGACTGCCTAGCAAGCATGGGGCAGTTGGCTCTGCGATGGCCTTGGTTGTGGCATTTGGAGCACCTGATCACGAAGGTCAAGAACGCCGGCCAGGTGTCGCCTTTGGTCTTTACATCGAGGCGGGTAGGAAGCCTCTCAAGTTTCATGCCGTTGTTGTTGTTGTTGTCGTGTCCAAAGAAGAGTCTCAGATGTCTCCATGCATCTCCAACACAGCAGCAGCAATATCCACTATCTTGGGTGTGTAAAGCTGCTGCTCTAGGTCTAAGTCAATTTTCTGCAAGGCTGCGGCCATTGCTGGGTATGAGAATATGTGAGTAGGTGTTAGTTCTACACCAGGACAGTTGTTGCATGCTCTATAGGTTCTTGTGCCATCTGGATGTATTGCCATTCCTTTATAGTGTTTTGTTCTAAGTCTTGTTATAGTTTTTGTCAGTTTTCTCTCAGAATTTATTTCACATATTTGATCTTTTCTTATTTTTTATTTGATTATCTTGTATTTTGTCAAAGCGTCAGCGTCAAATACTGACATTTGTTCTTTCCTTTGGCTCAGCTTTCTGGCTTCCTTTGCCAATTCATCTGCCATTTCATTACCCTCGATCCCAACATGGGCAGGAATCCATTGTAGAATGCAGTTCTTCTCCAATGTATGTGTCGCCTTTGGTCTTTATAACGAGGCGGGTAGGAAGCCTCTCAAGTTTCATGTCGTCGTGGAGGAGAATATAAGCCTCACGTCGGCCGTCAGTGTAGTCGTACTCGCCAGCCTTGAGTTGTTTGGGGGCGATGGAAGTGACACGCCCATAGGGCGAGAGGGCGTCGATGACGACGGCATCCTCCACGTAGAAGGGGAGGTTTCCGATGGCAATTTTTTCCGACCTTTTACGGAAAGGGAAGGTCCTGAGGATCGTGCCTTCGATTTCGAGGCCTTCCTCAATAAGGCGTTCCGCTAGGTTCTTGCTGGTGGCCCACCAGGACGTGGCCATTCATCCTAGTGAGCTGGATTATGTGCCTGGCCCCTCCGACCACTCTGTCGATCGCCTTCAGGTAATGGTAAGGCGCGAAGTCAGGGCAGTGCTCTATGAAGACGCACTGCTCCTGTGTGGAGGACGCCTGCCGCGCCCTGGTTTCCGCGATTTGTGCCCTCGTGGCTTTCACCTCCTGCACGCGCGGTATCTATGCTGCCGACGATCGCTGTCGCCGAGTAGTGCTTCTGGCACTGTTGGAATGTGCGGCCGTAACGCCCGATGCTCCCGAGTCGCGGCGTCTCTTCTTGCTCTGTACGACGGTGTAGCCGTCCCCAATTTCAGGATCTTCATGCTCCGGTAAGTCTGCCCAGTTCGTATGAACATTTACAGCGCCAATTGAAGGCGTCTTAGTCGCGAAGTCGTGCGACGTGGCAAAATTTGCATAGTTGCCGCCAGTAGGCGAATTTACATTGTTAGCAGTTTCCTGCATTTCAATTGAAAATTTGTTCTGAAAATCGATTTTCGCAGATAACTTTGCAACAGTTGAAGGCTCGATGCTGTACCTTTCAGGTACATGGTCAGCTTTCAAAGGGATATCAGCCCGTATCAAATTCGGCATATCAGCCAACAGTTATCCACCCGCCAGGGCGGAAAACCAATTTATAAATCAGCTATTTAGTGTTAAACATAAATATTTGAGGAGGGGAAAGAAAACAAGAAGCTCGGAGCGCGATCAAGTGCGGCCGCGCGCGATGGCTCCACGAGCCCTCCATTGCTGTGTCATTCTGAAGTTGTCTTTCCTAATTTTCCACGTGGTAATATCAAACCACAAGCCTCTCGTTTGTATCTCTTTAGCCAGGCATGGGATAATCACGTGTTTAAATTGAAGCCAAATTGACATATTTTCACACAGTTCATCTATTTAAAACACAAAACTAATAAATAGTTACTTAGCCATAAAAAAAAATTGCTATTTAAAAATTTTCGATTAGGGGTTAAAAGTGAAGTTCTACTTTATATACAAGGATTCTCTAGGGAGATCTACAAATTATTTTGATGAATATTAAGAAAAATAAATTCTATGGAAGACCTATATTATTTGCCTGTGAGATCTTTGCTTGATATGTTGATGCATTTGAATAATTTCTTCCGTGATCTTGTAGCTTTCAAATCTTGGACATTTACCCATAATAATCATCGTTGTTAAGTAAGAAGTTTCAGAAGATGAGTTTTAAAAGAAACTCATCTTCTGAAACTTCTTACTTGACATATCTTACTGGAAGAGTCTTTGACCTTTAATCATCGTTGTTGTTTCTTTGCAATATAGTCAGTACAATTTCTTATATCTCTAATCATAAACTATATTTAATACTAGCGGACGTACCCGGCTTCGCCCGAGGTTTTACCCGAGTAAAGGTTTGTCTAACGAACATTTGTTAAAACAATTCTCTATAAACTTATAAAAAAAGAGATATATTTTGATAATTTGAAACTCGTAAATGTGAATCTCTCGATAAAGTGAACATTTTTTCCCGGTCCCTGTGTGCCGTGTCATCCTGAATTTTGTCTTTCATAATTTTCTACATTACAAAATCATCGTTTTATCTAGTGAACATATTTTCCCGGTCCCTTGATAAATACTCGATAAGTTGAATAAAATCATGGTCGTGAATCTCTCGATAAAGTGATCATTTTTTCCCGGTCCCTGTCTGCCGTGTCATCCCGAATTTTGTATTTCCTCGATAAAGTGAACAATTTTTACCGTTCCCTGTGAGCCGTGTCATCGTGAATTTTGTCTTTCCTAATTCTATACATTACAAAATCATCGACACGGGATATCATTTAATGTTGTCTAAAGGGGGTTAAGAGAGCAGTCTCTTTCAAATGAAAAATGCTTTAATTAAGCAGATGTTTAAAGTATAATATATGAGAGAGGCAATCTTACAGGTTGTCGACGCTGTAAAATCCCCAGAGAGAGTGTTTTTGTAGCATCATGCTGTGACTCACACGATGACCCAAGGTCATCAGAAGCAGCAAACTAAGCCTATATCCGTCTCAATGGCGGCGCTGCTTGCGAGTTAAATATACTAATCTGCAAATAACTCTAAGGATATTCAAGATATTCAAGAAATTATTTTTCGTAAACCTTTCCGGGGATACACCTAATAATATCCCAAATTTTCACGGCGATTGGATGTATGGTTTTTGAATCCATAGAGGACACACACACACAGACAGACAGACAGACATTCAATTTTATATATATAGATAAAGTGTAACGAATCCACTTACCTATTACGCCTCTTCTTCTTGCCGCAGCAGCCCCCCATGGTGCTCGCTTGATTGCTTTGGTCTCAAAAGATCGCTAGGATCACAATATCGCTCAGATCACAAGATCGCTTTGATCACAAGATCGCCTTCAGAGATCGCTCAGATCACAAGATCGCTTGGATCACAAGATCGCCTTCAGAGATAGCTCAGATCACAAGATCACAAGATCGCTCAGATCACAAGATCGCCTTCAGAGATCGCTTGGATCACAAGATCGCCTTCAGAGATCGCTTTGATCACAAGATCGCCTTCAGAGATCGTTTGGATCACAAGATCGCCTTTAGAGATCGCTTGGACCACAAGATCACCTTCAGAGATCGCACAAGATCACAAGATCGCCTTCAGAGATCGCTTAGATCACAAACTGGCCTTCAGAGATCGCTCGGATAACAAGATGGCCTTCAGAGATCGCTTGGATCACAAGATCGCCTTCAGAGATCGCTCAGATCACAAGATCGCATTGATCACAAGATCGGCTTCAGATATCGCTTGGATCACAAGATCGCCTTCAGAGATCGCACAAGATCACAAGATCGCCTTCAGAGATCGCTCAGATCACAAGATGGCCTTCAGAGATCGCTTTTATCACAAGATCGCCTTCAGAGATCGCTTGGATCACAAGATCGCCTTCAGAGATCGCTTGTATCACAAGATCGCCTTCAGAGATCGCTTGGATCACAAGATCGCCTTCAGAGATCGCACAAGATCACACAAGTTCGCTTTCAAAGATCGCCTTGATCGTTTAGGTCGTTCGCTAGTCGCTTGAGTTGCTAAAGTGAGAAAGTCTTTGTTGTGGCGGCCTCAATGGAAGTCCAGGGGGGACGGGGTGAAATTAAATAAAAAGAATTAGGGACTTTATAATTTTTAATGAGAATATATTTTATTTTTCCGTTCATCATTACTCTTCACAATTCATCCTTTCATACTTCATCCCTAAGGATAGAAATAGTCGTTATTTCTCCTTAAAATAAATTATGATTTTTCGTTCAAAAGAAACATTTGCGGTAAAACTTGTTAAACGTCGTTTTACAATCATAAGCAGCATTATATTGTATTAATATATAACTTATTTTATAATAATATATGTGGTAACCGGTGGTCAAACCTGTAGTAGCCGAGAGGGACAGTCAGGGCGTGGAGAGTTTTCCAGTACCTCTCTGCACTTTGGAAGACCTTTAACAGTTTTCACAGAGTACAGGCAGTCGTGGTCGAGGCAGAGCGGAAAGCTTGGGAAAGTCCACACACAAAAAACGAAGAGACACAGCTGTAGTAGGAAAGTTCCATGAACAGATAGGAGTTGAGATAAGCAAGATGGAGTTAGAAGGGTTCTTACTGTTTACATGACGATGAGGTAGTCCTGGCTAAGACTGACAAGGGCTCACGCTGACGGTGAAAGGGGTGACTGCTGACTAACTACGGACTAACTGCGGACTAACTGCGCTCGGCTAAAAAGCGAGGTGTTTATATACCATTCCCGAGGAGGGGGGGGGGGGGGGGGGGAGTTGGACTTTAAACGTCTGCGGCATTCCGCACCCTTTGGACCAGATGGCAACGGGCTGCCGAATTCCTTTTCAGGGTTGTTGGATTGTAGACGTTTTTGAACTTTTCAATCTTGCTTTAACTCAGCTCTTAATCTATTACATAGTTTTATTTATTTGTCTTTAGTTTGTACAAAGTACATTACATATGGCGATGCAATGACACAGATTAATCATGCGCATAATTATTTATAGATGTGTTTCTATATACAACATGACAATCTTGTTATAAGTAATTATACAATATAGGGTTGTTGGTTTAAATTACCATAGATGAGCCCCGGGAGTGAAAGGGTTTATCCGGGTTTAAATGGGTAAAGCCTCTCTAACACAGGTAAGTAATTAAAATATATTTTAATTAATTTAAACTGTAAGGGTTAAAAAGGGCTATAACAAGATGTTTTGTTTGGATATCTCTGCAAATTATAAAAAATACAACTTATGTTTAATTTAAAAGTTATGATATTCATATAAAAGAGAAATTAAGATAAAACCTTTGTTTGATAAAAAATAATGATGATGTTTTAAGAGATTGTTGGCGGGCGTTGGAAAGGATTAGTGGTTAAAGAATATGCAATTGTAAGTATTACACAGGTAATCAAATACTTAGGTCCAGGTGCAAAGCGAGGATATAGACTTGTGAGTCTTCCGAGGCAATGTTTCACCTGTGATCCTGTATAAGGGTTACAGTGCTTTGTCACAATTGTAGGGTTATTGCGTTGAAAAGCTGTTGAAGAACAAGTTGTTCATTAATATGATTGAAAGGGGTGAAATGGAGTCATGCGTTAAGTAGAATTGTTGTAGCGACAGTAGGTGATCTGACTTGACTTAAAATCAAAGGTTGATTGTGGTCCGCTAGAGCTAAAAAATTTGAGTTGTGAGAGTTGTGGACGCTTTGTGTTTGCGTAGGTGATTATGCTCTAGGGATGATTGTAGTAAACTTTTGAAACGTGTTCAAGGCCAGAAGTTGGGATTTTTAAAATCTGGGGAACTTTGATCAAATAGTTTGTTGAAATTATGAAATCAAAAAAATAATTGTCAAGCAGTACTGTCGTTTTTCTACGTTGATGTGAAGCAATGACTGAGAAGATAGTAGTGTAAAGTACACTGAAGTGGTTAGAGAAATAGATTGTTGTATGCCCGAAAGTTAATGATAACATAGTCATTTTATAAAAAGGTATAAAACAAATATAAAATGAATAAAATATAGAAATATCATTGTGGTTGAATAAAGTTTAAGTGGATAAAATCAAACAATCAATATATAAAAGTGATAATAATGAAGAATTAAAGTGATTTTTGACAACAAATATATCTTTTGTAATACTAAAATAATATTATGAAAAATAAAATTGATTTTTTTATATATAATGTTGGATTAAAAGCTAGTGATTATATAATTGAAAGGCAAAAATAAAAAATAAAATATTTTATACAAAAAACAGAATATAATTAAAGATTGTGATCTCAATTTAACATGTAAAATGTTTGATATGTAGAAAAAAATAGAGATTTACACAGGATTAAAATATCAAAATGTTCAATTTAAGGTAGGTCTTGTTCAAATTCAAATATCTAAATGTTTAAAAGTTAGGTTAAGATATCGACTGCTAATGTAGTAAAATGTGTGGAATTAAAAGGAATGCGGGACATGGGGACTGTAGGACTGGGGGCCTCTGGTATGTTAACTAGCGGTGTCCAATTTTTACGACCGGGGTGCGATGGAAGGGGAAGATATGGGGCTTGTCTGGGATGCACGTGCGTTCTCTAGTCTGGATCTGGTGGTTTCAAAGATATATTTATATTGTGTGAAATAGAGTAAGTAAGTAAGTAATACATATCCAAATGGGTTGGTGTAGTGTAGATAGGATCGGATTTTGAATTCAACGGGGAATTTTCTGGTCGCTACCTGAGGTTGGTTTTTAAAACGATCGATGTTAAATAAATCTGGATTTAAATGTAGGAATGGCTGGGAAGTTTGAGGCGGTATAATTCGGAATAGTTGCGTCTCGAAGATATCTGGAGTCAAATGCTTCTTTATCTTTTTTATGCTTATTTTGGGTAAGAGAGCGTGCTATCTCTCTAGTTCTAGTTATTTTGGGGTATGGATTAAGATGAGTTATTAGATCTGTGGGGATAACATTGAACATTAAATAGGTGGGTGGAAAACTTGTGACAGAATGGGGTGCGTTATTGTACGTCTGAGTGACGCGTTTAACAAGTTGAGTCCAGGAAGCTTTTGGATTTTCTAGATAAGCTAGTCTGAGTTTGCCTGTAATGGTGGCATTTAAGCGTTCTATTAAACCGTTTGCCTGTGGGTTATTGCTTGTGGTGAGCAGGGTTGTATACCATGTGTTATTAGAAATTTACGGAATTTTTCTGAGGTAAAAGTGGGCGCTCTGTCAGATAACAGACATTTTGGAAATCCTTGTTGTAGTACAGTTTTGAGAGTTTGAATGTACGTTAGGGTACTGGTTTAATGGTTAAACTCCCTTTGAGAGTGGTGAAAGCTTGTTGGTAGTTTTATGGTGTATTTGAAAAAGGTAGTTTTATCGGTTTTCGTAAGTGCTGTGTTTCGACTTTGTTGCGGTAAAAATGTTATTCAATGATGTCAGGTTTAGATGTGGGTAAAAGTGTGACTTTCGACGTGGACACGCTTTTGGGTGAGAAGTGTCACAGGCATGAAGGCGTCTTTGTGGCCTTTTAAGTGAGAAAAATTGTTGTGATGCGCTGTGTGACACGAGTGAGTGAATTGAATGGAAAGGTGTCACGTGAAGTCTTTGTTTTTGGTACAGCATCTAACTTGTTTCATCATGAACAACAAATTTACTAGTCATGAGTGGTGGTTGTACAAAACACATCGAGATATCTTGGTTGTTAGTGAATGTGGCACGTTTAGTGGCGACGATATGGAGCTTGTGTGGCTCGAGATTGATTTGGTGCTAAGTCGCACGCTAATAGATGGTGGCCAATTGGAGAAAGTGATGGGGGAGTGTGTTGAAGTTTGTTGAGAGAGATGTGTGGATTATTAATAATTATGCATGTAAAAGGCAAGGACGAGGGCGTGTAGCTATGTTGGGATTTAACGATTGTAATAGTTTTGGAAGACTGTGACTTAATTTAGCTACTGACGTGGTAGTTGATGGGATTTTTATTTTAAACTTGTTTTGGAAAAGATAGTTACTTTTCTAGTTGTGATTTTGAAGATATTGTATCTTTCGATTTTTGCAATTAAAAAAAAATGCGTCTCACCTATGTTTATTAAAATTTGAATATATTTTTTAAATCGTTGATTATGGTAGTGCAAATATTATCCTTGTAAAAGGGGTAATGGCGTTATAGTGACTTATAAATTGAATGGGGCGTTTATATAAAATATTGAACATAAAAATGATTTTTGCAAAGTTTTGAGCATTTGATTAAGAAATTGGTGTTTTGGTATAAAAATAAGATATTAAGAAAAACACACAAATAAGTTTAGAATTATGATTCGAGTAATTAAAAAAAATAATGATTTTTTTTTTAAATGTAAAATTGAAAGTAATGAATTAAAATTTATAAGTTGCTTAAAATGAGGTAAAAATTGATAAATGAGGGTGTAAAAGATTTAAAATATGAATTGAAATGATATAAAAATGGTAAAAATTGATTTTAAAATGATTACAGTGAAAATAAACATTAAACTTATGGAAAATCAAGTTGTGAGCATGAGGAGAAAGTTTTTAAAAACTCACAGTTTTGAGGATTGTTCAGTCAGGATACTTGGTCTTTAGTTGTCGTCCTGATGATGGAGAAGACGCTCCAAGCAGAGCTTGTAGAAGCTTGTAACTTCTGTTTGGTGACGGCGGCATGTCGCCTGGAAGATGGTTGCGTTGTAAGGCCGAAGGGGGAAAGTCTCACCGGCTTATTTTGAGGGATTTTCGGCTGTGTCGTTGGAGGGGGAGATTGCTTGCTCCTGATATATAGTCTCTTGTTGGGGAAGAGATTGATCGGTTGTTTCGTTGGACTGGCGGCGGGCTTGTTCCTCCATCTTTGCTCTTCCTCGCTTCTATCTGGACAGGCTTCCTACCTTCTTCTTTGTGGTCTTACTTCGTTGTGGTCATCCTGTCGACTTAGATGTGATGAAGTGTGTGGTCTGGTAAGCCTTGTAGAATCCTGTCGACTTAGATGTGATGAAGAGTTGCTGTCGACTTATCCGTGATGAGATCCTGTCGACTCTCGCTATAAGCTGTGGTAACCGGTGGTCAAACCTGTAGTAGCCGAGAGGGACAGTCAGGGCGTGGAGAGTTTTCCAGTACCTCTCTGCACTTTGGAAGACCTTTAACAGTTTTCACAGAGTACAGGCAGTCGTGGTCGAGGCAGAGCGGAAAGCTTGGGAAAGTCCACACACAAAAAACGAAGAGACACAGCTGTAGTAGGAAAGTTCCATGAACAGATAGGAGTTGAGCTAAGCAAGATGGAGTTAGAAGGGTTCTTACTGTTTACATGACGATG
This sequence comes from Cordylochernes scorpioides, assembly GCA_030710605.1. Lineage (NCBI taxonomy): Eukaryota > Metazoa > Arthropoda > Arachnida > Pseudoscorpiones > Chernetidae > Cordylochernes > Cordylochernes scorpioides. The sequence goes on along the minus strand of CP092873.1, from coordinate 69,055,396 downwards.
AGGTAGTCCTGGCTAAGACTGACAAGGGCTCACGCTGACGGTGAAAGGGGTGACTGCTGACTAACTACGGACTAACTGCGGACTAACTGCGCTCGGCTAAAAAGCGAGGTGTTTATATACCATTCCCGAGGAGGGGGGGGGGGGGGGGGGGGGGGAGTTGGACTTTAAACGTCTGCGGCATACCGCACCCTTTGGACCAGATGGCAACGGGCTGCCGAATTCCTTTTCAGGGTTGTTGGATTGTAGACGTTTTTGAACTTTTCAATCTTGCTTTAACTCAGCTCTTAATCTAATACATGGTTTTATTTATTTGTCTTTAGTTTGTACAAAGTACATTACATATGGCGATGCAATGACACAGATTAATCATGCGCATAATTATTTATAGATGTGTTTCTATATACAACATGACAATCTTGTTATAAGTAATTATACAATATAGGGTTGTTGGTTTAAATTACCATATATATATGTCATAATTTGTATATACCAAGATGTAATCCCACCACAATATATGCTATGTATCGTCCAAAAAGTTTTAATAAAAGTTAGGCCTCGCGAAAAAGAGAGAACAGCAATTACCAGGATTACATCATCCAGGAAGTAAAGGTCACTTCCCAGGAACCATAAAACTAAGTTCAAAGACCTTCTTCTTCCTGGAGGATGGTAATCATGAAAAGACAATGGAGGTACCAATATCCAATCAGAGTTCAGCATGAAAAACTAACAGCCAACCAAATGTGGCCACGTAGACGATCTCAACCAATGAGAGGCATAGAGAGTTAACGAGGAAAATCTCGCACTCAAAGTTAGTCAGTAGGGACCTCGACCTGACGAGGAGCAAGACGTGCCTAACGCCTTCTCACCAAGGTAACATCTTTTCTCCGACCATTTGATAGGAAAGTACCCCATTAGTCAAAAAAACCTTCTCTCCCTTATTCGCGAAATCCTAGATTTAACCCCATCCTGTGTTCTCTCTCGTTATTTCCCCTGTGAAAACCCTACCATTTCGACCAAACGACTGCGCCATCAACCACCACAAGTCACCAATCCTACAGTAAGTCAACAGGGTCTTACATAGGAATAACAATCAACAATAAAAAAGGGTTCAACTTAATTAAATTATAATATATATGGAGTATATTTAGAGAAGTACTAGGTGAGGGAAGGGTGAAATAGATAAGGGGAATATAAACATATTTTCCGCAAATATTTATATTTTAGAGGCGCATGTAACCTCTACAACAACATAAAGTTACTGGGATATGTATTAAAGTACACTGATGAGGGCCATAGTAGAAAACCATGGTGTACAAGTTGTCTGAATTTGCTAAAACTGGTGTTGTGCGGCAAATTATTTATCATCACCCATTACATTCTGTACTGGGGTGACAAGCAAATACTAATAATATTAATGATATTCATGACGGGTTGTTAGTGACTGCTTTTCCTGGGAGTTGCACTACATGTCTACACCTGGAAAGCAGTTCTACTTTTATACTTACAAGTGTGCCAGAGTTCCGTTTGGTTGGTTGCACTTAAAGATGGGATGCAAGACTCGGGGACAATTGAAGAATTGCGGGATTCAATCCCGGATCGTGGTTGTTGAAAATCCACGGATCAAACCACTTTTCCGCCAATATAAAATGTAAAACGAAAGTCAATTGACAAGTAAAAATGTTTATTGACTTATAATATAAAAGTCAAAGAAAAAATTGCGCTACAAATTTTAAAATAAAACTACAACCTTTCGCAATAAGTTTCTTTTATTATGATAATATATCATAATAAAAGAAACTTATTGCGAAAGGTTGTAGTTTTATTTTAAAATTATAATATAAAAGTCAAAGAAACAAAAATAAAATGTAAAAAATATAGAATTTTTTTTTAAATTTTTAAATATTTATATCAGACGGTTCCCTCACTTCACTGAAGAGACGTCAGGAATTAATCAGCTGTTACAATCCGCCCTGAAGTTGGACAGCCTCTTGCACAGATCACTGCCGAGGAATTCACTCAGAGCAGACCTAGGGAGGGCAGATCGAGGAGGTCCTCCCGTTTGGACGGAATAAAACTGCGATATCGTGTCTATTAAAACCATCATATCGAAGTCTAATGGCAGGTTCTACTACATAGAGTTGTTCCACTCCTATAGCTGACATGATCCTACTGATGATCATCAGGAAAAGAGACAGAAGAACTGGATAGTTTAAGAAGAAAAGAATATTGATGAAGGAAATTTGGATTATGGTGATATAATTACTAGAAATAGAACTGTGTAGGAAGAAGAATAAGAATTGAACTAACGGACTGGATAAGAAGCTAAGGAGAAATAAAGAGTTTGTGGGAGCCTAGAGACTTCCTTCCAGCCTGCTGGGATGATAGACCGCGGCGTCGGCAAACATACAAGCGGGGCCATGAAATAGGAGATGACCACCGCTGTGAGGCGCGGTATATCGGCGGAAGTCAATCAGAACCCAATAGACATTCTAGGGTGTTGTCCTTTGTCTACCTTTATCGACTCCCTATAAAAATGTAGCTAATGCGTAATACAAATAAACACTAACTTTGAAATACTTTTCTGGGCCATTGCTGGACTTTAATTAATCGACATACCACAAGTTCAAGATAGAGAAGTCTGGTATCGCTGGAGACTAGGACCTGCTCAATAGGGGATAAACTGGAGAATGGAGGAAAATTCGATAGCTTTGGCAGATTCAACTTATCCCTTTTGAATTAGAGAGAAAAAAGTGATTCTATTTACATTTAATGGTTAAAAACCATAGTTTTTAAATCAAAGATTTGGCTCCACCAACTTTCAATTCGATTTGAAAGCGATCTAATACCTTTTCAAATAGGCAACTTATAGAATTTACAAATGTAATGTATATATATACGAGGTGTGCTCAAAAAGTATCGCGACTTTTGTGTTTTTCAAAAAATATTTATTTATTCATGAATACCTATTTTGTCCCCTTCAAAGTAATCCCCATGAGATATTATACACTTGTGCCAACGGTTTTTCCAATCTTCGAAGCACTTCGAAGGAGGAGCTGAAAAAGATTTTAAAAATGATTTTTCTTTATCTCGTCAAGCGTAGCGTAACGTCGTCCTTTCATGGGCCTCTTCAGTTTAGGGAACAAGAAAAAGTCACAGGGGGCCAGATCTGGGGAATACGGTGGCTGCGGCATCATTAGTGTGTTGTTTTTGGCCAAAAGGTCACGCACAAGCAACGATGTGTGAGCAGGGGCGTTATCGTGGTGCAAAAGCCAATTTTTGTTCTTCTCCACATATACTCGTATATAATAATAGGAAAATGAAATATAATTTTTCTCACTCAATCTCGACAGAAAGATTTATAAAAAGACATTAAATAATGATAGTTTTTTTTAATAATCACAAAACTATATAGGTAATTCAAATTTAATATATACAGTCGAACTAGGATAATTCGAAGCCCAAGGGACCAAAAAAATATTCGAATTATCCAAAAATTCGATTTAAAAACGAAAATTCTATTTATAGTAAATTCTAGGGACCAAGATAAACATTATAATTAAAGACATCCGAGTTATCCAAGTTCTACTGTATTTTTTAAATAAAAATATCGCCACACGTGGAAAATTAGGAAAGACTAACTTCAGGGTGACACAGAAATTTATTTAAGGCAAGAACAAATTCTATATAATTGATCAAATATAAGATAAGCAATGAGGGAAGTTTACTGAGTAGCAAAATATAAATATCAAAATTGATAATCTGTTCATAAAATAAAGAATACTTTGTGTGCTGCCATATATATATTGTAGCAAAGTATTTTTATTTTATTAACAGAGTAGCATTTTTAATGTTCATATTTTGCTACTCTGTAAACTTCCCTTATTGCTTATCTTTTGTTTATCATTCATTGTTGGTTCTTGCCTTAAATAAATTGCTGTGCCATCCTGAAGTTTGTCTTTACTAATTTTACACGTGGCAATATATAAAGATATCCAATCGTTTAAATAAATATACAGAGTGCAGTGAAAATTGCAGCAATTTTTAATGCATTTAGACATTATTAACAATGGACTCCCTGGATAGTTGGCGTTCTGTGCTCCAGGACACACATACATTCATCTATATATATAAAATTGAATGTCTGTGTGTGTGTGTGTGTGTCTGTCTGTCCTCTATGGATTCGAAAACCATACATCCAATCGCCGTGAAAATTTGGGATATTATTAGGTGTATCCCCGGAAAGGTTTACGAAAAATAATTTCTTGAATATCTTTAATATCCTTAGAGTTATTTGCAGATTTGTAGCTTTAACTCGCAAGCAACGCCACCTAAGGCTTAGGTCTGCCCCCCCGTCCGGCCGCCGGCCATTGGACAGTCCAAGTTCCCACCGACCAATCAGAGGGATCAAGAGCCCCCTCTCCCCCCCACCCCCGTCCGGCCGCCGGCCAATCAGAGGGATCAAGAGGTCCAGGCGCTGGGGGGGGCGGGTAACCTCCGGGAACTACGTCCATATCGAGTAATTTTCAAGGGACCGGGAAATATATGTAGATAAAACGATGATTTTGTAATGTAGAAAATTAGGAAAGACAAAATTCAGGATGACACGGCACACAGGGACCTGGAAAGAATAATCACTTTATCGAGAGATTCACCACCATGATTTTATTCAACTTATCGAATATTTTTCAAGGGACCGGGAAAATGTGTTCACTAGATAAAACGATGATTTTGTAATGTAGAAAATTATGGAAGACAAAATTCAGGATGACACGGCACACAGGGACCGGGAGAAAATGTTCACTTTATCGAGAGATTCAAATTTACGAGTTTCAAATTATCAAAATATATCTTTTCTTTTATACGTTTATAGAGAATTGTTTTAACAAATGTTCGTTAGACAAACCTTTACTCGGGTAAAACCTCGGGCGAAGCCGGGTACGTCCGCTAGTTTATATATACAGTACTAGCGGATGTGTACCCGGCTTCGCCCGGGTTTTATCCGAGTGAAAGTTTGCCTAACGAATATTATATATTATGAAGTATAATAAACAATGTTAAAGATTAGTTTTAATTATTAATCAAGATTGTGTGTGAATATGTGAGAAATATGTAATATCGTTGTTGTTTTCTTGGCCGACTGTTTTACATATGGTGTTATCTTAAAATTGCTTGTTTTGAATATTTTTTTAGATTGAGTTGAATGAATTGCCAAATTTTTTTTGTATTTATATATAAATAAAATTAACTCTGTTGATTTTTTTTTTGTATTTAATCGATAACAGCGAAATTACGCATGTTAAAGTTAGGAAAAATATTTTGATGTTAAGCAAAACCTGCTCCATCTCGCTTTACATAAATGTTGAAAATTTGGTCGAAATTGATGCATTGTAACGAAAGTTTTTAGCGAACACCACTTATGAAATTTGCATTTTATTAATATAGATATAAGATATATAGATTTGTGGGGGCCGAGAGACTTCCTTCCAGCCTGCTGGGATGACAGACCACGCCGTCAGCAAACATACAAGCGGGGGACATGAAATAGGAGATGACCACCGCTGTGCGGCGCGGCAGATCAGCGGAAGTGAATAGGAACCAGAATAGACATTCTAGGGTGTTGTCCTTTTTGTCTTCCTCTAAAAATGTAGCTAATAAGTAATTCCAATAAAACACTAACTTTGAAATACTTTCTGGGCCATCGCTGGACTAATAAATCGACACACCACATTGGTGACCCGGACGTGATTGAAAAGAAAAATCATACGAAAATTTGAAGAGATAAACAAATGCAAAAATTGATTCAAGCTTGAAAAGAAGCATCATCCAAGATATCGGGATATCATCTCAAGACTAAGATAAATTTTTATATTATCTTCCTTATTATTTTATCTCAATATTCTTATTTTTAACGTTATCTCTAAACATATCTAGCTGTTTTGTCGAATTTAAATTTACGCAAAATGGAAACAGAAAATAAGCCTAGCGATACCTCAGAAATATGCGAAGTTAGTGTTAAAATACTGCCTTTCTTGGTTGAAAAACCTGAAATATGGTTCTTCCAGGTAGAGGCACAGTTCAAAATAGGTGGAATTATTCAGGAAGGCACTAAATTTAATTATTTGATCTCCCAATTAGAATCTAAATATATAGAAAACATTTGGGACATAATTAATAGCAAAGTTGATAACAAGTACTCTGAATGTAAATCACGACTACTTGAATTGTTCAGAGAAAGTGAAGGGTTGAGAATAAAAAAGTTAATTTCAGGTATAGAGCTCGGAGACATGAAGCCGAGCCAGTTACTACAAAAGCTCAGATCCCTGGCTACCCCAGATATCTCTGACAATTTAATTAAAACATTATGGCTCGATAAATTGCCCACATCCATAAAGAATATACTTATTAAATAAAAGGATTTAAAAGCGCGAATGTTTCTTTTATACATAAAACAAACTTTTACTGTCCTTACTGCGATGAAAAAATATATTGGGAGGGCTTGGCTCATCAATGGTGAACCCCCCCAGCGGTTTCGACAATTTAATCCACCAGACCGCTTCTCAGAGCTCTAATACTGTATTGGATCATTCTGCCTTTACATGCTACACTGAAGGATGGAATCCTAGAAATGGCTTTCAAGCAAACTATGGACACAAGCTTATAGGACAGTAGCATTACATTCAAATATTTGCCTCGGGCAACGCTCCTCAGCAAACTATAAAGACAAGGCCAGTTAGGCACAAATTAACACAAAGCAATAACGCGCCATCTATACATATGAAATAAAAGGATGTAAAAGCGCAATGTTTCTTTTATACATAAAACAAACTTCTACTGTCCTTACTGCGATGAAAAAAATATATTGGGAGGGCTTGGCTCATTATTGTAAGCGATAAGGACATTAGCAAATTGGCCATAATGGCCGATAAAATAAACGAGATAAACCCTTCCAAAGAAATATTCGATGCGGAAGTGTCTTCTCCCCCAACAGATCGCTTGATCGCCAAATTGGAAGATCTTGAACGGCAAGTGTCCGTATTGAGGCTGGAGAGATCAAGATCTCGATCCAAAACTAGGAATCAGTCAAGGGCGAGAAATAATTCTCAAAGATTTTTCAACGCAAAAAGGAAATATTGCTATTACCATTTAAGATTTGGTCCTAATTGCTTGAAAAATAAATGCAGGCCTCCGTGCAGTTGGAAAGAGTCGGTAAAACTCCAACCGGCGGACAGAGTAGCAACAAACTCTTCCGCGGGAATTCAGGATTGTCGCAATCTCCGATTATTTGTGACGGACAAAAACATGGGATTGCGTTTTTTGGTGGACAGTGGTGCTGATAATTCTATAATACCACCAAAGGATAAAATTAGGATGCCTAGCTCTGATTATAAACTTTATGCAGCCAATGGTACAGAAATTGTTACCTATGGAACAAAGGTTAGCAATTTGGATATCGGACTTCGACGTCAATTCCAATGGCCTTTTGTAATCGCCAATACCAACAGAGCTATAATAGGAGCCGACTTTTTGAACAATTTTGGATTGATTATTGATATTAAAAATAAACGCCAAATTGATGGAATAACAAATCTTTCTATAAGAGGCGTCATTCAGTCAATCTCAGACATAGGAAATATTAGCACCCTGAATTCACATCATCCAAGGTCAGCACTATCCTATCCAAATACCCTAACCTATGTAGGCCACCATCAGATTTTGTAGAAGCAAAACATAACGTTAAGCATTATATTCCTACAAGAGGTCAGCCAATTCACTCAAAAGCCCGTCGTCTAGATCCACAGAGATTAACTCTTGCTAAGGCAGAATTTCAATATATGTTGAATAATGGAATAATTAGACCCTCAAATTCTCCTTGGGCGAGTCCACTTCATTTAGTTTCAAAAAATGACAAATCACTAAGACCTTGTGGTATTATAGAAGACTCGATGCAGTTACACTTCCAGATCGTTATCCAATCCCTAGACTGGACGATTTCCACCATATCTTAAAAGGTACTCGTGTGTACTCAAAAATAGACCTGTGCAAGGCATTCTATCAGATTCCAATTGCAGAAGAGGATAAACCAAAGACTGCCATCATTACTCCCTTTGGGCTATTCGAATTTAATGTAATGAGTTTCGGTCTTAGAAATGCTACTGCCACCTTTCAGAGATTCATGCATGAAGTCTTAAGAAATTTGGACTTTGCGTTTGTCTACTTAGATGATATTCTGGTAGCCTCTAAAACGGGAGAAGAGCATTACAGACACCTTGAAACCTTATTCAGCAGACTAAATTCCTATGGATTAAGAATCAATATTTCTTAATCTAAATTCCTGGTACAGGAAATTGATTTTCTGGGATACCTCATTACCTCCCACGGTGTGAAACCACTCCCAACAAAGGTTAGAGCTATTTTAGAATATAAGAAACCAAAAACAGTTCATGAATTACGCATATTTTTGGGAATGCTAAACTTTTATCGTACCTTTTTGAACAATGCCGCAGAGACTCAGGCAATCCTTCATGAATACTTGAGGGGTGCCAAGATAAAGGATAGAAGCGAAATAAAATGGACTGAAGAAGCTGAAGTTCAGTTTGAACAATGCAAACAAGCCCTAGCTAATACAGCACTGTTAGCCTACCCCGATACTGAACTGCCTATCTCACTCTGTACAGATGCTTCAGATCGGACAGTTGGGTCAGTTCTCCAACAGCTTGACAATAATACATGGAAACCAATAGCATTTTTCTCTTAAAAATAAATCCTGCTCAATGCAATTATATAGTACATATGATAGAGAGCTTCTCGCAATATATTTTTCCATCAAATTCTTCAAGCACCTGCTTGAAGCACGTGAATTTACAGTTCTGACTGATCACAAACCTTTAATTTACGCATTCAAACAAAAAAATGAGAAAGCTTCTCCTAGACAATTAAGGCATCTACAATACATTTCCCAATTCACTACTGACATCAAGTACATAAAAGGTACTGACAACATAGTCGCCGATGCTCTGTCCAGAGTTAATGCTATCACAACCATCGACTATGAAGAGATCGCCAAAGAGCAAACTGGTGATTCAGAACTACAAAACCTTTTTTTTTTTTTACTTATCCTTTTAGTCTAAATTAGACAAGATCTTGGAGGTCGTGCTCGTAAAGAAGCTCAAGAACTCTTCTTGGTTCACTGTACAGGGATCTTTTGTCCTTTCCAATGCAATTTAGTAAATGTTGGGGAGTGGCCTCTTCGGTTTTGCACCTAGTGCACATGGGGAAGCTTTTGGCTCCCTCTTTATAGACTAGAGGGCGCAGGTGACCAGATTTCCATCTGGCCAACTGTGTCGATTCCCTTCTGTTTAGTTGGAGGGTCTGTTTTTGGGGGTTTTCTATTTGGTACCAAGAATGATGGAAACTATCTCTATGGTTCCTTATTAGTTGTAGTTTCAGTTTATTGGTATGGTCCCTTGCTGAAAGATAGGTCTCGGAGTTCACCGCATCAGGATGTCCAGTTGCTCCTTCCTTAGCCAATCTGTCGGCCTCCTCATTTCCAGGGGCTCCCACATGTGATGGAATCCATTGTAGACTTATTTTGGTATTTTTATTCAGTTTGTTGATTTCTGCAGCAATGTTTTTGAGGAGTCTGTCTTGTGAATAGTAGCAGTTTTTAATAGCAAAGATGGCGGCTTTTGAATCTGTATAAATTATTATGTTTTTAGTCTCGTTTTTCTCTACAAGTTTTAGAGCTTGTAGTATGGCTGTTAGTTCGGATCTGAAAACTGACAAGTTCTTTGGGTTTTTGATTCTTCTTTTTATTTCCATACTATCTTTAAGGATGAGAACTCCACTGCCAGAGGAGCCATTCTCCACCAGTGAGCCATCGGTGTATATTTGTATGGTCTCTTTGTCTGCTTTTTCAATCCTCTCCATAGCGAGGCTCCTGAGTAGTCCAGGGTGGTCGGCCCTTTTGGAGCATTCTTGCTCTAGATCCAGGTTGTAGGAGATTTCTGGTCTTTCTTTATATGGTGCATATTGGTTCTGGGCATTTCTATTTCTCGTGCTGTTTGGTAGTAGTTTCCGGTAGGCTAGGTGCATTGGGCTAAGTCTTTTGAGTCTGGTTTTTGGTTTCCATTTTCGTATAAATTCTCCGGTTCTGTGTGATTTTGGTGCATTTACTCTCTTGTATATATAATCGGCTAAGCCGATTTTTCTTCGGTGTGTAAGAGGCAACAAGTTGGCCTCAATCTCTGCAATTTTGGTTGGACAGGTGTTTCTGAGTCCACATATGATTCTTGCAGCACTGCTCTGTACCTGATCGATTTTATTCAGGTTGGTCTTGCTCGCCGTCAACCTGATATCAAAGAATACCTCTCTAAAATTTAAGCAATGCCCACTACAATCAGGCAAATTGTTATGGTGTAACATGTCTACCAATAATATTAGACCATTCATTCCAATTAAATTCCGAAAGATGGTTTTTAGAAACTTCCACGAACTCTCACACCCAGGCATCAAAGCCACTACAAAACAATTAACATCAAGATTTATATGGCCTAATATGAATAAAGACATTAGGAAATGGGCTCAAGCTTGTGTCAACTGCCAAAAGTGCAAGGTATCGATACACACGAAATCAGAAATAGGCAAATATCAAGAAGTGGATGAAAGATTTAGTGTTGTGCACATCGATCTAATTGGTCCTTTACCTCCATCCAATGGTAACATCTACTGTCTGACCTGCATCGACAGGTACACCAGCTGGATGGAAGTTGTTCCGCTACCAGATATGAAGTCTGAAACGGTAGCGAGAGCGTTCTACAAAAACTGGATTGTTAGATTTGGAGCACCTCATACAGTGATATCAGATAAAGGAAAGCAGTTTACTTCTCAACTTTTCAAAGATTTAACAAGGCTGTGTGGTATCAAACTTCGCCATTCCACGGCGTACCACCCTCAGTGTAACGGGAAGATCGAAAGGCTTCACAGAACCATCAAAACTGCCATTCGTGCCCACAATAATATTAAGTGGACAGAAACGCTGCCAACAGTTCTCCTAGGCTTGCGTGCTGTGTTGCTATCAACAAAGATAACAACCATTCTTTGTCTCAAATGGTATATGGCGAAACCATCAGACTGCCTGGCGAATTCTTTGTTGATTCTAAACCTCACATGGATGCAGAAGAATTTGTTCAACAGCTTCAAAAGCAAATGGAATTGATCAAACCCTTGAATGAAAAACATCATTCGAAGACTAAAGTATTTGTCCATAAAGATCTGAAAACATGTTCACATGTATTTATCAGGACAGATCGAGTGAAGAAACCTCTGGAACCACCATATGAGGGACCCTTTCCAGTCCTTGATAGAACAGACAAGTACTTCACACTCAAAGTGAAAGGAAGAAATGTGACCATATCGATTGACCGATTGCGATCTGCTTACTTACTGGCAGATTCGGACAATCTAACTTCAGAACACCCACCTGCAGCAAGACCGATCGAGTCGGGAGCGCTGCCTTCTACATCGTCCCAACAGAATCTTGACCCACCAGATGTGGAAAAGTACACAGAATTCCAAGGAACAGGATCAGCACCAGACCTGACTAGGACAAGATCGGGGAGAATAATCAAGAAACCCGTGAGATTTAAGGAGCAATAGACTATATTTCTCCTTTTTTTTTTCTTGCCTACATTGATGATGTATATATATTGTAATTAACCACTTTGTGCACCGAATCGTGACTTCGCCACTGGAAGGGGAATACTGTGGGGGCCGAGAGACTTCCTTCCTGCCTGCTTGGATGACGGACCACGCCGTCAGCAAAAGCGGGGGACATGAAATAGGATATGACCACCGCTGTGCGGCGCGGAAGATCAGCGGAAGTGAATAGGAACCAGAATAGACATTCTAGGGTGTTGTCCTTTTGTCTTCCTCTAAAAATGTAGCTAATAAGTAATTCCAATAAAACACTAACTTTGAAATATTTTCTGGGCCATCGCTGGACTAATAAATCGACACACCACAGATTTAACCTTATATAATATTATATTGTCGCGGAGATAAATAAAGCAAGGGCAAGTTTGGGGATAATTAATTTATTATAAGGGGTTTCTATAGGGAGATGGATAAAGTAGAACTTACCCCAAGTTAAGGTTAATCCTAATGAGGGACCTCAGCTCCCCCCGCCGGCCAGATTCCCCAGAACCCCTCACACCCGGTGTCCAGCGATGATTGACAGACGTCCCATGGGGCCTCTCGTGATTGGAGCCGCTGGGCTTCTTGACATTATTCCCTCCTTAGAAAAAAACAGCGACCCGCTGATTAGCTTGTCTCAGCCCTTGTTCTGGAAGGAAATCTATCACGGCTGGTGTTCCCTAGCAGAATAGAATGTTGTTCTTCAGGGTCCAGGTAGGGCTTCATCCGAATGACATGGACGATATCCTTGGCTTTCCGTGATCGGGGAGAGGGGTCCACGGGCTCTACTTCATACGTAACTTCTGAAAGCTTCTTGGTCACCTTATAGGGACCGAAGTATCTCTTCAGTAGCTTTTCTGATAGTCCTACTTTTCGGATGGGAGTAAAAACCCACACAAGATCATCCTTCTGGTAATAGACTGGAGTATGTTTCTGGTCGTATAGTCTACGGTCTTTCGCCTGTGATTGTAGAAGGCGTGATCGGGAGAGTTGACGCGCTTCCTCAGCTCTGGTCACAAGTTCTCCAACGTAGTCGTTAGAGATCTCATCTGGTAGGTAGGGTAGTACGGCATCGATGTAGGTCTCGGCCTCGCGGGCGTGGACAAGAAAGAACGGGGTGTAGCCGGTCGCCTCCTGTTTAGCAGTGTTGTAAGCAAAAGTTACATAGGGCAAAACTTGGTCCCAGTCCTTCTGCTCAACACCTGTGTACATGGACAGCATGTCTCCCAGAGTTTTGTTGAACCTTTCAGTCAGGCCGTTGGTCTGGGGATGGTAGGCCGTTGTAAATCTGTGCACAATTCCGCACAGAGCATTGATCTCTTTTATTACTTGAGAAATGAAATTTCTGCCGCGATCTGTTATCATTTCTCTAGGAGCTCCATGCTTCAAGATGACGTCTTCAACCAGGAACTTAGCTGTTTCGATTGCTCCTCCGTCTGGGATCGCTTTCGTTATGGCATACCTTGTCATATAATCGGTGCACACAATGATCCAACGGTTTCCATCTTTAGAAACTGGAAATCTTCCAAGGAGATCAACCCCGACTTTATAGAATGGCTTTTCTACGGGCGGTATGGATACAAGTTGTCCAGCCGGACGTCGAGGTAATTTCTTCCTTCGTTGACACTCCCGACAATGGCTTACATATTGGCGAACAGTTCTATAAAGACCAGGCCAATAGAATCGTTTTTTGACTTTGTCATACGTCCGGGCGAAACCCAAATGCCCAGCTGTAGGAGCATCATGTAAATCTGCCATAACTTCCGATCTTAAGTGCTTAGGGATCATCATAAGCCAGGGTCTTCCAGTTGTGCTATAGTTTTTCTTGTATAAGATGCCGTCGATAATGCTGAATTCCTTTCTGATGTAGCCCGAGTTTAAATTATCGATTATTTTAGCTAAATCCGGGTCTTTAGTCTGTTCTATATCGACGTTGGTTAGTGACATCACAGCACTTGGTTGATCGTTCTCAAGCGGGCTCCTTGACAGACAATCGGCATCCTTATGTTTGCGTCCGCTCTTGTAGATAACGGTCACGTCAAATTCTTGCAACTTCAGCGCCCATCTTGCCAAACGGCCAGAAGGATCTTTCTGCCCTACCAACCAACATAGAGAATGATGGTCAGTGACAACCGTGAATGGTCGACCAAACAAATATGGGCGGAATTTGCTAATAGACCAGACTACAGCAAGGCATTCTTTTTCCGTTGTAGAATAGTTATTTTCAGCCTTTGTCAAGCTTCTAGATACATAAGCTATAGGCCGCTCCTTTCCACCTTGTATTTGTAGAAGAACAGCTCCAATACCATGCCCGCTTGCATCCGTGTGTAGATGGGTATCAGCGGATTCATCAAAGTGTCCTAAGACAGGCTCTGAAATTAGAGCTGTTTTAAGGACTTCAAACGCTTTCTCTTGATCTGCATCCCAATAAAATTGTTTTTCAGTCTTCAGTAGGTCATGCAAAGATCTAGCTTTGCCGGCAAAGTTCTCAATAAATTTTCGGTAATAGGAACATAATCCAAGAAAGCTCTTCAGTTCAGAGATATTCCTTGGCCTCGGAAATTTAGAGACGGCTTCAACTTTATCTGGATCTGGATAAATTCCATTGGCGTCAACAAGGTGTCCCAAAATCTTTATCCTCCTTGATCCAAAAAGACACTTTTTGTGGTTCACAAGCTTAGTCCAGCTTTCTGGATGCAGCTTAATACAAGTTGTAGACGACGTAGATGTTCCTCAAAGGTAGGTGCGTAAACTACGATGTCGTCCAGGTAGCAAAGGCACATGTTCCATTTAAGACTGCCCAGAACACTATCTATCATCCTTTCAAACGTTGCTGGAGCGTTGCAAAGACCGAAAGGCATTACTTGGAATTCATACAGCCCATCTGGAGTGATGAAAGCAGTTTTCTCCCTGTCTTTTTCGTCCACTTCAATCTGCCAATACCCGGACCGAAGATCCATCGTGGAGAAGTAACTAGAGCCGGCTAAACTGTCCAAGGCATCGTCAATGCGTGGCAGCGGGTAAACATCTTTTTTTGTTATCTTATTTAATCGACGGTAATCTACGCAGAATCTCCAGGTCCCGTCTTTCTTTCGAACTAGAATAACTGGAGATGACCAAGGACTTTCAGAGGGCTTCACGATGTGATTTTCAATCATCTTGTTCACTTCATCTTGAATTAGTCGTCGTTCACTTGGTGCTACTCTATAGGGCCGCTGTTTGATAGGAGACTGGTCGCCTGTGTTTATCTTGTGCTTCACAGTACTGGTGGGCTTAATAGGAGTACTCCCAAAGTCAAATATGCCAATAAACTCGTCAAGGCATGAAACAAGCTGTAACCTTTGAATTTCAGACAGCCCTGGATCTAGAGTAAGGTTTATCTTCTGTGACCATTCACGTGACTTTAGCTGCGTTTCTTGTAACTTATCGCTGGATTTAACAAGACTGCAGATATTCCCATTCTCATAACTTTCCATGGTGCACATATTCATTCCTGATGGAATCAGTTGCGGCCAAGACGCTCCATTCGCCACCCAAATGCTACCTCGGCCATGTCGAAATGTAACCAATGAGTTTGGTATAAGAACTTCCTTTCTTAATAATAAACCTTAGAAGTTGAGACTAAAACATCTCTAACACCACATATTTCTTCGTTTATCACACTGATCTTCTTTATTGATTTAGGCGGGATGACAAAGTCGTCGGAAGCAAACAATCTCTGGTTTTCCTCCTCTCGAGATTCCAGGACGGAGGTTTCCCCGAGATGGAGTTCATTTCTGCCACAATCAATGACGGCCTCGGTGGCCTTGAAGAAGTCCCATCCAAATATGATGTCATGGCTGCATTCCACCATAACAACGAATTCAAATGAGATATTCAGACCATTAACTTCTATGTTCAGGACACATTTTCCTATGGTCTCTATTAAATTTTTGTTTGCAGCTTTAAGAATGGGACCTGGTTCTTTGAAGAGAGGTGTCTTTAGTTCGCGTCGAAATTTGTCTGAAATAACAGAAAAGTCGGCTCCTGAATCCACCAATGCTTTAATTTTGCGTCCATTTATTTCGACCATAACAAAATTTTCTTTTAATTTAGCGGCGATATACCCTGGAGGATTTTCCTCAATGGCGACCTCACCCCCGTTAGAAGCCGCTCCACTTAGTTTTTCACATTCTGAGGCATGGGAGAACGGCTGAAACGACGGGCTGGCGACTGGGATTGTCTTCGGGCTGGCGACCTTGCGCGGCTTGGA
>CP092873.1:68993689-69039353 GCA_030710605.1 Cordylochernes scorpioides | reverse complement strand
ACTGCGATGAAATTATTGGGGAGGGGGCTTGGCCCAACCGCGTTAAACCTTCCAATCGTTTCGCAAATTTGATCTACTAGACCGCTTCTTTGAGTTCTAATGCTGTATTTGACGATTCTGCTTATATATGCTAAACTAAAAAGTGAAATCGTAGATATGGTACTCAAGAAAACTATGGACATATGCTTTCAGGACAGCAAAGAATTACATATAAATTATTACATGTATCAAAATCACTAAAATGTTAAATCATTTGAATTTTTAAATATCAGCTTAAAAACTGTTCAAAACTGCCAATCATTACTATATGTATATAATATTCAAGATAAATGTTCACTATTTAGGTGAAAATCTTTTTATATATAGAAAGATTATTTTGATATAATGAAATTTTTAGATATATTTGAAAAATTCCTGTTATCATTCATTGTCTTTTTTTTTTAACTTTTCATAACCCTTTTAAAACTTACTTGATGTGTAATGAATACAACTAAAATAATATATAATTTTTACAAATATATGAAGCTCAAAATAAATTTGTGTATTTGCTTCAAATTTCTATATTTCACTGTAACCCTAATGCACACTTCCAAAAAGAGATTGAAAAAAAAAACTACATAAATAAAAAAAAAAAATTCTCAATTTGGAAAACATCTATAATTAAGTTTTAAAATGGTGTATATTCTCTATTTATATTTAGTAGAAGCATAATAAATGAAAATTTGTATTATTATTTTTAAAAGGACAATGCACTTCTATAATTAGGACAGGGTATCAAATTAATTTTTTATATGATTTATATTTTTTTGACCAATAACAATGTAAATAATGATTTAAAAATGTAATAATTTGATGATAAATTTAGGCGATATAAACGTTTTGTATTTGATTTTTTGTTAAATAAGAATAAATTTAATCTATTAAAAATGTTTTCTCATGCTTAGTGATAAAATGCTTTTAGTAAAAATAGAAAATTCACTCTTATTTGCAGCATACCTATTTTGATAGCGTTAAAAATATTACTCAAAATTGTTCTTCATATAATTTCAACTCATAGGCCTAACAAGAATTTCTAGAAAACGCATTGTACGTATTGCTCAATCGCAATAAATTTTCGCATCATTTCACTTTCTTCATTCTTAAATTTATGTTATTTTGTAAGTATTTGGATTTTAAAATATAAATATTGTACATTTTAAAACCATATTTTTAAAAATATAATATTGACTTAAAAGAAAAAAATAATTTCAATAAAATTCTAGAGGTCATCAATATCAAAAAATATATAACTCACCTTATTAGATTTTAAACTAGTTATTTGTATTAAAAAATATATCTTATTTTTAAAAAAGTAAAATTATAATTTATAAGAAATATATATATAAAGGTAGAGGTTAGATCAATTTTCAAATTTACACCTATAATTTTTTTTTTTGATGCATTTTCTTTTTAGTTTGCATGCATTTTACCTAAATAAAAGGTAAACAATATTTTAAATATAAAGAAAATTCATCTGCAAGTGTAAAATTGTTTGTTTTTTTTAAATTGTGTAAAGCAAACTTATTTTTATAAAAAATGTCACAGTTTTAAAAACAAAATGTTAAAGTTGGTGTTTAAGTTGCAATGTTTTTGTTCAAAAATGTATGTTTTTTTAAAATAAAATATTGTAAAGAGGCAATACAATAGAATCTTCCTGTAAAGGACACCTAGTTGCAGAACCAAAGTGTCCTTTACGGAAAGGTGTCCTCATACTGGAGAGTTGCTAAATAGTAAAAATGGTAATTTTACAAATGAAAACTGTCCTTTGTAGAGAGGTGTCCTCTTGCGTGAGTGTCCTCATGAAGGTTCTACTGTATATAGGAAAGCTGAGCTGCCCACTTAATCTTTCCTTGGCGCACAGATAATTGCAAAAGCTCTGAAGGTCAATTAGAACGATGTCATGGCAGATCTTCTCTTCCATGAAATATACTTCTAGTTAAATATTCACTTTCTAAAGTTTGAGATATCTTTGTTTCATATTACCACTACATTCTCATTTCTTCTTTGTTGGCATCTGAAGCCAAATCTTGAATACAATCTTGAAATTCTGCCAGTTGGTAAAGCTAGTCTTATGTAGGTTCAGCTATGTTTTTGCTCTACCAATCATGTTCATGGCAGTATAACGTGAGATTATGTAGTCTGCTTAGTTATAGAGGAAACCGATTTCTTGAGATTCAATCCAAGAGCAAAGTTCTTCTGTACCATTGTACTTGGGGATTTCAATGTTGTGGTTCAAGACAACTGGGTCGGCATCTCCACCAATTGTTACACCGTGTTGCAACTGTGTAGGGTCATCTACCTTGATTTCTGTCCTTCCTGGTGTTATACATGCTTCCCAAGTGGGTTTCCATAATTAAAGTGAATAAGATGCAAATAAAAAGTAAAATACAGTACTGTTCATGATTGCCAAGGTGCCAGAGCTACAGTTGGTTACCTGAAGTCATAGGTAAGGTTGGCCTTGTGCCATAATTAAGCCAATGAAGCTATTGTTTTAAAACAAAAATTGGCCGATGTTGGAATAGTAGAAAGTGCTGTTGTCTGATGATGTATCCAAGTATTTGTCAGAGTGACATCAGAGAAGGAAAATTGAAGATCTTCCAAAAACTACTTCAATACTGATTTCAAACTTGTTGCCCTAAATGAAAATCCCAAGGGTAACAAAAGGTGACATTTCTGTAACAGCATTGTTGCCATTTCCTGACAAAATTACTGAACACCATTATTATTTTATAAAAGAATAAGGTTGTTGTTGTTGTCCTGTCCAATGAAGAACCTCAGACGTCTCCATGCATCTCTATCACAGCAGTTGCAATGTCCTCTATCTTGGGTGTGTATACTGTATTGTTGTTGTTGTCGTGTCCAATGAAGAGCCTCAGATGTTTCCATACATCTCTATCACAGCAGTTGCAATGTCCTCTATATCTTGGGTGTGTATACTGTATTGTTGTTGTTGTCGTGTCCAATGAAGAGCCTCAGATGTCTCCATACATCTCTATCACAGCAGCAGCAATGTCCTCTATCTTGGGTGTGTATACTGTATTGTTGTTGTCATGTCCAATGAAGAGCCTCAGATATCTCCATACATCTCTATCACAGCAGTTGCAATGTCCTCTATATCTTGGGTGTGTATACTGTATTGTTCTTGTCATGTCCAATGAAGAACCTCAGATGTTTCCATGCATCTCTATCACAGCAGCAGCAATGTCCTCTATATCTTGGGTATGTATACTGTATTGTTGTTGTCATGTCCAATGAAGAGCCTCAGATATCTCCATACATCTCTATCACAGCAGTTGCAATGTCCTCTATATCTTGGGTGTGTATACTGTATTGTTCTTTTCATGTCCAATGAAGAACCTCAGATGTTTCCATGCATCTCTATCACAGCAGTTGCAATGTCCTCTATCTTGGGTGTGTATACTGTATTGTTGTTGTTTTCGTGTCCAATGAAGAACCTCAGATGTCTCCATGCATCTCTATCACAGCAGTTGCAATGTCCTCTATATCTTGGGTGTGTATACTGTATTGTTGTTGTTTTTGTGTCCAATGAAGAACCTCAGATGTCTCCATGCATCTCTATCACAGCAGTTGCAATGTCCTCTATCTAGGGTGTGTATACTGTATTGTTGTTGCTGTCATGTCCAATAAAGATCCTCAGATGTCTCCATACATCTCTATCACAGCAGTTGCAATGTCCTCTATCTTGGGTGTGTATACTGTATTGTTGTTGTTTTCGTGTCCAATGAAGAACCTCAGATGTCTCCATACATCTCTATCACAGCAGTTGCAATGTCCTCTATATCTTGGGTGTGTAAAGCTGCTGCTCTGAAAGGAATGCCATCTATATATAACTATATAACATGAATGTCTCTTTAGTTTGTAAAAGAAACACGTGTGCTTTAATGTTGTTATATTATCAGTTGTATGAAGACAGTAACATGCTCTCTCAGATAAATTACCTATTTGGTCTTGTTACCTTGTCTTCAATGTCTTCAATCATATTAGGGTATCAAGCTTGTAAAGCTTGAGATCATGACTGGGTGAAGTAGAATGCATCTGCCTTTGTCATTAAGACTGGGAACATTACTCAGTGGCAGGCCACTGACTTAGCTCCAAAAGAAATGGCCGCCTCTGACATGAGGAAAAGACGTCATGTGCAGCTGCTCCTAACATGGAGTACAAACGCTGCTCATCCTGTATCCCTGGATTAGGAGCCCTTACAGGGTACTATCAGCTGAGCCCAGGTTTTTTAGCAAGCTTTTTACTGCTCCCCCTCCTTTTTCATCCGGGCTTGGGACCGGCAAAGGCGGAGTTTGTTACCTTGTAAACTTCTTTGTACCTCACAATTTTGTACTTTTGATAATTCACTGCTCCAAGTGATGGATTACCTAACTTATGGATATAAACTTTGAATTCACTGAGTGTTATATCTCCACACAATTGGGACGCTTTATAGACTCCTGGGGACTGTGCTGTGCTGAAAATTCTGATAAATATTTTAGATGAAATTCACCTCCGAGTTATGCAATAGGCTAAAGTTGCTCTTCTTAAAATTTACATCTATTGTTAAAATTTATATTTTCACAAAAAAAGTGTCAAAATTGAAGCTTTCAACTGAAAATTCCTCATCTACAGGCTTGGAATCATTTCATAACTAGGAACCTAGGGGGTCGGTGGAAGGATGGTCTAAACTGTTGGTTTTCGACCGCTACGACCCGGGTTCGATTCCCGCATTGGGCATTTTTTTATGTTTAAAAAAAAATGCTCCAATGGCCCCCAATTCTTGCAAAAGTCTAACCCCATCAGCGAGTGCAAGTAACCAAACGGGGCTCTGGCACATTTGTAAGTGCAAAGTCGAACTGCTTTTCACATGTGTATACATGTGGTGCACTTAGAGTAAAAGCAGTCGCCTACTTCTACCCACCATGATTATCATGGCCTGTACCACGTGTACTAGGGATAAGCAAAAAAAAAACTAGGAAGGTTAGCATGCTATGCGACTACATAAGCAAACTAACTGTTTGCTTGTGTATCCATTAATGTGTCCATTTAAGCCTTTAAAAAAGTGATTCTTATCTTAGATCTTGCTTTTTAAATACTTATTGGAAAAAAATATATACTTCTCACATCTTTACCATGCCTACAGGACATGCAATAATTGTCCTGGTGTGGAACTAACACGTCTCATGTCCAGCAATGGACACAGCCTTGCAGAAAATGGACAAGAACCCAGAACAGTAGCTTTACACACCCAAGAGGACATTGTGACTGCTGTGATAGAGATGCAGGGATATTTGAAGCTCTTCATTGGACACAACAAATTTACCGTGAGAGACATCTATTGCTAGTCGTAGAACCAAATTCTACACATTGGTTCTTACAAGACCCGTCGTATCACACTGAAAGAAAACGGGAGAAATTTGGCCAAGCCTGAAACACCGCCTGTGTTAAATTTTAAAGTTAGGTTCAGTTTATTTTAAGACTTGCCCAGATCTCCCAAAAGGAGACACAAATTTTAATCTTCAGCAATGTTTCCAAGTAAAAAAAAAAAAAGAAGCTGAAGTAGTAAATCAGATTACCTAAAATAGGATTTCGATGCTTAGAAGGCATGACAGTATTGTTACTTTGGTGCTTAGTTCAAGATGGTCAAATGAGAACCTGGAAGGGACTAGGAATCTTTCTTTGACTCCTCATTATTTTCCTTAGGCATTACAGGCAAACAAGGGGGTAGACAGCGAGCAGCCTTTAAACTTAACGAGGATGCAATGCAGATTCAATGGTCACTCAAAGCCGACTGGCATCACTCTCGCATGTCCATCCCCTCAATTCAGCTAATCTTGGCTCGCACATGGTCTTGAATGGACTGTCCCTGTCAATGACAATGCCGAATCTTCTTTCAGGCATTGTGCTACAGTAGAACCTCCCTGTAAAGAACACCTAATTGCAGAGCTAAAATGTACTTTAGGGAGAGGTGTCCTCTTACCGGAGAGTTGTTAAATTGTAAAAATGGTAATTTTACAAATAAAAACTGTCCTTTGTAGAGAAGTGTCCTCTAGCGTCAGTCCTCTCATGGAGGTTCTACTGTAACAGTATTATTTCATTGTAGTCTCGGAGATTTACAGAATAAAATGTCTGTTGTTGTCTTCCTGGAGTTGATAGCCACACCTGATGGCATATTTTGGTTCAGATATGGCTTTTTACTTTGGCTGCAGATGGTTTAAGTACATATGATCCAAAGAAAGTTTTGTAATAAGTGTTCTATAAAAAGCCCTTAATACTATACAACATTGTATTCCACGTGAATTTAAGCTTACTTGTTCTATCTATTCTGAATAGAATTAAGTCTTATAGCTTTTTAGAAATATCCCGGGTTTCAAAACCTTGGATAACTCTGTACAAAGTTTCAAGGCCTTTTTTTTTCCCAGTAAAGTACACATTGATAGATGATGTTTTTTTAGTGATAATGCTGACATTCATTCCACTTAGAATCTTGGACAAAGTTTGATTGTTGTTCATGTTTTTCCTTTTTTTTTTACCAATCTCTAGGCTCAAGATCTCTCTAAAATTAGGGAGATAA
The DNA here is from genome assembly GCA_030710605.1 of Cordylochernes scorpioides. Lineage (NCBI taxonomy): Eukaryota > Metazoa > Arthropoda > Arachnida > Pseudoscorpiones > Chernetidae > Cordylochernes > Cordylochernes scorpioides. Next base: position 69,032,737 of record CP092873.1, on the reverse strand, counting down.
CCATTGATATACCACAATTTGGATTATAGATACAAGAAAATAAGACCTAATCTAAATAGTGTGTGACATTTTGGTAACAGCATTGTGTTAGCATCATCAGACAAAAGAATAAATGAAAATAAAATATTATTATTATCTAAGATATTATTTTATTCTCATTTATTCATCTGTCTGAAGATGGTAACAACTCTGTTGCAGAAACGTCACACACTATTTATTTATTTGGAGATATCCATTGTTTTAGGTATTTAATCCTATGTTTATTGATTCCTAATTGTCAGAATAGCCCCTTGTAAGATAGTGTGGGTGTCAGCTCCATAGCTCTCTGTTTTTAAATCAAATATTTAATTCAAAGTTTTTTTTTTACTATTTGGATCTTAAAATTGACTGAGGGTAGAATGAATCCAAAACTGATGTTACATACATTTTTTCCAAATCATTTTGTCCTAAATTAAAATTGTGTTTATCTTTTATAAGCTATCTTTACTTTTTTTTCTTCTGTTAATACCTTGAAGACATAAGGTAAGACAAGACCAAATTCAATAAATTATGTTTCACTAACAATGCTGTTGCCAAAACATTGCACGACATAGTATTGAATTTGGTCTTGTTACCTTATGTTTCTAATCTATAATCCAAATTGTGCTGTTTTATTAAACATGGAGAATGAAGGGAAAGGGAAGCAAGATTGGTTCAATAATATCAAGGGATAGTGTCAGGAATATTTGGAGACCAGTTTGAACAGGGTGAAGGGACATTCCATGATGCTATTCTATGATGATGATGATTGGATGACCCTTGATTACTAATCCTAATACAGTAGAACCTCCATGAGAGGACACTCGAGCTAGAGGACACCTCTCTACAAAGGACAGTTTTCATTTGTAAAATTACCATTTTTTTACTATTGAGCAACTCTTCGGTAAGAGCAAACGTCTCCCTAAAGGACACTGGCTCTGTAATTAGGTGTCCTTTACAGGGAGGTTCTACTGTACTAACTTACAATGGAACCTTCCATGAAGGACCATGGCCTGAATACATGGATAGTCCTGAGGTGGTGTTTGTCTCTTATTGGAGTCAGGTCAAGTCCTTTTTGATTTTACACATTCCCACCAGATGGTGTGGCTCATTTGACACTCTTGTAGCATTTACCAGAGGTGGTCTTGCTATCACATGAAATCTCTATGGAAAGTAGACCAATTACCGGACTGGATGAAAACTGACCAGATGAAAGAAAAAGATCAGCTGAGCTCAGGATTTTTTTTTAGTGAACTTGTTTCTGCTTTCCCTCCAAACTTTTTTTTTTTTCATCTGGGCTTGGGACCGGCAAAGGCGAAGTTATTCAGAAACCAAGCTGCAGAAACCCAACCAACTTTTTAAGGTAAAGGGCTTCAAAATACTGAGGAAGGACAAACCTTCAGCAGATAAGAAAGAGGAGGAAAGAGATATCACAGTGAGGTGACACAGTAACAAGCTATCTAAAGTGAAACCAATTGTAAGCAGTAGTGTAGGTGTTTCACATAGTTGGGCTGACATCTTTCAATTAATCTCCTGTTGAACCATTTGTTGGATCCCAGCCAATGACAGATGTTGGCTTTATAGAACTAAGATAAAAAAAGCCTGATAACCTAGAAAAAATTATTCTATAAATGTCGCATGTTATTTACTAGCCGAATGACCCGGCAACGCCCGTGTTTTAATTTAGACACGTGGACCTGTTGGATCATTAACGCCCGTGTTTTAGCCGATTGAATGTTTTTATTCAAATACTATTTGTTACAATTATAAATTGGCGCCTTAAATAAATGCATATATTAGTTAATAACTATAGCCTATGTGCTTTATCTGTCTATGTACTGTTGGCTTCCTTAGGCGTCTCTTACTGGGAAAAAGAAAGAGAGGATTCCATTTAGTTATTAACTAATATATGCATTTATTTAAGGAGCGACCTGCTCCAACACAATAGTTACAAAAACCAAAAAGCGAGTGGGGGGGGGAGCAAAGTCAAAAACAAAGTGTCTCGCGCAGTGGCGGCACCATCGTAGCAAACCAATAGGAGAGCGCCAGCCATTCCAAAAAAAAAGCAAACGGTGACAGAGATGAAGAACGCATGACGCTCGTAACTGTATATAGAATTCTTAAATTTAACTTATTATCCTTACCCAAATAGGCACTCTGTAAAGGCCACATGAGGGTAGCTAGCAGGTAGCAGCAGCATATACTGTTGTTGTTTCTTATCCCCTTGTGCAAAGATTATACGAATTCCATGAGTCCATGCTCCTCGAGCTGTTTTATGATAAGCAGCGGCCTCTCCCAAATGTGGTACCACCTCACCTCTTAATGAATATCACCCTCCTGCACAACCCTGTTGTATCTACACATGTAGAGCCATTTAGCACTTTGTCATTTGTTTACAATGCACTTATTGTAAGTGCAAAGTCAACTGCTTTTCACATGTGTAGACATGTGGTGCCTTTACAGTAAAAGCAGTCTCTAGCTTCTACCCACCATGATTATCATGGCTTGTACCACGTGTACTAACTAGGGATAAGCAAAAAAACAAAAAAACAATGCACTTATGTGGGGTTTTGGAATTGTGAAAGTGAAGCAATACAATCATATTTTAAAACTCCTGTTAAATGTTGGGAGGTTTTGAATTTAAAAGAACTCTTTTCCTCTAAAAAAAAGTTACATTTTCAGAAATTAAGAAAAAAAGCATCTTCTAATCTTGCAACGAAAAGTTGCTGATGGCTTGTGTCATCTGTTGGAATAAAATATCAACTAATTATTCCAGAATTGGACAAATACCCTTTCTTGATTAATCGAGAAAAGCTGATCCTGTACGCCTTTCAGGCTGTTGGTCCTCATCAGCTCGGTGAAAGCTGTACCTCAACAACAAAATAAAAAGCTTGTGTTGTGGCATCCTGAAAAATATTTTATGGTTATTTAGGCCGGAAGGGTGTGAGAACACCAGATTATGTGAATTTTTTACATTTTCAGAAATGTCAGAATAAAATAAAAAAGGTTGATGTTTATAATATCATTTAAAGGTTTCTCTTCTCTCTTATCTCCACTCAATCATATTACGGTAGCAAGCTTGTAGAGCCTGAGATGGTGTCTGCTGGGAGGAGTAGAGCTCATTAAAAGAGATTTGACATCCATAATGATTGGGTGAAGTAGAATGTGTCTGCTTTTGTCATTAATACTGGTAGCACTACTCAGTGGCAAGCTGACTTAGCTCCAATATGAAATGGCCGCCTTTGACATGAAGTACAGATGTCTTGTCCAGCCGCTCCTAACATACAGGCTCATCCTGTATCCCTGGATCAGGAGCCCTTACAGGGTACTATCAGCCAAGCCAGCTGAGCCCAGGTTTTTTTAGCAAGAATGTTGCTGCTTCCCCTCCTTTTTCATCCGGGCTTGGGACCGGCAAAGGCAGATTTACAAGGTTTCTAATTCTCTGTGCTTAGGTGGTCCCCCCACGTTTGGAAAGAGGTTTAATGAAGAGAGGCTTTTTTTGGAATCCAAGAGTAGAGCCGGAATCCACATTTTTGGCAGTTTCATTAGGTGTAGCATTGAAGAGAAGGATTTAGAGGTAATTCTTAAGACCCTATCCTGGTGGTGTTCCTCCTTATTGCCCTAAATGGCATTTTATATCATCTGGCCTGTGTGTGGCCTTTGTGCACTTCCTCTCTCTACCTTCATGTAGTTCTCTCAAGTCTAAAATAAGTTTGTGTGTGATGCCAGTGCCCACCTTAGCCAAATGTCACAATATCTCGGTGAAGTATGCGTGTAAGTGTTCTTTCCCCTTTATTTATTGTGCCACCATACTTTTAGCTTGGTTAAAATATTTCCCTTAAATCATTAAGGATTTTTGAATGGAGGGTCAAGAATGACCACTGGATAACCAAGGATATCAAATGAAAGGTTAAGAATGACCATTAGATAACCAAGGATATCAAATGAAAGGTAAAGAATGACCTCTGGATAACCAAGGATATCAAATGAAAGGTCAAGAATGATCACTGGGTAACCAAGGATATCAAATGAAAGGTTAATATGATCACTGGGTAACCAAGGATATCAAATGAAAGGTTAATATGATCACTGGGTAACCAAGGATATCAAATGAAAGGTCAAGAATGACCTCTGGATAACCAAGGATATCAAATGAAAGGTTAATATGATCACTGGGTAACCAAGGATATCAAATGAAAGGTCAAGAATGACCTCTGGATAACCAAGGATATCAAATGAAAGGTCAAGAATGACCACTGGGTAACCAAGGATATAAAATGAAAGGTAAAGAATGACCACTGGATAACCAAGGATATCAAATGAAAGGTCAAGAATGACCACTGGGTAACCAAGGATATCAAATGAAAGGTTAAGAATGACCACTGGGTAACCAAGGATATCAAATGAAAGGTCAAGAATGACCATTAGATAACCAAGGATATCAAATGAAAGGTTAAGAATGACCACTGGGTAACCAAGGATATCAAATGAAAGGTCAAGAATGACCATTAGATAACCAAGGATATCAAATGAAAGGTCAAGAATGACCATTAGATAACCAAGGATATCAAATGAAAGGTCAAGAATGACCATTAGATAACCAAGGATATCAAATGAAAGGTCAAGAATGACCATTAGATAACCAAGGATATCAAATGAAAGGTCAAGAATGATCACTGGGTGGTAACCAAGGATATCAAATGAAAGGTCAAGAATGACCATTAGATAACCAAGGATATCAAATGAAAGGTTAAGAATGATCACTGGGTAACCAAGGATATCAAATGAAAGGCCAAGAATGATCACTGGATAACCAAGGATATCAAATGAAAGGTCAAGAATGACCACTAGATAACCAAGGATATCAAATGAAAGGTCAAGAATGATCACTGGGTAACCAAGGATATCAAACGAATGGACAAAATATCCACTAAATAGTAAAGAATATCCATTGGTTGGCTCAGAAATCCCCCCCCCCTCCCCCATATGCTCTGGACGGTGGAATCATTAGCTGAATGGTCTCTTAGTAGGCAAAGGTGTTGCCTCAACAGTAAAGTAGTAAACAGTGTTTATAATACAAGAAAATAAGACCTAATCCAAATAATTTAATAGTGTGTGACGTTTCGGCAACAGCATTGTTACCATCATTAGACAAATTTTTTCAGACAATCTTTTGTTTGATGATAGTAACAATGCTGTTGCCAAAACGTCACACACTATTAAATTATTTGGATTAGGTCTTATTTTCTTGTATTATAATCTATATTCCAAATTGTGCTTTATCATAAACAGTGTTTATTTGAGAGTAAAAAATGATTGGTTGAAAATAGCAGCTGAACAGTTGAAAATTGACCCACAGAATGTGATGAAAGGTGTTAATTATAAATGGTTAAAAATTCTCACCCCTAAAGGTAAAGATTTGATTTAACACAAAGCAATAACGCGCCATCTATACATATAAAATGAAAGGATATAAAAGCACGAATGCTTCTTTTATACATAATACAAAATTCTACTGCCCTTACTGCGATGAAAAAATATTCAAAGATTTGAATACCCACAGAATTGTAAAAAGACCAGTGGTTGGTTGGTTAAAAATCCTGCCAGGTATTTGATAGTCAGCCAGACGTGTGTTGGCACACTGCCATTCCCAGTATCCGTGCAATAGGTTCAGCATCATCTTGCTTAGTGGAGTGTGACAGCTAAAATGTGAATCAAACATAAGTGGGATAACCAATGGATATTTAGTGGTCATTCTTGGACTTTCATTTGATTTCCAGTGGTCATCATACAATGGGAACAATGGATAAGAATCACAAGGTGAAAAGACCAAATCCAGATTTAAAAAAAAAACTTACATTTCAGTAACAGCTTTTCACCTTGTGATAAGCATAATCAATCATGATATCAGAAATCTTTTTCAAAAATTACCTAAATATATATATAAAAATATCACCTTAAAGTTTCTCAAAATTATTTTTCCTCCTATAAAATCCACACACAAAACAACACATCACAGAAGGGATTACATAATTTTCATTTCATCAATGAAACAAGTCGTAATAATTATACGAAGAAAAAAAACCTCAAGACTAAACTCCCATTGTAGAACGACATTTGAAAATTATCCCGCATGCGTTTCTTTTGAACGAAAAATCAAAATTTATTTTAAGGAGAAATAAAGACTTATTTCTAGCCTTAAGGATGAAGTATGAAAGAATAAATTGTGAAGAGTAATCCCATACCTGGACACTTTATTTTTCCGTTCATCATTACTCTTCACAATTCATCCTTTCATACTTCATCCCTAAGGTTAGAAATAGTCATTATTTCTCTTTAAAATAAATTTCCTTTTTTCGTTCAAAAGAAACACATGCAGGATAATTTTCATATGTCATTCTACAATTATAAGCCGCATTATATTGTATTATAAACTCCCACGTTGACATGTAGAATTCACACGCCTGTCATCAACACAGTGGGGAGGACTTACTTATTCCTAGCATCTCTGCTGTTCCTCCATGTTGCCTCTAGTGATCACATTGGATCTGATGTGGTTGGGAAATACACTTATTTCAATTATTCTTTTAGTCGCATAGTTTTATCCTCAAATTTTGTTATCACACTATGAATACTAAGCAACATATTGCTCTGCATTAACTTCAGTGTTGATTCACTAACACATTTGCCTCTTCACTAGTGGAAGATTACATAGCCGCAACTCCGTCTTTGCCGGTCCCAAGCCCGGATGAAAAAGGAGGAGGGGGAGCAGTAACAAGCTCACTAAAAAACCTGGGCTCAGCTGGCCGGCTGATAGTACCCTGTAAGGGCTCCTAATCCAGGGATACAGGATGAGCAGCGTTTGTACTTCATGTTAGGAGCGGCTGTTCATGGTGTCTGTTCCTCATGTCAAAGGCGGCCATTTCTTTTGGAGCTAAGTCGGCCTGCCACTGAGTAGTGCTCCCAGTCTTGATGACAAAGGCAGACGCATACTACTTCACCCAGTCATGATGGTTGTCAAGCTTTACAAGCTTGATACCATAATTTGATTGAGTGGAGATAAGAAAGAAGAAGACATAGCCGCCATGTGAACATTGTCTTATATCTCAACTATTAAATCACATTTAACATGGACCCAGAGCAGCAGCTTTACACACCCAAGATTGTGGACATTGCTGCTGCTGTGATAGATATGCATGGGGACATCTGAGGCTCTTCATTGGACACAACAACAATACAGTATACACACCCAAGATAGTGGACATTGCTGCTGCTGTGATAGAGATGCATGGGGACATCTGAGGCTCTTCATTGGACACGACAACAATAACAATAAAGTATACACACCCAAGATAATGGACATTGCTGCTGCTGCTGTGATAGAGATGCATGGAGACATCTGAGGCTCTTCATTGGACATGACAACAATAACAATACAGTATACACACCCAAGATAGTGGACATTGCTGCTGCTGTGATAGAGATGCATGGAGACATCTGAGGCTCTTTGGACATGACAACAACAATAATAAATCACATCATATTGACTTTATTGACTCATCCATTGATAGTTCTACTCATCCCCAGCTGACACCATCAAAAAACTCAAGCTCTCAGGTTTGATATCCTAATATGATTGAGTGAAGAAGACAACTGAGAGGAATCCTGTCCGAGGGGAGACTAATGTTGCCTACAACATTCACACGAAGAAGGAAATCACATCTACAAATCTGCGTGTGGGTCTAAATATAATTATATCGTACCAACAACAAAAATAAAATAATGCTGTATACCAAAATCAAGGGTAAACATTTACTCCCCCTTTATGGTCATTCATGTACTCCAACGCTTTCAATGTATTCCTACTTAGTAACAATGGGCCAGCCGGGATGTGAAAGCAGCACTCTTTTATAACAACTATTTGGATCATTTTTTTTATTGCACTGCCTAAAAAGCCACAAAAATAATGTTCCTGGATGAGATGTAAAATAATGGGTTACCATTTATAAATAAGCACTGCCAATCTAACAGCTGCATCTGAATCCATTACAGGGTTGACAGCAGAGTTGTTGTGTTGTTTCTTTTCTCCTTGTGTAAAGATTACACGAATTCCATGCTGATCTCATGGAATGGGGTGTAAAGATGCAGCTTTCGTTGATCATGGCACCATGATCCAAGCACACTTTGGTCTGACTTTGCCTGTAGAGAGCAGAGTTGTTCTCTATACTAGGAGTGACTTCATCTGAGACTGCCACAAGTTTGGACTTCAGATTCAACTGTACCTTTACCTATCATGGGGGGGAAGTGACCTAAATTTCAGGTAGTGCCTGAATGAAAGAGATGTCACCATATGTGGGAATCCCACCAGTCTAACTGTCTAATATGTTTGCAGTGACATCAAATCTCCCCTCCACATCCCTCCATCACCCCTCCACATGAGCTCCACCAATGGCTACCTCAAGCTGCCTCCGTCCTCCGACTTTGCCGACCTGGCTAAAGGCTCTTTCCTGGATAACTTCCGTCTCTTTCCTGAAATTGATGAAGTGAGTACCGGTATCCCCACCTGTAGATATTTCATTGACCTCTCTTTCTGAGATATGGCACTACCTGAAATTTAGGCCACTTCCCCCCATAATAGGTAAATATACATCTGCAGTTGAATCATAGAATCTGAAGCCCAAACTTGTGGCAGACTCAGTTTCAGGAGGAAGGGATTCTAAAAGGTTACTGTTACAGCATCCAACTTATCCAACCAGCAATACTGGTGATTTTTGCCTTATAACTTTCCCTGATACTAAGGATCTATACATGTTTTTGAGGTTGTTTCTCTTGGGAGGTTGGTTGTACTGTAATGTCCATGATAATCATGGTTTACGACTGGTTATACTCTTGAGTACATCACATACATGTGAAAAGCCATTAACTTTGAGTTGCCATCTCTGAGAGACCATCTCTAGACAATAGAAGCATGAAGGAATGTTGTGACCCATGGTGGTCTGTGCCATATCAAACTATGTATCAGAGTAGGTCATCATTTGTTGGTGACCATCAATTTTGAGCCAGTTCATTGGAGGTCTTCCTCTCTTCAATCTTTCCCAATCTTTAATTCATTTGCACTCACTATGTATCTGAAGTAGGTCAGCCTTTGTTTGCCTATTTGGGATTCTAGGGATCTACCAGGATTAATTTCATTTAAGATTGAAATATTTGTCCTTTTATCTGTCTAAAGCACTTTCTCCATGTTCACAGTTCAAAAGCTTCAATTCTTTTTCTTTCTTCTTTTCTGAAAGTACAGCTCTCACATTCATAAGTGACCACAGAGAATACCATTGCCTCTACAATTCTCTTCTTTGTCTGGAGAGCCTTTATCTTTCATATTCTTATCCAATTTCATCATGTCCCTTCCTATATAGGTAATCTTCTTTCTACTTCCTCTAAGCATCCTCCCATCTCATCAATCCTGGGTCCTAAGGATATGAAATGATCAACTTTATAAATTTTTGATAAGGCACAATTTGGATTATAGATTATAAACACAAGGTAATAAGACCAAATAAATAAATAGTGTGTGACGTTTCAGTAAAAGCATTGTTACCTTCTTCAGATCTCCAGTACTTTTGTCTGAAGATGGTAACAATGCTATTACCGAAACGTTACACACAAATTATTTATTTGGATTTGGTCTTGTTACCTTGTGTTTATAAATTTTTCTTGTTAAATTTCAAAGCTATTTGTCCGTAGGTATAATTTTGATCTTGTACTAAACACAAGGTAATAAGACCAAATCAAAATAAATAAAAAGTGAGTGACGTTTCGGTAACAATGCTGTTACCAAAACGTCACACACTATTTATTTATTTGGATTTGGTCTTATTACCTTGTGTTTATAATCTATAATACAAATTGCGCCTTACGATCTTGTACTAAGATATTTATTTTTCATCCAAATTTTTTTCACTTTCTTCTCTTACTTTTTAAATTATCTGCTTCTCTGCTTTCTGCTTACAGTGTAGTGTCAGCAAAGATTGTTTATTCAGAGTCCTCCAAAGTGCACACCGATATCTGTTTTATCAAGATGAACCAATCTCATAATATGTAGAGGTTGAGGAGATAATATACTCCTTTTGGTGTCTTGGACCACTTAATCACATAGGAACTTCGAAATGGCTAATTGGATTCTTTACAAGCAAAACATCAATGAAGACTTTGGAATAGCGCACGCACCCACCGGAATAAAAGATCTTGAACAAAATTTAAATTTGATAAGGCACAATTTATTTATTTGGATTTGGTCTTATTACTTTGTTGAAAATTTGATTTCTTTTAAAAACACCATCATTAAAGCAGCCAAAGTTTCAATACCAAGAGGTAATATTAAGAAATGGATTCCAAATTATACACACCAGGCAAAAGAGATTTAAACACTATAACTAAAAGAAATGAACTACAATGCACCCAAAACCAAACAAATTGTAGAACTGAAAAGGAAAAAATGGAAACAAACTTGTGAAAGCCTGAACCCAAGAAACCCAAATACAAAATTTTGGCATTTGGCAATACAAATTGACAGAGCCCAGCCACAAACTGAAAACACAAATATGATTAAGAATATGGATGGTACCCCAGCAACTAATGACAAAAATGCTGCTAATCTTTTAGGTAATTCATATCAAATAAGTAGTAAAATCAAATCTGAAATAAAAGATGAGAAAATTGAAAAAAATGCCCAAAATATTATTCACGACTAAAAATGTCACCAGCACTCACAAATATTTTCCATGAAAAAAATCAATATGAAAGAGCTAGATTATGCATAAAAAAAACACTGACCTAAACAAGACTCCTGGGCCAGATGGAATCCATGGCCAAATGATATCAAACTTGGTCAAAAATGACAAAGAAAGACTTATTAGAAAATTGCCTCAAGACTGGAAAACTGCAACAATAATTCCTATTCAACAATATGACAAATCTGATGATGACCCAAAAACTAACTGGCATATCTCCCTCAGAAATATTTTCTGCAAATTAATGGAAAAAATTATACTCAGACTACTCACCTACCACCTCGACACAAGAAATCTCTTACCAGAAGAACAATATGGATTTAGGAAAGGACATGAGACAATAGACAAACTATTATTTTTCACACAAAAAGTAAAAAATGCACAAAACAGAACACCAACTAACCACACCATAGCTGCTTTTTTTTAGACCTTGCACAAGCTTTTGACAAGAGTATGGAAAAACAAGTTAATTATAAAATTATACAAACATTTCAAAATTGATGGAAAGCTATCACTTGGATAAATGATTTCCTTAAAAATAGCTACATCAGGGTCAAATATAATGTTACTCAATCTGAAACCTTCAAATTGTACCAAGGATTACCACAAGGTTCAGTCCTTAGCCCAACTCTCTTCACCCTATTTATTGCAGGCATAGAAGAAAAAATTTCACATAAAACCAATATTGGACTTTTTGCTGATGACATTATTCTATGGAGCAGCAACACAAACTGGAAAAAATCTGAAAATGATTTAGACAAAACTCTTCTCTGCCTAGAAAAATTTTCTAATAAGCCTAAATTATATAATTTAACCCCCAAAAATATGAAACCTGTCTTTTTACTACCAATAAGAAACTATACAAAATAAGACCAAAAATTATTCTGAAAGAACAACAATTAAAATATAATAAACATCCTAAATATCTCGGCTACACCCTGGATCCGGAAATTAACTCAGGTAAACATATTGAAGGAGTTATTAGAAAAGGAAGAGACCGACTAAAAATCCTGAAATATTTCAGGAAGAGAGTGGGGAGCCAATGCAACCACACTAAAATTAACTTACACATCTCTAATTAAACCTATCCTGGAATATGGATATCAAATCTATGGTACAGCTTCGGAAACAAATCTAAAATCACTAGAAAGGATACAACTAAGCACAGCTAGAATTATTACAGGTCTTTGAAATACCTGCCCTCATTGTACTTTACATATTGTGTTTTTATATTACATTATGCTCTTAAAGGATAGAACAAGCTACAATCTGCCAAAATATATAAACAAGATCAAGAGTAATGGAAACAAACAGAACTTCCAATTACATACTTAATTTGGGAATCCAATCTAAAACTCAAAAAAGAAGGCCCTCTCCACCTGGCCAAAAGAAATGGATTTTTAAAATATACAGTAGAAAAAAAATATTTGGCAGAAAAAACACAAACACAAATACAAAATTAATGCCACTTTAAATGATCAACAAATCAACTAATCAACAAACAATACCAAAATCCAGAATACTTAAAACAATTATCATTAGAAATAATTAATAACATTCCTAAAAAAATGCAATAACTATCTATACCGATGGTAGCAGAGACGAGCTAGGACACACTGGCAGTGGCTGTCTCATCAAAATCACAAATGGCATTGAAAAAAATAAACAAAAGAAACCCAGATTTTTGCTCAATCTTCAGACCAGAATATATAGCCATCTATGAAGCCTTAAAATACATCAGAAATACTAATTTTCAAGATATCTGGATCCTTACTGATAGTAGAAGTGCCATACAACACTTGAGTCACACAGGGGAACTTAAAGACAAAGTAAGTAGGAACATAATTGGTTATCTCCAAAAACTCTCAAAACCTCAAATATTTATCTTCACTGGATACCCTCCACATGCTGTTGTCCTACTAGTAGGTTCTTTTGTGAAGCCATTTCCAACTAAAAGACAAGTGAGTGCTCTCTTCTATAAAGACTTATCCTGGTCTTCTACTAACTTAACCCCACTAGGGTGTTGTCTCTAACTCGAGGAGCATGTACTCATGTAATCTTTCCACAAGGGGATAAGAAACAACAATAGGGTGATAAGGCACAATTTGGATATTGATTATAAACGCAAGGTAATAAGACCAAATTCAAATAATAAATAGTGTGTGACGTTCAGCACTTTTGTCTGAAGATTGTAACAACGCTGTTAACGTCACCCTCTATTTATTTATTTGGATTTGGTCTTATTACCTTGTGTTTTAACAACAACAGGGTATTGTCCAACCTCCGCCATCCGGAGTAGCCAGATTTTACCTTCCTATTATAAAGTAAAGCTCCTCCATCAATTTGGAGGACAAGTTCACCTCTCAGTACTGGACCTTGTTGTTGTTTCTTTTTCCCTTGTGTAAAGATTACATGAATTCCATGAGCCTGATCTCATGGAATGGGGTGTAGGGGTGCAGCTTTCATTAATCATGGCACCATGATCCAGGCACACTTTGGTGAAAATCTGACTTTGCCTGTATTTTGAGGCCGTTCCTAACATGGAAGCAGACACCTTTGCTGTGGACTCTAACATGAGTACAGACACAGATCCTCCCATATCCCTTGCTGAGGTCCAGCAACAGGGTCAGTTGAACTCACGATTTTTAAAGAGGTCTTTCTCCTCTCTTCTAACAATGCTGTTGTTGGTCCGCAACTGCTTATTCACCAGTTATTCTGCTTGTTTCGCAGTTGGCCTTCATATCTGAAGGTTGTTCCCCTATCCGCCACCTCACCCTGTAGCAGTCAGCTCTGCTAAGGGAGTACAGGACCTAGTGATGTGGTAACCCCCCGTGTGTGGTGTAGAAAATCCCCCCCAAGCTCATGGAGCTGGATGGCTCCCCACCACCGAGTCCAGAGCACCACCAACGGACTGTCTTCACCTCTCTGGAGAACTCTGAAATAAAGCAGGAACCATCCTCTGCGGATATACCACCGGTCCCTCCTAGTGTGAGTCCCATTTCTCTTTTATAATGAATGAAGAAGACGTTAAGACGCGAATGTTTCTTTTCACAAATAAATCAAACAGTCTCTAACTACCTCCATGTTTTTTTGTCTGTTATGGGAGACTTGTTGTGTGGCCTGTTCCAGCTGACTCTGTCTGTACAGCCTCAAGAGGAAGTGCCAGTGAAGAAGCGGCGGCGGCGCCGACGTAAAGAGAAGAAGGACAAGGACAAGCCCAAGAAATCTCCCTCTGCCTACATCCTGTGGTTGACTGAGGCGCGCAAGGGCCGGGTCAACTCCAACATCTCCGCAGCGGAGCTCACACGGGTGCTGGCCGAGGAATGGAAGACTCTGGAGGATAAGTCGGTGAGCCCCAATATTTTATCAGTTTATATATATAGAACACCTCATGTGATATACCACCTTGAAACCTAGATGTAGTAAGCAGAGAGTTTACTGATAATTGCAGACCTTTGGGACAAATGCTGGGGAAAGGTGGTCCTGGATGGGCTAGGTCAGCACACATCAGTCTCAATTACATGATATCACCAGTCGGTAGTCGTAGCATAGCAATGTCAATTTGCATATTCCATTTTCTCCGCCTATTTCGAATAAAACTTTCGAACATCGATAAAACAGCCAGCCTACCAAGCAGCAGCCTTTTGTTGATAGCAGAGTCATCAAAACATGGGGGTTAGAAATAATCACACTCATGGACAAAACTTAAGGAAGTGAAAAGTCTGATATCGTGGGTCGTCTATTTTTTTTTTTTTAAGAAGACGAGGTAATTTTGTTCACACTTGGTTATCTCATGTGTCTTCAATAAAGGTTACTGCATATCAAATATCTTTCAGAGTTATTATCTGAATCCTGATATACCTGCTTACAAGGTTCAACTTTTAAGTTTTGTCCATGAGTGTATCTGTGTTTCTTATCCCCTTGTGTAAAGTTATTACCCAAATTCCATGAGTTCATGCTCCTCGAGCTGTTTTATAATAAGCAGCAGCCTCTCCCAAAGGTCCTGTTTACTGCATCTAAACTGTGTTGATGTCACACTTCTATCTACATGCTGCTACTGATATGTCATCGTAGGTCTTTTTGGTAAAGAATTTTTTTAAATGCTAGTACTGACCCTGGCACCACTCACTGTTGTTGAAGTTGGGGGAGTTGTCCAGAAATGGCACGAGGAGGCGGACAGGTTAAAAAAGAAGTACTTGGAAGAAAGGGAAAGGTACAAGCAGAAAATGCAAATAAGGTAAGTTCCATCCATCACTTCTGGTTGAAACAAATTGGAAAAAAGGTAGTTAAAAGTATGGAAGCCTTTTTTCACAATGTATTTTTTATTTTATTTATTTGAACTACAAGATCCTTTTTTTTTTCTTACTTGAAAGTTTTCATTTAAAAAAAAAGATACCCATTGTGAAAGAAATGTTATAAGTTGACTACCTTCCCAACCTTTACAAACTTGTCTAACAACCAATCTATTTAAGAAGAAACGCAGGTTGAGAAGCTCTTCTATCTCCCTGACCAGTGTTTCTTCTATAGTGAATATGGAGTTGTCTGTTGTATACTCTGGTAAAACAACCTATGTAGAATATATAACTGCCTAGTACCTAAAACCTCTGTTACATAGCAACTGGTGCTTATGTTACTCTTGAGTGGCTTAGCATGTTGTGTAACCATTCCAATTTTGCTAATGTAATGGCAAGTATACAGAACAGAATCTTTTAAGTTTTCTGACATTGATTAATTTCATCTCCATTTTCTGGTAATTATTTTTATACAAAAGGAAATAAAATTGGCATCCTGGCTTGTCTTTCCTTATTTTTCTATGTGATTGTCAAATTTGGCAATAAATAGCTGATGGACAGAGAGACTTGGGTCACAGGATCTATCTATCCTAATTATGAGGAAGTAGACTTTACTGGGTATGTAAATAGGGAGGTATATGTGGATATATGGGTGTGTGGACATCTGTATAGTATTTCTTTTATTTTTAATAGAGTGTGCGCGAGGCTTTCATTAAA
Source organism: Cordylochernes scorpioides (assembly GCA_030710605.1). NCBI lineage: Eukaryota > Metazoa > Arthropoda > Arachnida > Pseudoscorpiones > Chernetidae > Cordylochernes > Cordylochernes scorpioides. Next base: position 69,016,923 of record CP092873.1, on the reverse strand, counting down.
ATTTTCAATGCTTGAGATACACACAAAGGGATAGAAAAAGACCTAATCAATAAACTTACATTTTGGTAACAATGCTGTAATGCTGGATTTCTAATCTATACTCCAAATTGTGATAGAAGAATTTGTTAATTCAATGTATTTGTTTTATCAATTTGGATTATAGATACATGAAAATAAGACCTAATCTAAATAAATTGATAGTGTGTAGCATTTCAGTAACAACGCTGTTACCGAAATGTAACACGCTATTAATTTATTTGGATTAGGTCTTATTTTCTTATATGAATGTATTTATATTACTACTTGAATTTTTTATTTTACAGATCCAAGTACGCTTTTTAAATATAATTCAATTAAATGGATCACTTTTGGAAAACTTAAATTCAGTGTATCACAATGTGTCTATCTAAGCAGAGAAACAATAAAAATAGTCGCTGGCTGTATAAAGGTTTTTGATATTTATGTCTTTTAATTCTTAAAAAGTTATCATCTCTATTGCACGTAGTACAGGCCATGGTGGGTAGTAGTTGTTTACCGTTGTGCACCACATGCCTACTACACATTTTAAAAACCAGTTCAACTTTTGCACTTACAAATTTTCCAGAGCCCCGTTTAGTTACTTGAGCTACTGGTGGGGTTGGACTTTCACAAGAATCAGGGGCCTTTGGAGCATTTTTTTTTTAATCATAAAAAAAAGTTTCCAATGCGAGATTCCCGATTGTAGAGGAAGAAAACCAATGATTTTGACCACTCGTGCACCGACCCTCATGTTATTTAATAAAGGGGAATGTATGTCTTATTATGCTCCACTGTGTCAGAATTGAGGAGGCCATCAACAGCGGGATCCTCCAGCCCAACCAATCTGACAACCTCTACACCCTCAGCAAGAAGCTCATCAGCAGAGATGTAAGCCCTTGTTGTTGAAGTCTTCTCTCCACACTTGGTGAAGTAGAATGCCTTTGTCATTAAGACTGGGAGCACTACTCAGTGACAGGCCGACTTAGCTCCAAAATAAATGGCCGCCTCTGACATGAGGAACAGACACCATGTGCAGCCGCTCCTAACATGGAGTACAAACACTGCTCATCCTGTATCCCTGGATTAGGAGCCCTTACAGGGTACTATCAGCCGGGCCAGCTGAGCCCAGGTTTTTTAGTGAGCTTGTTACTGCTCCCCCTCCTCCTTTTTTTCATCTGGGCTTGGGACCGGCAAAGGCGGAGTTGTTGAATTAAACCTCTGTGACAACGCTACTTTGATTTTTCAAATGTAACATGAGCTAACAAGACATTGTTTCGGTAAGAGCATTTTTTTTGCTTATCCCTAGTATACCTGGTACAGGCCATGATAATCATAGTAAGCGACTGCTTTTACTGTAAGTGCACCACATGTCTGCACATGTGAAAAGTAGTTTGACTTTTACACTTATAAATGTGCCAGAGCCCCGCTTGGTTACTTGTACTCGCTGGTGGGGGTTGGACTTTTGCAAGAATCAGGGGCCATTGAAGCATTTTTTTTTTTTTTTTTTGGTAAGAGTGCTTTTGGTTCATTCAGTACTTTTGTACCATTACCAAAACATCATCATATATATGATAACCCATGAGAGGACATTCCCGCTAGAGGATACCTCTCTACAAAGAATAGTTTTTCACTGTCAAAATGATTTTTTTACTAATTAGCAAAAAATCTCGCGTAAGAAGATATATCACTCCCTAATGAACACTAGGGCTCTTCACTTAGGTGTTGTCCTTTAGAGAGAGAGAGAAGTTCTACTGTATTCTCTAAAACAGCATCAATATAGCAACTATAGGTAGAGCTAAACCCATTGGATATATATATATAAAACAGATTATAATTTCATACATAAAAATAGAACAATGCATTGAGAAACGTCAATGTATTTTCCAAAATAGTTGATTCAATTCATTCAGCCCATTTTGCCATTCTCCTGTGTTGGATGATGTTCCTTGCAGAGAGGAAGGTGAGTGGTCAGCCATATAAAATTATGAGTCTTCTAAATAAATCCATCCAACATAAATATAGGCACTTTTTAATTAATATACCTTGCATATTAATGTATCTCAGACACAGAGTATATATATAATTTACTGTGTTGTTTGCAGAGCTACGATGAGATGGCGGACCCCAAGAAACAAAGGTTTACAGAACAGATCCGATCCCTCTCCCCATCTTATTACAGGTAACAACACTCAGCTGCCACTGGGCTGGCCGGACTAACAGGGGTGTGTGTGTGCAGCTACTTTGCTGAAGACAACGAGGTGTCCTCACTCTCAGAAAACGAGGACTGGGTCCTCACCAAGGCCCAGAAGAAGAGGAAGGATAAGGCGAAGCAGTTGCTATTGGTTGGTTTCTTCCTCCTAATTTTTAAAATAAAATCTCCTGATTTTGCAACTGAATTCTGCTGATGTACCAAAAAGGGCACCTCTCCCTTTAATTGTGCATCAGAACAATGGCACTGTGCTTCACCCTGGTAAACTGATTTGATAATAATGAATGGAACTGCTACTCTTTTTGTGTTGTTTTTCTTGCTTCCCTCTTTCTTGTTTTTTTCTTCTTTTTCTTCTGTCTATATTGTTATTTCCTTTGTCTCACTGCTTTGTTCTTAGGCATACCTCTGGTGAATCCTGTATAGGGTCAGTGACCCTAAATAAAGGCTTTTTGTTGTTGTTGTAATAATGAATGAATACCAGACTTCTGCCATCTATAAAACAATGGGAGAGGCCACTGCTTATTAAAAAGATCGAGGAGCATTGAGTCATGGTATTTATGTAATCTTTGCACAGGGGATAAGAGGGAAACAACAACATAAAACAATATGTATCCATTGACAGAGTTGTGGACAATATTCTTATATCAAAGTAGCCAACATCTCTCTCCAAAGGGCAACACCTAGAGCCAAAGTCTCCTTTAAGGAGAGGTACCCTCTTTCTGGAAAGCAGCTAATTAGTAAAAATGGGATAGCAATGAAAACTGTCCTCCGTAGAGGTGTCCTTTCATGGAGCTTCTATTTTAATGTGGGTTAATCTCCAAAGTGTTTTATGGAGAAAAACAAGGGATCTATAAATGAAGAAAATATGTTCCTTAACCCCTCATTGTATACCCCACTCAAGGGATACGGAGAAGCTGCGTCTGTACTCATGTTAGAGTCGGCAGCAAAGGCGTCTGCTTCCATGTTGGGAACTGCCAGGCAAAGTCAGACTTTCACCAAATTGTGCCATGATCAACGAAAGCTACACCCCATTCCATGAGATCACTCACTGAATTGGGGGTCGGTGGAAGGCTGGTTAAACCGTTTGGTTTTGACCACTACGACCCGGGTTTGATTCCCGCATTGGGCACTTTTTCTGATTAAAAAAAATATATATGCTCCAATGGCCATCGATTCTTGCAAAAGTCCAACCCCACCAGCGAGTGCAAGTAACCAAACGGGGCTCTGGCACATTTGTAAGTGCAAAGTCGAACTGCTTTTCACATGTGTAGACATGTGGTGCGCTTACAGTAAAAGCAGTCGCTAACTACCCACCATGATTATCATGGCCTGTACCACGTGTACTAGGGATAATTAAAAAAAAAACTCATTGAATTTGTGCAATCTTTACACAAAGGGATAAGCCACATGACCTACCAGGCTGACATTGTTGTCTGTGTGAGCAGCAGAAGAAGAAGAAGCTGAGGAAGAAGCGGGACAAGCTGAAGCCCAAGAAGCCCCCGTCCTCCTACCTGCTGTACCTAAGTGAGCTACGGCCCCAGCTGGCCCAGCAGTTCCCACAGCTGCCCATGACAGAGATCACTGCCAAGATCAGCGAGCTCTGGAATGCCTGCCAGGATAGAGAGGTCTGTATATACTTCTTCACACTTTCTTAATTCTTCTGTCTCAAGACTTCCTTGTCCTCCCACACATATTTAGGATCACTTAGACAATTGGTTATCTGGAAGTGATGCAAACTTTCAAGCAAATTTTCTCTTCTTTAGGCTTATAACAAATGTGACAGGAGAAAACTTTCCCCATGTCCTCAACCAAGTAGCTCTAATTTGCCTTATTGCACACAGCTTTTTTTTATAAAGATATTTCCAATATACACTCATGGACAAAACTTAAGGAAGTTGTACCTTTTAGTATGTATATCAGGATTCAGACAATAACTCTGAAAGATATTACAGTCACCTTCATTGAAAACACACGAGATAAGTGTGAACAAAATTGCCTCTTTCTCCTTTAAAAAAAAAAAAAAAAATAGATGATTGGCAACATCAAAGACTTTCAACTTCCTTAAGTTTTGTCCATGAGTGTCAAGAATTTTTGTAAACCTCCCATGATGAATATGCTAATGAAATGCTTATGAAATGGATTAAATTTTAGAGTTTAAAATATTGAGATTATTTTAGGGAGTAGTTTTATTTTAAACAAATTTCATATTTTTTTGAGCATTCAGATATAAAAATATATTGGACATATAATATTTTTTGAGATTCCTATTTAGTGTAGTCTTTTTTTTTTAAATACAGTATAACCTCGTTAATTCGACACATGCAAATTTGACACTCTACCTTAATTCGACCATATTCTGATGTCCCGACCTCCAGCCTATCCAATAACAAACCGTAATTCGACAGTATCGATAATACGACAGTTCCGATAGTTCGACCATTTTAAAATTTGAATTTTGACAGATGAATGTTTTTTTACATACAACTTTACAGCTAAAGTGATATTACGGCGGCGCCGATAGAATATCGACACACACTTTTGGTTTCAGTTTAAGTTTCACTTTGCAGTCCCGTTGCGCAATGTCGCGAGTGTTATTGTTTTGTTTGTTTTTTTAACGCTGGAATTTAGGCTTCGTGCGCTAATTAATATTATTTTCTTTTTAATTTTCAGCATTAAAATATTTTAGTTATTTTAAAATTTACAAATAATTTCCTTTTAAATAAATAAATCTTCATAAAATACAAGGTGCATTCATTAATTTCCAGGACTGCTCTGTATCTTTGAAAAAATAAAACATAAAAAAACTAATTTAATATTTTTCAAAATATGCCCCTCCTGCCTCAATACACCGGTTCCATCTTTTTTTCCAATTGTCGAAGCAGGAGATAAAATCACTTTTTGAGAGGTTCCTCAAGGTTGCCTTCGATTCAGCTTGTATCATATCAACGTTGTCAAATTTCCTTCCTTTTAACTTCATTTTCAATGTAGGATAGAGGAAAAAGTCATTGGGGGCTAAGTCGGGGGAATAGGGTTGATGAGGGATCTGTATGGTTGAATGCTTGGCCAAGAACTGCAAAACAACATGGGCTGTGTGCGGCCGCGCATTTTTGACGTGAAGTATCCAGTCATTGTTTTGCCATCTTTCAGGTCTTTTAAGGCGCACTGCCTACCTTAATCAAGAGGTTTATTTGGTTTATATGTTGGTTTCCGGGTCATACTGATACACCCATGTCTCATCCCCGGTAATGATTTTTTGCATCCATTCTGGATCGGTCCGAGTCATTTCAACCATGTTTTTGCAGACATCCATTCTAACCTCCTTTTGTTCCTCTGTTAGAATCCGGGGAACAAATTTTGAAGATGTCCGGATCATGTCCAAATCTTTTGTTACTATTTGATGACACAGTCCTACAGATAGTTCAGTCTCTGAAGATAAGTCTTTAATAGAAATTCTTCTTATAGATTTAATTAATTCCTTTATATTGAGCTTGTTTTCCTCGCAACGTAATGATCTTGGACGCCCAGTATGCTGATCATCGTTTACCTTTTCCTAACCTTTTAGGAAGCGTGAAAACCATTCAAAAGTTCTTGAACGGGATAAAGCTGCATCGCCAAAAGCTTTTTTAATCAATTCATACGTCTCAGTAGCACTTTTTTCAATTTAAAACAAAACTTAATGCAGATTCTCTGCTCTTCAAAAATATGGCCATTTTAAAATTAGAAATACCAACCTTACAAGGAAGTTGTTTTGTTATATTTTTAGATCGGCGCGTGCGCCACGAGACTCGTGCTTTCAGTCAGGTGTGGTCGAATGTCCAATATTTAACTCTGTATAAAATTTTTTTTTTATCTTTTTTATTTATTTTATTTTTCAACTAGTCCTGGAAATTAATGAACGCACCTTGTATGTAGCCACAATGATTATAACAACATCTTATTTCAATATTCCATTTCTGTGTTATTATAAAAGATTTAAACACAAGATTAATAACACCTGCAGCAACAGCAGATGCCTTTAATACAATAAAAACACTTTGTTATTTAAAACACATTCCAGAGGAAGAAAGACATGCATGTTTTTTTAAAATAGACCATCTGGAATACATCCTGAATAGGATTTCAGTGCAAAAACAGACATCTCTCTATAAAGGAATTTTTAAAAAGATCTTCATGATTATTTTTAAATTTTATTTCCCTTTTTTATTTCCTTTTAACTGCTATATTCTTCAATTAAAATAAATTATTTATGTTTCAAAAATATGTATTATTACTATTTTGTCCCTGATACTAAAAGTTAATCATGAAAAGTACATACAATGGTTTAAATTAATGATATTAAGCAATTTTTAAAAAATATTATTTTAGTGAGTTAGATGATTAGCTAATCATCTAACCTTAATTCAACACTTCCTTTAATTCAACCGAAAGCTCTGATCCCTTGGGGTGTTGAATTAAAGAGGTTTGACTGTACATTAAATTCTTTAAAAATATGTATTTCTCTATCAAAAATAGAGGTTGTCTGGTCCTATTCATAATAAATTGACACATTTCGACAAACGAGCTGATCCCCCCCCCCCCCCTTTTTTTTTTTTCTTTTTTTTAATTATTATTATCTTCCTAGTATACATGTAGTACAGGCCATGATAATCATGGTGGGTTGTAGTTGGGAGTGTAGAATGAATGTGATTTACTAAAATATGTTGATTCTCTGACTGTTCCAATATACATTTTTGATAAAGTAATCATACTAATGTATAATGTAATACTGGCCTCCCATGCTTACCCCTCTGTACCTGGCCTCTGGTGCAGTGGACATTGTTGGGAGGTACTGTAAACCCTCTACACGGTCGTAACAAGTCTTGTTCTAGTAGACTTGATGCTGTAACCAGGAGGGACACTCCCCCTTTTAAAATCCTGAGTTCAACTGACCCGGTTGATGGTCCTCAACAAGGGTTCCACTCCAGGAATACGGAGGAGCTGTGTCCGTAACTCATGTTAGAGTGCAGCAAAGGCTTCCATGTTAGGAACAGCCTCAAACTACAGGCAAAGTCAGACTTTCATCAAAGTGTGCCTGGATCATGGTGCCATGATCAACAAAAGCTGCACCCCTATACCCCATTCCATGAGATCATGAACTCATGGGATTTGTGTAATCTTTACACAAGGGGATAAGAAACAACAACAACAACATGATGTAATACTGACTGATGTTTGGGCTGTGAAACATCTTACTGATTGTTATCATACTCTATATACAATTTTGTAATGAAAACATCCTGGTATTTTTTTATTTTTTGAATAAAATTGTCTTCTACTCCCCTTGAAAATTATATCGGGAGGACTTGGCTCATCAAGGGTGAACCTTCACAGCCATTCTACCAATTTAATCCACCAGACCGCTCTGCTATTGTATTGGGCTGTTCTGCCTATACACCTACCTGCACTTGGAAGGATTTCTTGGTTTAAAGTATTTAATGATTATATGGAACTAAGCTTTGAGAACAGTAGAAATATATATATAGATGTGGGAGTAGTTATATTGTTTTATTCATGATTCTCAGAATTTTATAATCATCTCTCTCTCAGCTTGCACACTTACGATCAATAACTAAGGTTTTTTTTTTTTTTTTTTGCTTATCCCTAGTACACGTGGTACAGGCCATGATAATCATGGTGGGTAGTTAGCGGCTGCTTTTACTGTAAGTGCACCACATGTCTACACATGTGAAAAACAGTTTGACTTTGCACTTACAAATATGCCAGAACCCCGTTTGGTTAATTGCACTTGCTGGTGGGGTAAGACTTGCAAGAATCGGGGGGCCATTGGAAAATTTTTTTTTTTATCAGAAAAAAGTGCCCAATACAGGAATCGAACCTGGGTCATAGCGGTCGAAAACCAACGGTCTAGACCGTCCTTCCACCGACCCCCAATAAATAGGCTTAATTATTGGGGGTCTGGAAGTGCTGTTTCAATACAAAGTGACCACAATGAAAGTTGTTTGTCGGTGGAGGAGTGGTTTAAACTGACCATTTCTGACAGCCATGACCCAGGATAGAATAATGAATTTCTGAAAAGATAAAAACCTACAATAGCGTCCTGATTCTTTCAAAAGTCCAATCCCATTAGTCTTCTTCTTTCTTATCTCCACACTGGGTGAAGTAGAATGCATCTGCCTTTGTCATTAAAACTGGGAGCACTAATCAGTGGCAAGGCCGACTTTGCTCCAAAAGAAATGACCGCCTCTGACATGAGGAACAAACGTCATGTGCAGCTGCTCCTAACATGTAGTACAAACGCTGCTCATCCTGTATCCCTGGATCAGGAGACCTTACAGGGTACTATCTGCCGGGCCAGCTGAACCCAGGTATTTTAGTGAGCTTGTTACTGCTCCCCCTCTCCTCCTTTTTCATCCGGGCTTGGGACCGGCAAGGGCGGAGTTAATTCCATTAGTGAGTGATAATAACCAAATGAATATCTGGTTCATTTATAAATGCAATTATAAATGGCTGGGTAAACCGTTTGGTTTTCGACCACTAGGACCCGGGTTCGATTCCCGCATTGGGCACTTTTTTCTGTTTAAAAAAAAAAAAATGCTCCAATGGCCCCCGATTCTTGCAAAAGTCCAACCCCACCAGCGAGTGCAAGTAACCAAACGGGGCTCTGGCATTTGTAAGTGCAAAGTCGAACTGCTTTTCACATGTGTAGATATGTGGTGCGCTTACAGTAAAAGCATTCGCTAACTACCCACCATGATTATCATGGCCTGTACCACGTGTACTAGGGATAACCAAAAAAATAATAATAATAATAAAAATAAATAAATGCAAAAGTCAAACTGCCTTCTACACATGTGGCTTACAGTAAAAAGCCTTGTCATGATTATCATGGCCTACTTGGTATAAATACAACAATGGTACTGTGCTAACCTACTGGGGTGTTACAGAAATGGAATGAAGAAGCCAAGTTGAGGAAGGAGAAATACAAACTAGACATGTTGGAATATGAGAAATTGAGGTAATTACATATACCACTGGAATTTTAATTGGGCTGTGCCAAGATATTCTTTTTTTTCAACTAAATGTATTTTTTTTTATATATATGTGGAAAAAAAAAACACCTGACCTTTTTTTTTTTTTTTAAATATTATCATTTTTTAGATTATTTTTTCACATGTTCAGTGTATTTATGCAAGTTGGGCTTTGTATTACCATTTCTTGATTTCTCAAGAAACTTCTGGGACCAAAACATTTTTGGTCGCAGAGTTAGTTTTCCACATGCTGACGAGGATCAACAGCCCAAAACACGTTCGTGGGTTGGCCAAATATCAGAGAACAGACTAAATCAACATTTAGTTGATTTCTGTTCCACTAGATGGTGCTCTGCCATCTAAAAAGCTCATGTGCTCGTTACAAGGATATGCCTTTTTTGATTTTTAAATAAATAAATATATATATATATATATATGAAAAAAACAATAGAAAAAAAATAAAAGATAAGTGGGTCAGGTGTTGATATTAAAAATAAAAAAGGCATCTCCTGACCACGAGCACATGTGCTTTTTAGATGGCAGAGCGCCATCTAGTGGAGCAAAAATAAACTAAACGTTTATTTAGCTTGCTCCGTGATATTTGGCCAACCCAATTTCTTGATTTATCAAGAAAAGCCATCCACGAACGCGTTTCGCGCTGTTGGCGCTCGTCAGCGTGGAGAAGGCTGTAACCACTGCGACCAAAAAAAGATTTTTGGTCCCAATGGCTTCTTGAGAAATCAGAAAATGGGTATTTAAGGCCAAATTTGCGTAAAGACGCTTAACACATGAAAAAAACAATAGAAAAAAATAAAAGATAATTTGATATTAAAAATAAAAAAGGCATCTCCTGACCACGAGCACATGTGCTTTTATTTTTTTCTATTGTTTTTTTCATGTGTTAAGCGTCTTTACGCAAATTTGGCCTTAAATACCCATTTTCTGATTTCTCAAGAAGCCATTGGGAACAAAACAGCGCGAAACACGTTCGTGGATGGCTTTTCTTGATAAATCAAGAAATTGGGTTGGCCAAATATCACGGAGCAAGCTAAATAAACGTTTAGTTTATTTTTGCTCCACTAGATGGCGCTCTGCCATCTAAAAAGCACATGTGCTCGTGGTCAGGAGATGCCTTTTTTATTTTTAATATATATATATATATATATATATATTAAGATTAGAATTATTTTTGTGTTTTGTTGTTGAAAAGAGGTGCAGTCGTAAAAAAGTAAAGATAATTATTTACGTTTCAAGCAGATTTTTTATTTTGAATCACTTGAAGCAAATTACACATAAAATTATTTTTATCACAGTAATATAAAATTTATAAAATGAATTCTCTATAATCGTGATTTTAATTAAAATAGGTAGGGTTAACTTTACATATTTACAACAATAATAATTAAAAGTGGTATGTTTTGAATCTATGGTCAAATATGTAAAACAGTCAATGAATGAAAAAATAAAATGTTTTTTAAAAAATAAAATATTGTATTTTAGATTATATAATATATATATATATATACAGTAGAATTACTATCTCTGTAAAGGACACCTAGTTGCAAAGCCTTCTAGAGAGAAGTGGCCTCTTAACAGAAAGTTGAGTGAAATTGGTAGATTTGATGAAGAAGACTCTTGTAGAGAGGTTATAGAGAGAGTAGAGGTTCTACTGTCTGATATTTCAAAAGAGCTCTAACAGAACATGAGTGATGTATTTCAACAAACAGCCTGCTATTGCTGGGTGCACAGTCGGTTGTATATCTGTGCATACCTAAAGAGAAAAACACATAATGTAAACATTGGATGCCTAATAAATTCTCGCACTGCGCTCTATTAATTTCTACATCAGGCATGTCAAACTCTCGGGCCTCATGCGGCCCACAACGAATAAATTTGCGGCCCACCAGACAATATATTTTGATAAAAATTTTTTTATAAATTTAAAAAAATGGTAGCAGAAAAGAGATGCCAAATATCAGGGAGAAAATATTAACTTTACTTTCTTTTTTCTTATTAGTATTTTTTAAAATAAACCTACATAAATGTTACTATAAAAATTTAATTACTTGTTTTCTTTTTTTGCGGCCCACATAATCTTATTACTTTTTTATTTGGCCCGTGTTAGGATTTGAGTTTGACATGCTTGGTCTACATATATAAAGGCTATATTACTGGTTGAATAGTAACAGTATAAAGATACAACAAGTTGTACTCCACAGGATTCCAAAGCCCTGCAGAAGAGTGGAGGTCAGATGTCTTGTGTGGTGTGCAGAGAGGGCGGAGATACAGCTCCAAGTGAAGTCCAGCCTTCCTTGCCAAACAAGGTCAGTTTGTGTTCAGAGTACTAGCATTGGCTGTGTGTGTAACCCACTCGTCCACTTTATTACAACATAAAGTTGCGAAAAGATGATGTGTCGAAAGAGGCACCTCTCCCTTTAAATATGCATTAGAACAATGGCACTGTGCTTCACCCTAGTAAAAATCTGTATTACATTATAACATATATATATATATATTATTTAAAAATGCCTATTTTGGATCATAAAGTTTTATTTCCGATATTTCGTGTGGCAACTCGCCAAACTTCTTCGGAGAACAAGATTGTTTTGAATAGCTCGCGTATCAATTCACGAGTATGTACAACTGCTATAAAATTTTTTAAAATATCTAAAATCTACAATATGCATGTTAATAAATATAATTATTAATAATAAAATGATATATACAATACTAATATATAGAGAATAAATAAATATATACATTTAAAATAAAAGAATTGAAAATCAGTAATTTGTTATATATATAAATGTATAGTAGTGGGCTATATGGTTTTAAATTGTAAGTATAATTGAGGAATGTCTATTTTTCGATTGATACTGTTTTTATCTTCTATTGAGGTCCAGCTTTCTAGAAAAAGTCTTGAATGTTTGTCCTTGATATTTTGATATACTATTTCAGTTGAGTCAAAATTTGGTATGTGGTCCTGTTTCAGTGCGTGATCTACTAAAAGGGAAAGAGGGCTATAGTTTTGAAGGGCTGTCCTGTGTTGATTGGTTCTTTCTTCTAGAGTTTTCCCTGTCTCTCCTATGTATGTAGCTGGGCAAGATCGGCACGGGATTCTGTAAATGAGGTTGGATTTTTGACTGTTGTTTGTGTTATGTTTGGTGTCGGGATGGCGGAGAAGTGTTTTTAAGTTGGATGGTGTCTGGTATATCGTCTTGATGTTGTACTTCTTGAGGGCTCTACTGATTCTTTCGATGCCGTAGCTGTACGGAAGTGTGCAATATGATTTATGAGATTGGCTATTGGAAGGAGGGATGAATGTTGATCTATAGAATTGTCTTTTGATAAATTCTGTGGGATAACTATTGCTTTGTAATTCATTCATTAGTATTATTTTTTCTTGTTGTACTTTTTCTAGATTATTAGAGCAATGAGTAGATATTCTTTTTGATAGGGTTTTGAGCTGAAATTCAAGTAACCACCTGTGTGAGTTGGCTTGCGGTAAATGCCTGTTTATATATATATGTTATAAAACAAAATAAGATTTCTGTTGATTTTTGATTATTTTGATGATTATGTTATACTAATGCAGTCGTGGTTAAAATCTTGAAAGAATAATAATAATAGTTTTAATCAGCAATTGCTTTAATTGAGCTAAAGGAATATATATAAAAAAAAAAAAAAACATAATTTGGTAAAAGTACTGCCTGGCTTAAGGCGTAAGAATAAAAAAATTAAAAATTATCTACATAATGTACAAAAGTTTGAGCCGGCCATCAGGAAACAACAACAATGAGTTTTTATAGGGAAATTGTGACCTCTGGCGGTCGATTTAGCAGAGTATTTGAATCTATGAAATATAATTTTAAATAAAATAATATTTTTATATAACATATATATGAAAAAATAGTACAAATGTGACATTGTACTGGGATAAGGTTTATAAATTAAGAAAAAGGCATCTCCTTAAAAATCATTTGCATGATAAGGAGATGCCTTTTTCTTAATATATATATATATATCTAAAAAGACAAAGGTCGCCTCTCCCGTCAAAATAGACGTCAAAACTAGACGCCATCTATTGACCGTCGCCGCAAACTAGCGGCCTCGGGTCGGTGACAACCACAACACCAGCTTTGGCAAACTGAAAAGCGTCCACCTAGAGACCATGGTTTCGGGCTAATGGCCCTCGTCAGCCTAGGGTGGACTTTATTCCATGAGATCCACACGGGATCTAATGGAATCTTGACAATCTGCCAAAGAGGTGTTTAGCTGGCAAAGTGGCTGGGCCAAATCTATGGCTAAAATATAGATGGAAATTTTGCCGGGAGGATATTGATCTAAAGAGACAAAGGTCGCCTCTCCCGTCAAAATAGACGTCATATATTGACCGTCGCTGCAAACTACCGGCCTCGGGTCGGTAACAAAACCACAACACCAGCTTTGGCAAACGGAAGTAGATGGCATCTAGTTTTGACGTCTACTTTGACGGGAGAGGCAACCTTTGTCTCTTTAGATCAATATCCTCCCAGCAAAATTTCCATCAATATATATATATGTTATATATCTATATATATAAAAATGAATGTTTGTATGTATGTCCGGTATACAAATTCGCGGTAGTTCACTAATTCAAACCAAAATTTCCATACATAGGTAAAAAATAACTGGGATGACGATAGGATATTTTAAAAAATATATAAATCAATTATTAAAACTATATATTCAAATTATTCTACTTAGCTCACGAACAGCGCCCTCTAGAACGCTTTAGAACAAAAAGCAGGCGGCGCGCGCCTGTTGGCTGCCGGCGAGCACGTGACTTCCCTGTGTGCACGCATGGCTGTCGCGAGGGCTATTTCACGCGACCCGCCCGCCAGCGAGAGAAGCTTTTTCTTAATTACAATGCAAGTCCTTAACTATATTTACATGTTTTCTAATTTATAACTATTTCACATATTTACATATATATTTTCATTTTTTGCTATAACTGATCTAATTCGATGTTTAAAATAACTGCTCTTGCAATATTTGCTATGTTTTATTTTGCTATGTTTTATGTGTTTAAATAAAACATTTAATCGTGTAAACCCGGGCGTTGCCCGGGTCATTCGTCTAGTTTAAAATATATTTAAAGTAATCTTAATGAAAAGTTGGAAAGAGAGCAAAGGAGAAAGGTTTATTATAACTTTAAAACAGGGTGTTGGTGAAAGACTGATATAAACCATAGATTTCCTACAACTCAGGATTGATTGGCCACTTTTTTCTGAAAAAAAAAAAATTCTTAAACAGCCTCTGATTCTTGCAAAAGTCCAACCCCACTAGTGAGTGCTAGTAACCAAACAGGGCTCCGACACATTTGTAAATGCAAAAGACAAACTGCTTTCTACCTGTGTAGACATGTGTACTTGGGGGATAATAATGATAAAAACTTTAAAACAAGCTTTCAAACCTTGCAGTCAGTGTAGCTCTAATGAAGTATATTTGAGACATTTGCATATAGTCTTGTTTTAGCTGAGAATGACTTTTTCTGCTGCTGTTTTCCCTGCTCAGCTGTGTACTGTCTGTTTTATATCTGCACTATAAAATGAATACACAGTCACGCCTGGCTCTAACATTACTTGGGACTATTGTTAAAACAATTACAAATTAGAAATAGGAAGCTATAGAGGCTATTATAACAAAATTTCAACATAGCATTGTCATATTCTGGGGCTGGAACCAAGACAGTGATGACTATAGTGCTTCATCCTAATATTTCATGTCAGATATTGTAGAAAGCCTGTGGAACTTTCATATCGTTACATCTGATCTCATGGAATGGGGTGCAGCTTTCATTGATCTAGGCACATTTGTGTAATCTTTACACTTGTGTAATCTTGTATAATTATTTTTATAAACAACTAGCGGACGTACCCGGCTTCACCCGGGTTTTACCCGAGTAAAGGTTTGTCTAACGAACATTTGTTAAAACAATTCTAAAAAAATAATAGATATATTTTGATAATTTGAAACTCGTAAATTTGAATCTCTCGATAAAGTGAACATTTTTTCCTGGTCCCTTGTCTCATCTTGTTTCAAATAAATTGCCGTGTCATCCTGAATTTTGTCTTTCCTAATTTTCTACATTACACAATCATCGTTTTATCTAGTGAACATTTTTTCCCGGTCCCTTGAAAAATACTCGATAACTAACTTTGACTTGTGCGTAATTAATAGGTAGAAAATCTTACTTTTGATAAATAATCTTTAAGATAATAAACTTAGTGATAATAAAACTTATAGATAAAAAAACTTGTTAACATCATCTCGATGGGGGCGCTGCTTGCGAGTTAAATCTACAAATCTGCAAATAACTCTAAGGATATTTAAGATATTCAAGAAATTATTTCTCAGAAACCTTCCCAGTACTATACTAAATAACTTCCCAAAGTTTCATGGCGTTCCAATGAGTGGTTTGGTCAGGCATAAAGGACACATACATTCATTTTTATATATATATATATATAGATTTCTAAAATATCATTTTCAAAAATATAAAATAATAAATTCAATTTATTTTTTATTAACAGATTATATAAATTCTAAAAATCATCATTTGTATTGTACAATATTCTAACTATATGCCTATTTAAAGATGACAGGACATGTGTCAAAGCAGTCGACTAATCTACCATACCAGGTGTTACCCTAGTAAATGACAATAAGTTTGGTCTATTAAGTCAGAAACTGTCCCCAACCATATAAGCCAGGAGGTCTAACAGGAGAGTGTGGTGACTTGCAGCCTGCAAAGAGGACTCGTAGACGTCACCTACCGAAGGATCCATCGAAGCCCAAGAAACCACAGACGGCCTTCCTCCTCTTCCTCAATGGCATCAGGGAGAAGATCAAGAAGGAACATCCTGGCATCGTACTGGCTGACCTGACCAAGGAGGCTGGGCAGCGCTGGAAGGCCCTCACTGACAAGAAGGTAATTCATTTAAGCACAAATCTTTCTTTTTATATAACTTCTACTGTCCTTACTGCAATGGAAAAAATATTGGGAGTGCTTGGCTCATCAGTGGTGAACCCTCCCAGCGGTTTCACCAATTTAATCTACTAGACTGCTTCTTAAAGCTCTAATACTGTATTGGATATCATTCTGCTTATATATGCTGTAAATGAAGAGTGGAATCTTGGAAATGGTATTTAAGCAAACTATGGACATAAGCTTTTAGGACAGTAGAATTACATATAAATATATGAAAAAACAATAGAAAAAAATAATAAAATTTTTTTTTTTTGCTTATCCCTAGTACATGTGGTACAGGCCATGATAGGGTAGAAGGCGACTGCTTTTACTGTAAGTGCACCACATGTCTACACAAAATAGGAATCTGGAACAGAAATCAACTATTCATTGATTTAGCCTTAGTGGATGGCTTTTCTTGATTTATCAAGAAATTAGGTTGGCCAAATATCAGGGAACAGGCTAAATCAATGATTAGTTGATTTCTGTTCTACTAGATAGCGTTCTACCCTCTAAAATGCACATGTGATCCTGGTCAGGATATGCCTTTTTTATTTTTAATATCAACACCTGACCTTTTTAATTTTTTTTTTTTTCTATTATTTTTTCATGTGTTAAGCATATTTACGCAAGTTTGGCCTTAAATACCCATTTTCTTGGTTTCTCAAGAAGCCTCTGGGACCAAAAATCTTTTTGGTCGCAGTGGTACAGCCTACTCCACGCTGACGAGCACCAACAGCGCGAAACGCGTTTGTGGCTGGCTTTTCTTGATTTATCAAGAAATCGGGTTGGCCAAATATCAGGGAACAGGCTAAATCAATGAATAGTTGATTTCTGTTCCACCAGATGGCGCTCTGCCTTCTAAAAAGCACATGTGCTCCTGGTCAGGATATGCCATTTTTACATTTAAATATATAGCCTTATATAATTAATTGTGTTCATTGTTCAGCACCAGTGATTTACATTCTTTTTTGGTCTTGGTGTCAGTAAAATTAGTGAAAAAAGATGCTATGGACCTGTGTGTTTAGTTTTATACTAAGTATTGAGGAGAATTACTGGATAAATTAGTAGTTTCTTTATGAAGAGGTTTGTTGTGTATGTTCCAGGAATGGGAGGAGAAAGCCCAGAGACTAAAAGTGAAACATCAGGAAGACATGAAGGAATACAATGAGTAAGTACAGTGTGTGGAAATGATAAAAATACTATCTAGTTCAAATAGATAGTGTTTTCTCCCAACTTGTTGTTTGTGTTCATCAAATTTGACTTTTAGTGACTTTATGGACAAATATTCTCCAATTTGAATAATGGGTAACTATCTCTTGCAGGTCTTCCATTTTTTCCAACATCAACTTTTTTATTTAATCCAGCTGCTTTCATTATGAGGTCAGTGTTTATTTGCATATTTGGGATTCTGGGGTTCTACCAGGAATAGTTCAATTAAAGATTGAAATATTTGTCCTCCTATCTGTCCATGGTACTCTGAGTAGCTTTCTCCACTTTTCAAAGGTTTCAATTTTTTACTTATGGTTTATTACTGACAAAGTCAATCCTTCCCATCTCTTGCATTTGGTCCATGCTTCTCAAGTGGGATGTTGCAACATGCTTTGTATTGATAGGGTTGCTTACATATGTCACTTAATATGCAGTGGGGGTCGGTGGAAGGGTGGTCTAAACTGTTGGTTTTCAACTGCTATAACCCGGGATTGAATCCCGCATTGGGCACTTTTTTTCTCATTAAATATGCCCCCGATTCTTGCAAAAGTCCAACCCCACCAGCGAGTGCAAGTAACCAAACGAGGCTCTGGCACATTTGTAAGTGCAAAAGTCGAACTGCTTTTCACATGTGTAGACATGTGGTGCTCTTAAAGTAAAAGCAGTCGCTAACTTCTACCCACCATGATTATCATGGCCTGTACCACGTGTACTAGGGATAAAAATAATTTTTTAAAAGAAGCAAAATCATTGATTTACAAATAGGCATTTGAGTTAACTTGGTCTTTTCATCAGTCTAAATAATACTGTATAAAATAAAATCCATTTACAAAAGATTTTTCGTTCTCTGTCATTGTAGAAGTCCTCAATTTCTATAAATAAATATAGAATTTTGTCCAGTTGTTTATGCGGGATATAACCCCCCCCCCTCTCTCTCTTGCAGTTAGTAATGATAAGTCAATTCAAATTTGGTCTATTTGAATTTTGATTAATTTTTATTCTATATGGGTCAATCATCTAGTGGATTTATAAGAAGTTTATATAAAAAAAAACACCTTCAGTAATGATGCCAACAATATCGAAAAATTCCTATTAAACCTGATGACTAGAGTGAAAAATACTTTTCTCTGCACAGAATTTACAGACTTTACCCCAGGACACAGGAGGGTGGACCCCCCTTCTATTTACATACTGAGCACATTTTGAACCATGTTACATACCCTGGATTTCTTATAGACTCGCTGTATACTCCCTTCGTGGTACATAGCCAGATCAACCTACCAGTTCCAGTTGTAAAAATGTTAACCACATACACACCTCCCTGTTCATCTATGTGTTGTTATTTCTTATCCCCTTGTGCAAATGAGTCCACATGCTCCTATGCCCGTTCATATATAATCAAGAGATAATGATTTGAGAATAGTTTATGGTATATCCTTGGAAAAAAAAAAGGGGGTTATCCACCTAATTTCATATCAAACTGCTGCCATAGCCACGACCACAGCTCCTTTGCTTCCTGGTTGATACCAGATTCTAAAGAATATATGGAATTCGAGCCTTCTTAACTCTTTTACCAGATTTTGTTTTTGCTGGTTAGGGAAGAGTTATGCCAAAACAAACAAACTTGATTTTAAAATCTACACCGTCAATATATATTTAATGAAGCTATGGCTACTTGTTTATTTATTAAAGGCTGACTATTTGGGTACCTGAATATATTTATTGGTTCGATTGTCGCAGTACATCTATCTTCTGCAGGGATCAATGTTGTTTTATATTCCTGTGTGAAGATGCTTGGTGTGTTTTGTTGTTAGTTTCCATCAAGTTAGGTCACTATAGATAAATATAATTTGGTCTGCTAGTGACCATCACTCACATCTAGTGACCTTTCAATAGCTATCTTGGCCCCATCAAGCCAGCTCAATGGAGGTCTTCCTCTCTTCCTTCTTGGTGTTATACCAACTGACAAATTTTATAATACGTAAATTTATTTTGATGCCCAATATTTGCCTGTTTACACTAATATAATAATAACTCTCTAATTGCATATCTAAATTTCAAATCTAAATATCAAAATTTTTCAAACAGAAATAATGTAATATATTTTTCTCTCAATATATAATAAGTATTTAAAATATGTAAATAATAATGTGTATATAAAAATTGTAAATTTTAATGCGATACTCCTGTTGAAGGACTGACAAGACCGAAAGCTTTTTAAAAAAATTAATTGTATAAAGTAGCTTTCGAACAAGCCCTTCCTCAGCAAACTAAAATATATAATGGAGAATGGGTAATGGAGAGAGATTATATAGAATTTTAAAGATATATCTATGCAAATATAAGACATAAGAGTTTACATAATTTGGCATTTATGTTCACTCTATAGCTTTTACAAGGGAAATTAGAGGGGAAGATTATATGGATGGATATTGTTAGGGATAATGGTTGGACATGGCTTGTGTTGTGCACATAATAAGGGAAGAATTCAAGGGGTGCCTCATGTTGGCATTATATCAAGCATAAAGGACATTTTCTCTAATTGGGTCTTTTTGGGCAAGTAAAAGTCAAGTTCCACTTATTCCAATCAATGTTGTATGACATTGGGGGTTTTCAAATTTGACAAGTCTTACTTACTGTAGAACTTACTTTTGTTATTGGAGTTTGCTTCTGGGAAACCAACTGTTTCTATAGCAGTAATTATACAACTATTAACTAACTAGTAGCACTGTTTGCACAATTCGGATTATAGTTACAAGAAAATAAGACCTAAATAAATTAATAGGGTGATGTTTCAGTAACAGCGTTGTTACCGAAACATAACACACTATTAATTTATTTAGATTAGGTCTTATTTTCTTGTAATAGCCCTGGGTTTTTTAGCACTCAACACTTTTGTTAGTGAATAAAGTAAAATTGTTAAAAGAATGACGTACAAAAGTGAAATTGTCCTGGGATCAGGTGGATAAATTAAGAAAAAAAGCATATCCTGATTGTGTAATTTAGTTACAGGATCAGGAGATGCTTTTTTCTTGATTTATCCACATGATCCCCGTACAATTTCACTTTTGTATGTCATTCTTTTAACAATTTTACTTTATCAGGAGATGTTTTTTTTCTTCTTGACTATTGTTAGTGCTATCTTCAATTATCAAGTAATTTGAGTACCATCTCTCTATCAATGGATACCCTCACATGTTGGAATTGAAGGCAATGAAGCTGCTGATGTGCTAGCGAAAAAAGGCACAAAAGAACCCTTGCCACAGAAAAATAAACTTACTTTTAAAGAAATAGAGACAGTAGCCAAAACAAAAATAAACAAGAACTGGAGGATCCCACCTAAGCACAGTTGGTACAGTGGAGTGAACCCAGGAGGAGCTCTGAACATCAGAAATAGACAGCATCAAACAACACTAACAAGATTTAGAACAGGCCATCTCAAGCCATTGAAGATAGAAAATAATAACAAAATCTACCCCACTTGCCCAAAATGTAGCTTGGCACCTGCAGCTCCAGAACACATTTTGGTTTGCATTAGATGCACTAAACAGGACCTTTGGGAGAGGCCGCTGCTCATCATAAAACAGCTCGAGGAGCATGAACTCATGGAATTCGTGTAATCTTTACACAAGGGGATAAGAAACAACAACAACAACTACAGTTAAACCTGTCTATAGTGCCTCCTCTTGGGACTCACCAAAGTAGTGTGCTATAGAGAGGGGGTGCTATAGACAGGTCACTTTTAATGTAAATCGCATCGTACTATGTATTTAAAATCAGGTAGCTATAGAGAAGGAGGTGCTATTTAGAGGGGGCACTATAGACAGGTTTAACTGTATATTAATCTGTCAAACTGGATGTTTCCAGGAAGAAGAAGCCTGAGGTCCCACCACCACCAGCAGCCCCCCAGCTGCCGTCGTGGTCCGCAGTGGTTGAGCCCATGGAGGTCTCCCAGCCTCCAGTGTCCTCCAGTTCCAGTCCGGAGTCCGACAGCGAGGAAGAGGCGGACAAGGTAGTCCATATCCGTACTCCAGCGGACTCTACTGTATTCACCGGCCGCAACAAGGTCACTGTGGAGAGACTCGCCCCTTCCGAGCCCTTCCCTGTCTGCTGTCAAGAAATCTGCACGCCCTCCGAAGACTCCCTATCCGACAGTCCAACTGGATACCAGATCTATCCGGAATTGGATGACCACTCCTACTCCAAGTCTTACAGCCCGGCCAACACAGCATCCCCTGCCACCACCACCAAGAAACCACCCACCACACCCCGCTACTTCACCGCAGGAAAACCCTCCATCTATGATCGCAGATGGAAGCAGGAAATTTACGAAGAGGATAGCAGCGAGTGATCTCTGTTCTCATCTTCTGTCAATTAACCAAAGAGAGAAAAAAAAAATTTTCTGGGTTTTCCAGAGTGAATTTTTTTTTGTAAGCATCTGAAATTTTCTGTTTCTCTACCAAAGTTTTTATTATTATTTACTTATTTATTTTGTCAGCAAAACAATCTCACCTGTGCATTTTTTATCTCTTACACTCATGCTTCATTTTGGTGCGTTTTTTTTTTCCTCTTCACACTTTCATCTACACTTGATTTCTCTCTCCATCTCTCTGTATCTACATATAACACTATGTAAATATTCTAGTGTAAATTACATTTTTTTTTTTTTTGTTTTGCTTTCATCTCTTTAAAGTGCCTTTAGATAAATATATATATATATATAAATGTGTAAATAGATATTTAAAGTTGTAAATAAATTATTTTTTTATACTTTTTATTTAAGTCTATTTTAGAATTAAAAATATCACTCCTCTCACTTTTTAAAATATGTGTTTTGGATTTTTTTTTTTAAATTTCTTTTTAATTCAACACGCACCCAAAGCAGTCTTGTGTTGAAAGTTGGTTTTTAATTAAAGAGTTTATACAGTAGAACCTCCGAGAGGACACTAGCACTAGAGGAAACCTCTCTATAAAGGACAGTTTTCATTTTCAAAATGATCATTTCTACTATTTAGAAACTCTCCGGTAAGAGGATACCTCTCCCTAAAGGACACCTTGGCTCTGCAATTAGGTTTCCTTTACAGGGAGGTAGTTCTACTGTATTGTATTTTATATTATAAAGTTGCAGGAGGTTTGTATTCATGTACCACCTCTTCCTTTAACATTTTGAACACCAGGCATATTAGCCCTGTGTGTAAATAGTGATTACAGTAAATACAGATGTTTTATTCATGCTTATTTAAGACGCAATACTTTAAAATACAAAGTTCTTTTTAGGAAATTGTTCAAATAATATTCATTCAAAAAATAAGAAGCAATATGGACATTGATTTTTATGGTCGTTTCTGAGAATTTATAAGCTGTTTGTTTGTGGCCTGTGATCAGGGTACTGGAGCTTACATGTGGCCGTGATCTGGCCTGTGAGATAGGACACTGGTGTTCAAAGGGTTAAGATATATATTGTGTCAATGTAGTTTTATAGGGAGAGGTTCCTTTTTTTGGTACACTTCAACATATAACTGAGTACACCTATCCCCCGATTAACAGCACATGTGTTCAATCACAGTAGCATTTAGTATAGTGCGATAAAAACAACAAAAAAAAAAACTTAAATGGAAAACCGTGGAAAAGCGAAAACGTGTAAAACAAGTACCGTGTAAATCGGGGGATAGGTGTACTTGGGTATGTTTTGTTATTGTTTCATATCTCCTTGTGTAAAGACTACATGAGTTCATTGAGCTCCTCAAGCGTTTTT
>CP092873.1:68922299-68993589 GCA_030710605.1 Cordylochernes scorpioides | reverse complement strand
CAAATATTCATCTTCACTGGAGACCCTCCACATGCTGTTGTTGTCCTACTAGCAGGTTATTTTGTGAAGCCATTTCCAACTAAAAGACAAGTGAGTGCTCTCTTCTATAGAGACTTATCCTGGTCTTCTACTAACTTAACCCACTAGGGTGTTGTCTAACTCGAGGAGCATGTAATCTTTCCACAAGGGGATAAGAAACAACAATAGGGTGATAAGCACAATTTGGATATTGATTATAAACACAAGGTAATAAGACCAAATAAATAAATAGTGTGTGACGTTCAGCACTTTTGTCTGAAGATGGTAACAACGCTGTTAACGTCACCCTCTATTTATTTATTTGGATTTGGCCTTATTACCTTGTGTTTTAACAACAACAGGGTATTGTCCAACCTCCGCCATGCGGAGTAGCCATATTTTACCTTCCTATTATAAGTAAAGCTCCTCCATCAATTTGGAGGACAAGTTCACCTCTCAGTACAGGACCTTGTTGTTGTTTCTTTTTCCCTTGTGTAAAGATTACATGAATTCCATGAGCCTGATCTCATGGGAATGGGGTATAGGGGTGCAGCTTTCATTGATCATGGCACCATGATCCAGGCACACTTTGGTGAAAATCTGACTTTGCCTGTATTTTGAGGCCGTTCCTAACATGGAAGCAGACACCTTTGCTGTGGACTCTAACATGAGTACAGACACAGCTCCTCCCATATCCCTTGCTGAGGTCCTTCAACCGAGTCAGTTGAACTCAGGATTTTTAAAGAGGTCTTTCTCCTCTTCTAACAATGCTGTTGATGGTCCGCAACTGCTTATTCACCAGTTATTCTGCTTGTTTCGCAGTTGGCCTTCATATCTGAAGGTTGTTCCCCTATCCGCCACCTGGGGACGCACCCAGTCAGCTCTGCTGAGGGAGTACAGGACCTAGTAACCCCCCGTGTGTGGTGTAGAAAATCCCCCCCAAGCTCATGGAGCTGGACGGCTCCCCACCACCGAGTCCAGAGCACCACCAACGGACTGTCTTCACCTCTCTGGAGAACTCTGAAATAAAGCAGGAACCATCCTCTGCGGATATACCACCAGTCCCTCCTAGTGTGAGTACCATTTCTCTTTTATAATGAATGAAGACGTTAAGACGCGAATGTTTCTTTTCACAAATAAATCAAACTTGTGACAGTCTCTAACTACCTCCATGTTTTTTGTCTGTTATGGGAGACTTGTTGTGTGGCCTGTTCCAGCTGACTCTTGTCTGTCTGTATAGCCTCAAGAGGAAGTGCCAGTGAAGAAGCGGCGGCGGCGCCGACGTAAAGAGAAGAAGGACAAGGACAAGCCCAAGAAATCTCCCTCTGCCTACATCCTGTGGCTGACGGAGGCGCGCAAGGGCCGGGTCAACTCCAACATCTCCGCAGCGGAGCTCACACGGGTGCTGGCCGAGGAATGGAAGACTCTGGAGGATAAGTCGGTGAGCCCCAATATTTTATCAGTTTATATATAGAACACCTCATGTGATATACCACCTTGAAACCTAGATGTAGTAAGCAGAGAGTTTACTGATAATGGCAGACCTTTGGGACAAATGCTGGGGAAAGGTGGTCCTGGATGGGCTAGGTCAGAGATGTCCAAGCACACATCAGTCCTCAATTACATGACATCACCAGTCATAGCATAGCAATGTCAATTTGCATATTCCATTTTCTCCACCTATTTCGAATAAAACTTTCGAACATCGATAAAACAGCCAGCCTACCAAGCAGCAGCCTTTTGTTGATAGCAGAGTTATCAAAACATGGGGGGTTAGAAATAATCACACTCATGGACAAAACTTAAGGAAGTGAAAAGTCTGATATCGTGGGTCGTCTATTTTTTTATTTATTATTATTATTTTTTAAGAAGACGAGGTAATTTTGTTCACACTTGGTTATCTCATGTGTTTCAATAAAGGTTACTGCATATCAAATATCTTTCAGAGTTATTATCTGAATCCTGATATACCTGCTTACAAGGTTCAACTTTTAAGTTTTGTCCATGAGTGTATCTGTGTTTCTTATCCCCTTGTGTAAAGTTATTACCCGAATTCCATGAGTTCATGCTCCTTGAGCTGTTTTATAATAAGCAGCAGCCTCTCCCAAAGGTCCTGTTTACTGCATCTAAACTGTGTTGATGTGACACTTCTATCTACATGCTGCTACTGATATGTCATCGTAGATTTGCTCTTTTAAAAAAGAAATAAATTGATCATCTTCCGGTCTTTTGGTAAAGAATTTTTTAAAATGGGTATTACTGTCCCTGGCACCACTCACTGTTGTTGAAGTTGGGGGAGTTGTCCAGAAATGGCACGAGGAGGCGGACAGGTTAAAAAGAAGTACTTGGAAGAAAGGGAAAGGTACAAGCAGAAAATGCAAATAAGGTAAGTTCCATCCATCACTTCTGGTTGAAACAAATAGGGAGAAAGGTAGTCAAATTATGGAAAAGTCACAGTGTATCTTTTTTTTTAGTTTATTTGATGAAATGCAAGCTTTTTTTTTTTGGTTGCTTGAAAGTTTTCATTAAAAAAAAAAAAGATAACCATTGTGAAAGAAATGTTATAATTTGACTACCTTTTCAAACTTGTCTAACAACCTATCTATTTAAGAAGAAACGCAGGTTGAGAAGCTCTTCTATCTCCCTGACCCGTGTTTCTTCTATAGTGAATATGGAGTTGTTGAAAGTGTTGTATACTCTGGTAAAACAACCTATGTAGAATATATGACTGCCTAGTACCTAAAACCTCTGTTACATAGCAACTGGTGCTTATGTTACTCTTGAGTGGCTTAGCATGTTGTGTAACCATTCCAATTTTGCTAATGTAATGGCAAGTATACAGAACAGAATCTTTTAAGTTTTCTGACATTGTTTCATTTCACCTCCATTTTCTCGTAATTATTTTTATACAAAAATAAATAAAATTGGCATCCTGGCTTGTCTTTCCTTATTTTTCTATGTGATTGTCAAATTTGACAATAAATAGCTGATGGACAGAGAGACTTGGGTCACAGGATCTATCTATCCTAATTATGAGGAAGTAGACTTTACTGGGTATGTAAATAGGGAGATATATGTGGATATATGGGTGTGTGGACATCTGTATAGTATTTCTTTTATTTTTAATAGAGTGCGCAGGGCTTTCATTAAAATTTTCCATTCTGAGATACACACAAAGGGATAGAAAAAGACCTAATCAATAAACTTACATTTTGGTAACAATGCTGTAATGCTGGATTTCTAATCTATACTCCAAATTGTGATAGAAGAATTTGTTAATTCAATGTATTTTTTTTATCAATATGGATTATAGATACATGAAAATAAGACCTAATCTAAATAAATTGATAGTGTAGCATTTCAGTAACAACGCTGTTACCGAAACGTAACACGCTATTAATTTATTTGGATTAGGTCTTATTTTCTTATATGAATGTATTTATATTACTACTTGAATTTTTTATTCTACAGATCCAAGTACGCTTTTTAAATATAATTCAATTAAATGGATCACTTTTGGAAAACTCTTAAATTCAGTGTATCACAATGTGTCTATCTAAGCAGAGAAATGAAGACTTTACTGAAAACTCTTCACATTCCATTAAAATTTGAAACAATAAAAATAGAATAGGCTGTATAAAGGTTTTTGATATTTATGTCTTTTTATTCTTAAAATGTTATTATCTCTATTGCACGTAGTACAGGCCATGGTGGGTAGTAGTTGTTTACCGTTGTGCACCACATGCCTACTACACATTTTAAAACCAGTTCAACTTTTGCACTTACAAATTTTCCAGAGCCCCGTTTAGTTACTGAGCTACTGGTGGGGTTGGACTTTCACAAGAATCAGGGGCCTTTGGAGCATTTTGACCACTCGTGCACCGACCCTCATGTTATTTAATAAAGAGGAATGTATGTCTTATTGTGCTCGCTGTGTCAGAATTGAGGAGGCCATCAACAGCGGGATCCTCCAGCCCAACCAATCTGACAACCTCTACACCCTCAGCAAGAAGCTCATCAGTAGAGATGTAAGCCCTTGTTGTTGAAGTCTTCTTTCTTATCTCCACACTTGGTGAAGTAGAATGCCTTTGTCATTAAGACTGGGAGCACTACTCGGTGGCAGGCCGACTTAGCTCCAAAATAAATGGCCGCCTCTGACATGAGGAACAGACACCATGTGCATTCGCTCCTAACATGGAGTACAAACACTGCTCATCCTGTATCCCTGGATTAGGAGCCCTTACAGGGTACTATCAGCCAGGCCAGCTGAGCCCAGGTTTTTTAGTGAGCTTGTTACTGCTCCTCCTCCTCCTTTTTCATCCGGGCTTGGGACCGGCAAAGGCGGAGTTGTTGAATTAAACCTCTGTGACAACGCTACTTTGATTTTTCAAATGTAACATGAGCTAACAAGACATTGTTTCGGTAAGAGCTTTTTTTTGCCTATTCCTAGTATACCTGGTACAGGCCATGATAATCATAGTAGGCGACTGCTTTTACTGTAAGTGCACCACATGTCTACACATGTGAAAAGCAGTTTGACTTTTACACTTATAAATGTGCCTGAGCCCTGCTTGGTTACTTGTACTCGCTGGTGGGGGTTGGACTTTTGCAAGAATCAGGGGCCATTGGAGCATTTTTTTTTTTGTAAGAGTGCTTTTGGTTCATTCAGTACTTTTGTACCATTACCAAAACATCATCATATATATGATAACCCATGAGAGGACATTCCCGCTAGAGGATACCTCTCTACAAAGAATAGTTTTTCACTGTCAAAATGATTTTTTTACTAATTAGCAAAAATTCTCGTGTAAGAAGATATATCACTCCCCAATGAACACTAGGGGGGTCGGTGGAAGGCTGGTTAAACCGTTTGGTTTTCGACCACTACGACCTGGGTTCGATTCCCGCATTGGACACTTTTTTCTGTTTAAAAAAAATATAAAAATGCTCCAATGGCCCCTGATTCTTGCAAAAGTCCAACCCCACCAGCGAGTGCAAGTAACCAAACGGGGCTCTGGCACATTTGTAAGTGCAAAGTCGAACTGCTTTTCACATGTGTAGACATGTGGTGCGCTTACAGTAAAAGCAGTCGCTGACTACCCGCCATGATTATCATGGCCTGTACCACGTGAACTAGAGTTAAGCAAAAAAAAAAAACCACTAGGGCTCTTCACTTAGGTGTTGTCCTTTAGAGATAGAAGTTCTACTGTATTCTCAAAACAGCATCAATATAGCAACTATAGGTAGAGCTAAACCCATTGGATATATATATATAAAACAGATTATTATTTCATACATAAAAATAGAACAATGCATTGAGAAACGTCAATGTATTTTCCAAAATAGTTGATTCAATTCATTCAGCCCATTTTGCCATTCTCCTGTGTTGGATAATGTTCCTTGCAGAGAGGAAGGTGAGTGGTCAGCCATATAAAATATTGAGTCTTCTATATAAATCCATCCAACATAAATATAGGCACTTTTTAATTAATATACCCTAGATGGCGCAAGTCATCAGCAACTTTCAGTTGCACGATAAGGAGATGCCTTTTACTTAATTTATGCACCTTATCCCAGTACAATATTGCATTTGTACTATTTTTTCATACCTTACAATGTATCTCAGACACAGAGAGTATATATATAATTTACCCTGTTGTTTGCAGAGCTACGATGAGATGGCGGACCCCAAGAAACAAAGGTTTACAGAACAGATCCGATCCCTCTCCCCATCTTATTACAGGTAACAACACTCAGCTGCCACTGGGCTGGCCGGACTAACAGGGGTGTGTGTGCAGCTACTTTGCTGAAGACAACGAGGTGTCCTCACTCTCAGAAAACGAGGACTGGGTCCTCACCAAGGCCCAGAAGAAGAGGAAGGATAAGGCCAAGCAGTTGCTATTGGTTGGTTTCTTCCTCCTAATTTTTAAAATCTCCTGATTTTGCAACTGAATACTGCTGATGTACCAAAAGAGGCACATCTCCCTTTAATTGTGCATCAGAACAATGTGCATCACTCTAGTAAAATACTTTACTGATTTGATAATAATGAATGGAACTGCTACTCTTTTTGTGTTGTTCTTCTTGCTTCCCTCTTTCTCTTTCTTGTTTTTTTTTCTTCTGTCTATATTGTTATTTCCTTTGTCTCACTGCTTTGTTCTTATGCATACCTCTGGTGAATCCTGTATAGGGTCAGTGACCCTAAATAAAGGCTTTTTGTTGTTGTTGTAATAA
This sequence comes from Cordylochernes scorpioides, assembly GCA_030710605.1. Lineage (NCBI taxonomy): Eukaryota > Metazoa > Arthropoda > Arachnida > Pseudoscorpiones > Chernetidae > Cordylochernes > Cordylochernes scorpioides. The sequence goes on along the minus strand of CP092873.1, from coordinate 68,987,337 downwards.
TGAATGAATACCAGACTTCTGCCATCTATAAAACAATGGGAGAGGCCACTGCTTATTAAAAAGATCGAGGAGCACTGAGTCATGGTATTTATATAATCTTTGCACAGGGGATAAGAGGGAAACAACAACATGAAACAATAGTATCCATTGACAGAGTTGTGGACAATATTCTTATATCAAAGTAGCCAACATCTCTCTCCAAAGGGCAACACCTAGAGCCAAAGTCTCCTTTTAAGGAGAGGTACCCTCTTTCTGGAAAGCAGCTAATTATTAAAAATGGGATAGCAATGAAAACTGTCCTCCGTAGAGGTGTCTGAGTGTCCTTTCATGGAGCTTCTATTTTAATGTGAGATAATCTCCAGTGTTTTATGGGGAAAAACAAGGGGTCTATTAATGAAGAGAATATGTTCCTCAACCCCCCCATTGTATACCCCACTCAAGGGATACGAAGAAGCTGCGTCTGTACTCATGTTAGAGTCGGCAGCAAAGGCGTCTGCTTCCATGTTGGGAACTGCCTCAAATTACAGGCAAAGTCAGACTTTCACCAAATTGTGCCATGATCAACGAAAGCTACACCCCATTCCATGAGATCACTCATTGAATTGGGGGTCGGTGGAAGGCTGGTTAAACCATTTGGTTTTTGACCACTACGACCCAGGTTTGATTCCGCATTGGGCACTTTTTCTGATAAAAAAAATATATATTTGCTCCAATGGCCATCTATTCTTGCAAAAGTCCAACCCCACCAGCGAGTGCAAGTAACCAAACAGGGCTCTGGCACATTTGTAAGTGCAAAGTCGAACTGCTTTTCACATGTGTAGACATGTGGTGCGCTTACAGTAAAAGCAGTCGCTAACTACCCACCATGATTATCATGGCCTCTACCACGTGTACTAGGGATAATTAAAAAAAAAAAAACTCATTAAATTTGTGCAATCTTTACACAAAGGGATAAGCCACATGACCTACCAGACTGACATGTTGTCTGTGTGAGCAGCAGAAGAAGAAGAAGCTGAGGAAGAAGCGGGACAAGCTGAAGCCCAAGAAGCCCCCCTCCTCCTACCTGCTGTACCTCAGTGAGCTACGGCCCCAGCTGGCCCAGCAGTTCCCACAGCTGCCCATGACAGAGATCACTGCCAAGATCAGCGAGCTCTGGAATGCCTGCCAGGATAGAGAGGTCTGTATATACTTCTCCACGCTTTCTTAATTCTTCTGTCTCAAGACTTCTTGTCCTCCCACACTTAATTTAGAATCACTTAGACAATTGGTTATCTGGAAGTGATGCGAACTTTCAAGCACATTTTCTCTTCTTATAACAAATGTGACAGGAGAAAACTTCCCCCATGTCCTCAACCAAGTAGCTCTAATTTGCCTTATTGCACACAGCTTTTTTTTTATAAAGATATTTCCAATGGACAAAACTTAAGGAAGTTGTACCTTTTAGTATGTATATCAGGATTCAGACAATAACTCTGAAAGATATTACAGTGACCTTTATTGGAGACACACGAGATAACCAAATGTGAACAAAATTGCCTCTTTCTCCTTAAAAAAATAGATGATTGGCGACATCAAAGACTTTCAACTTCCTTAAGTTTTGTCCATGAGTGTCAGTAATTTTTGTAAACCTCCCATGATGAATATGCTTATGAAATGGATTAAATTTTAGAGTTTAAAATATTGAGATAATTTTAGGGGGTAGTTTTATTTTAAACAAATTTCATATTTTTTGAGCATTCAGATATAAAAATATATTGGACATATAATATTTTTTGAGATTCCTATTTAGTGTAGTCTTTTTATTATTATTTTAAATACAGTATAACCTCGTTAATTCGACACATGCAAATTTGACACTCTACTTTAATTCGGCCATATTCTGATGTCCCGACCTCCGGCCTATCAAATAACAAACCGTAATTCGACAGCATTGATAATACAACAGTTCCCATAGTTTGACCATTTTAAAATTCGAATTTCGACAGTTGAATGTTTTTTTTTTTTTTTTACATACAACTTTCCGCTAAAATGATATTATGGCGGCGCCGATAGAATCGCGCTGCACACTTTTAGTTTCAGTTTAAGTTTCACTTTGCAGTCCTGTTGCGCAATGTTGCGAGTGTTATTGTTTTGTTTGTTTTTTTACGCTGGAATTTAGGCTTCGTGCGCTAATTAATATTATTTTCTTTTTAATTTTCAGCATTGAAATATTTTAGTTATTTTAAAATTTACAAATAATTTCCTTTTAAATATATAAATCTTCATAAAATATGTAGCCACAATGATTATGATAACATTTTATTTCAATATTCCATTTCTGTGTTATTATAAAAGATTTAAACACAAAATCAATAACACCTGCAGCAACAGTAGATGCCTTTAATACAATAAAAACACTTTATTATTTAAAACACATTCCAGAGGAAGAAAGACATGCATGTTTTTTTAAAATAGACCATCTGGAATACATCCTGAATAGGATTTCAATGCAAAAACAGACATCTATAAAGGAATTTTTAAAAAGATCTTCATGATATTTTTAAATTTTATTTTTATTTCCTTTTAACTGCTATATTCTTCAATTAGAATAAAATATTATTTGTAATTATTTATGTTTCAAAAAATGTATTATTACCATTTTGTCCCTGATACTAAAAGTTAATCATGAAAAGTACATACAATGGTTTAAATTAATGATATTAAGCAATTAAAAAAAATTTTTTTTTTTTTTTGCTTATCCCTAGTACACGTGGTACAGGCCATGATAATTATGGTGGGTAGTTAGCGACTGCTTTTTTACTGCAAGCGCACCACGTGTCTACACATGTGAAAAACAGTTCGACTTTGCACTTACAAATGTGCCCGAACCCCATTTGGTTAATTGCACTTGCTGGTGGGGTAAGACTTGCAAGAATCGGGGGCCATTGGAGCATTTTTTTTTTAAATCAGAAAAAAGTGCCTAATACGGGAATCGAACCCGGGTCATAGCGGTCGAAAACCAACGGTCTAGACCATCCTTCCACCGACCCCCAATAAATAGGCTTAATTATTGGGGGTCTGGAAGTGCTGTTTCAATACAAAGTGACCACAATGAAAGTTGTTTGTCCGTGGAGGAGTGGTATAAACTGACCATTTCTGACAGCCATGACCCAGGATCGAGCACATTTTTCTGAAAAAATAAAAACCTACAATAGCGTCCTGAAAGTCCAATCCCATCAGTGAGTGATAATAACCAAACGAATATCTGGTTCATTTATAAATGCAAAAGTCAAACTGCCTTCTACAAATGTAGGCATGTGGCTTACAGTAAAAAGCAGTTGCCTACTACCTTGTCATGGTTATCATGGCCTACTTGGTATAAATACAACAATGGCAGAGGTTACATTGACTGTGCTAACCTACTGGGGTGTTACAGAAATGGAATGAAGAAGCCAAGTTGAGGAAGGAGAAATACAAACTAGACATGTTGGAATATGAGAAATTGAGGTAATTACATATCCCACTGGAATTTTAATTGGGCTGTGCCAAGATATTCTTTTTTTCAACTAAATGTCTTTTTTATATATATGTGAAAAAAAAAAAAACACCTGTCCTTTTTTTTTTTATTATTATTATTATTTTTCAGATTATTTTTTCACATGTTCAGTGTATTTACGCAAGTTTGACTTTGTATTACCATTTCTTGATTTCTCAAGAAACTTCTGGGACCAAAACATTTTTGGTCGCAGAGTTAGTTTTTCCACATGCTGATGAGGACCAACAGCCCAAAACACGTTCGTGGGTTGGCCAAATATCAGAGAACAGACTAAATCAACATTTAGTTGATTTCTGTTCCACTAGATGGTGCTCTGCCATCTAAAAAGCACATGTTTTCGTTACAAGGATATGCCTTTTTTGATTTTTAAATATATATATATATATATTAAGATTAGAATTATTTTTGTGTTTTGTTGTTGAAAAGAGGTGCAGTCGTAAAAAAGTAAAGATAATTATTTACCTTTCAAGCAGATTTTTTATTTTGAATCACTTGAAGCAAATTACACATAAAATTATTTTTATCACAGTATAAAATTTATAAAATGAATTCTATATTCGTGATTTTAAAAAATAGGTAGGGTTAACTTTACATATTTACAACAATAATAATTAAAGTGTTATGTTTTGAATCTATGGTCAAATATGTAAAACAGTCAATGAATGAAAAAATAAAATATATGTTTTTTAAAAAAATAAAATATTGTATTTTAGATTATATAATATATATATATACACGCACAGTAGAATTACTATCTCTGTAAAGGACACCTAGTTGCAAAGCCTTCTAGAGAGAAGTGGCCTCTTAACAGAGAGTTGAGTGAAATTGGTAGATTTGATGAAGAACTCTTGTAGAGAGGTTATCGAGAGTAGAGGTTCTACTGTCTGATATTTCAAAAGAGCTCTAACAGAACAAGAGTGATGATTTATTTCAACAAACAGCCTGCTATTGCTGAAATACACAGTGGGTTGTATTTCTGTGCATACCTAAAGAGATAAACACCATAATGTAAACATTGGATGCCTAATAAATTCTCGCACTGCGCTCTATTAATTGTCTACATCAGGCATGTCAAACTTGCTGCCCGCGGGCCTCATGCAGCCCACAACGAATAAATTTGCGGCCCACCAGACAATATATTTTAATAAAATTTTTTTTAGAAATTTAAAAAAATTGTAGCAGAAAAGAGATGCCAAATATCAGGGAGAAAATATTAACTTTACTTTCTTTTTTTCTTATTAGTATTTTTTAAAAATAAACCTACATAAATGTTACTATAAAAATTTAATTACTTGTTTTCTTTTTTTTTGCGGCCCACATAATCTTATTACTTTTTTATTTGGCCCGTGTTAGGATTTGAGTTTGACATGCTTGGTCTACATATATAAAGGCTATATTACTGGTTTGAAACAGTAACAGTATAAAGATACAACAAGTTGTACTCCACAGGATTCCAATGTCCTGCAGAAGAGTGGAGGTCAGATGTCTTGTGTGGTGTGCAGAGAGGGAGGAGATACGGCTCCAAGTGAAGTCCAGCCTTCCTTGCCAAACAAGGTCAGTTTGTGTTCAGAGTACTAGCATTGGCTGTGTGTGTAACCCACTCGTCCACTTTATTACAACATAAAGTTGCGAAAAGATGATGTGTCGAAAGAGGCACCTCTCCCTTTAAATATGCATTAGAACAATGGCACTGTGCTTCACCCTAGTAAAAATCTTTATTACATTATAACATATATATATATATATATTATTTAAAAATGCCTATTTTGGATCATAAAGTTTTTATTTCCGATATTTCGTGTGGCAACTCGCCAAACTTCTTCGGAGAACAAGATTGTTTTGAATAGCTCGCGTATCAATTCACGAGTATGTACAACTGCTATAAAATTTTTTAAATATCTAAAATCTACAATATGCATGTTTATAAATATAATTATTAATAATAAAATGATATATACAATACTAATATATAGAGAATAAATAAATATATACATTTAAAATAAAAGAATTGAAAATCAGTAATTTGTTATATATATAAATGTATAGTAGTGGGCTATATGGTTTTAAATTGTAAGTATAATTGAGGAATGTCTATTTTTCGATTGATACTGTTTTTATCTTCTATTGAGGTCCAGCTTTCTAGAAAAAGTCTTGAATGTTTGTCCTTGATATTTTGATATACTATTTCAGTTGAGTCAAAATTTGGTATGTGGTCCTGTTTCAGTGCGTGATCTACTAAAAGGGAAAGAGGGCTATAGTTTTGAAGGGCTGTCCTGTGTTGATTGGTTCTTTCTTCTAGAGTTTTCCCTGTCTCTCCTATGTATGTAGCTGGGCAAGATCGGCACGGGATTCTGTAAATGAGGTTGGATTTTGACTGTTGTTTGTGTTATGTTTGGTGTCGGGATGGCGGAGAAGTGTTTTTAAGTTGGATGGTGTCTGGTATATCGTCTTGATGTTGTACTTCTTGAGGGCTCTACTGATTCTTTCGATGCCGTAGCTGTACGGAAGTGTGCAATATGATTTATGAGATTGGCTATTGGAAGGAGGGATGAATGTTGATCTGTAGAATTGTCTTTTGATAAATTCTGTGGGATAACTATTGCTTTGTAATTCATTCATTAGTATTATTTTTTCTTGTTGTACTTTTTCTAGATTATTAGAGCAATGAGTAGATATTCTTTTGATAGGGTTTTGAGCTGAAATTCAAGTAACCACCTGTGTGAGTTGGCTTGCGGTAAATGCCTGTTTATATATATATGTTATAAAATAAAATAAGATTTCTGTTGATTTTTGATTATCTTGATGATTATGTTATACTAATGCAGTCGTGGTTAAAATCTTGAAAGAATAATAATAATAGTTTTAATCAGCAATTGCTTTAATTGAGCTAAAGGAATATATATAAAAAAAAAAAAAAAAAAAAACATAATTTGGTAAAAGTACTGCCTGGCTTAAGGCGTAAGAATAAAAAAATTAAAAATTATCTACATAATGTACAAAAGTTTGAGCCGGCCATCAGGAAACAACAACAATGAGTTTTTATAGGGAAATTGTGACCTCTGGCGGTCGATTTAGCAGAGTATTTGAATCTATGAAATATAATTTTAAATAAAATAATATTTTTATATAACATATATATGAAAAAATAGTACAAATGTGACATTGTACTGGGATAAGGTTTATAAATTAAGAAAAAGGCATCTCCTTAAAAATCATTTGCATGATAAGGAGATGCCTTTTTCTTAATATATATATATATATAAAGAGACAAAGGTCGCCTCTCCCGTCAAAATAGACGTCAAAACTAGACGCCATCTATTGACCGTCGCCGCAAACTAGAGGCCTCGGGTCGGTGACAACCACAACACCAGCTTTGGCAAACTGAAAAGCGTCCACCTAGAGACCATGGTTTCGGGCTAATGGCCCTCGTCAGCCTAGGGTGGACTTTATTCCATGAGATCCACATGGGATCTAATGGAATCTTGACAATCTGCCAAAGAGGTGTTTAGCTGGCAAAGTGGCTGGGCCAAATCTATGGCTAAAATATAGATGGAAATTTTGCCGGGAGGATATTGATCTAAAGAGACAGGTCGCCTCTCCCGTCAAAACTAGACGCCATATATTGACTGTCGCTGCAAAACTAGCGGCCTCGGGGTCGGTAACAAAACCACAACACCAGCTTTGGCAAACGGAAGTAGATGGCATCTAGTTTTGACGTCTACTTTGACGGGAGAGGCGACCTTTGTCTCTTTAGATCAATATCCTCCCAGCAAAATTTCCATCTATATATATATGTTATATATCTATATATATAAAAATGAATGTTTGTATGTATGTCCGGTATACAAATTCGCGGTAGTTCACTAATTCAAACCAAAATTTCCATACATAGGTAAAAAATAACTGGGATGACGATAGGATATTTTAAAAAATATATAAATCAATTATTAAAACTATATATTCAAATTATTCTACTTAGCTCACGAACAGCGCCCTCTAGAACGCTTTAGAACAAAAAGCAGGCGACCTGCCGGCGGCGCGCGCCTGTTGGCTGCCGGCGAGCACGTGACTTCCCTATGTGCACGCATGGCTGTCGCGAGGGCTATTTCACGCGACTGCCCGCCAGCGAGAGAAGCTTTTTCTTAATTACAATGCAAGTCCTTAACTATATTTACATGTTTTCTAATTTATACTATTTCACATATTTACATATATATTTTCATTTTTTGCTATAACTGATCTAATTCGATGTTTAAAATAACTGCTCTTGCAATATTTGCTATGTTTTATGTGTTTAAATAAAACATTTAATCGTGTAAACCCGGGCGTTGCCCGGGTCATTCGTCTAGTTTAAAATATATTTAAAGTAATCTTAATGAAAAGTCAGAAAGAGAGCAAAGGAGAAAGGTTTATTATAACTTTAAAACAGGGTGTTGGTGAAAGACAGGTATAAACCATGGATTTCCTACTACTCAGGATTGATTGGCCACTTTTTTCTGAAAAAAAAAAAATGCTTAAGCAGCCTCTGATTCTTGCAAAAGTCCAACCCCACTAGTGAGTGCTAGTAACCAAACAGGGCTCTGACACATTTGTAAATGCAAAAGACAAACTGCTTTCTACCTGTGTAGACATGGCCATGTGTACTTGGGATAATAATAATGATAAAAACTTTAAAACAAGCTTTCAAACCTTGCAGTCAGTGTAGCCCTAATGAAGTATAGTTGAGACATTTACATATAGTCTTGTTTTAGCTGAGAATGACTTTTTCTGCTGCTGTTTTCCCTGGTCAGCTGTGTACTGTGTGTTTTATATCTGCACTATAAAATGAATACACAGTCACACCTGGCTCTAACATTACTTGGGACTATTGTTAAAACAATTACAAATTAGAAATAGGAAGCTATAGAGGCTATTATAACAAAATTTCAACATAGCATTGTCATATTCTAGGGCTGGAACCAAGACAGTGATGACTATAGTGCTTCATCCTAATATTTCATGTCAGATACAGATATTGTAGAAAGCCTGTGGAACTAACATATTGTTACATCTGATCTCATGGAATGGGGTGCAGCTTTCATTGATCTAGGCATATTTGTGTAATCTTTACACTTGTGTAATCTTGTGTAATTTTTTTTTTTTTTTTTTTTTTTTTTTTTTTATAAACAATTTCTAAAATATCATTTTCAAAAATATAAAATAATAAGTTCAATTTATTTTTTATTAACAGATTATATATTTTCTAAACCCTTGGCAGAGCTGACTACTATAGGGCCCGTCCCCAGGTGGTGGATAAGGGAACGACCTTCAGATATGAAGGCCAGCTGCAAAACAAGCAGAATAACTCTGACAAATAAGCAGTCGCGGACCAACAGCAGCATTGTTAGAAGAGGAGTAGACCTCTTCAAAAATCCTGACTTCAACTGACCCAGTTGATGGACCTCAGCAAGGGTCCCACTCCAGGGATACGGAGGAGCTGTGTCTGTACTCATGTTAGAGTCGGCAGCAAAGGCGTCTGCTTCCATGTTAGGAACGGCCTCAAACTACAGGCAAAGTCAGACTTTCACCAAAGTGTGCCTGGATCATGGTGCCATGATCAACGAAAGCTGCACCCCTACACCCCATTCCATGAGAAGCTTGAGGAGCATGAACTCATGGAATTCGTGTAATTTTTACACAAGGGGATGAGAAACAACAACAACAACATATTTTCTAAAAATCATCATTTGTATTGTACAATATTCTAACTATATGCCTATTTAAAGATGAAATGACAGGACATGTCAAAGCAGTTGACTAATCTACCATACCAGGTGTTAGCCTAGTAAATGACAATAAGTTTGGTCTATTAAGTCAGAAACTGTCCCCAACCATATAAGCCAGGGGTCTAACAGGAGAGTGTGGTGACTTGCAGCCTGCAAAGAGGACTCGTAGACGTCACCTACCGAAGGATCCATCGAAGCCCAAGAAACCACAGACCGCCTTCCTCCTCTTCCTCAATGGCATCAGGGAGAGGATCAAGAAGGAACATCCTGGCATCGCACTGGCCGACCTGACCAAGGAGGCTGGGCAGCGCTGGAAGGGCCCTCACTGACAAGAAGGTAATTCATTTAATCTTTCTTTTTATATAACTTCTACTGTCCTTACTGCAATGAAAAAAATATTGGGAGTGCTTGGCTCATCAGTGGTAAACCCTCCCAGCGGTTTCACCAATTTAATCTACCAGACTGCTTCTTAAAGCTCTAATACTGCATTGGATGATTCTGCTTATATATGCTGCAAATGAAGAGTGGAATCTTAGAAATGGTATTCAAGCAAACTATAGACATAAGCTTTTAGGACAACTAGAATTACATATAAATATATAGATGGCACATTTTTGCCTTATAATTAATTGTGTTCATTGTTGAGCACCAGTGTTTTACATTCTTTTTTTGGCCTTGGTGTCAGTAAAATTAGTGGAAAAGATGCTATGCACCTGTGTGTATAGTTTTATACTAAGTATTGAGGAGAATTACTGGATAAATTAGTAGTTTCTTTACGAAGAGATTTGTTCAAAGTCCTGTATGTTCCAGGAATGGGAGGAGAAAGCCCAGAGACTAAAAGTGAAACATCAGGAAGACATGAAGGAATACAATGAGTAAGTACAGTGTGTGGAATCTAGTTCAAATAGATAGTGTTTTCTCCCAACTTGTTGTTTGTGTTCATCAAATTTGACTTTTAGTGAACATATGGACAAATATTCTCCAATTTGAATAATGGGTAACTATCTCTTGCAGGTCTTCCATTTTTTCCAACATCAACTTTTTTATTTAATCCAGCTGCTTTCATTATGAGGTCAGTGTTTATTTGCATATTTGGGATTCTGGGGTTCTACCAGGAATAATTCAATTAAAGATTGAAATATTTGTCCTCCTATCTGTCCATGGTACTCTAAGTAGCTTTCTCCATGTCCACATTTTAAAGGTTTCAATTTTTACTTATGGTTTATTACTGACAAAGTCAATCCTTCCCATCTCTTGCATTTGGTCCATGCTTCTCAAGTGGGATGTTGCAACATGCTTTGTATTGATAGGGTTGCTTACATATGTCACTTAATATGCAGTGGGGGTCGGTGGAAGGGTGGTCTAAACTGTTGGTTTTCAACTGCTATAACCCGGGATTGAATCCCGCATTGGGCACTTTTTTTCTCATTAAATATGCCTCCGATTCTTGCAAAGTCCAACCCCACCAGCGAGTGCAAGTAACCAAACGAGGCTCTGGCACATTTGTAAGTGCAAAAGTCGAACTGCTTTTCACATGTGTAGACATGTGGTGCTCTTAAAGTAAAAGCAGTCGCTAACTTCTACCCACCATGATTATCATGGCCCGTACCACGTGTACTAGGGATAAAAATAATTTTAAAAAATAAGCAAAATCATTGATTTACACATAGGCATTTGAGTTAACTTGGTCTTTTCATCAGTCTAAATAATACCGTATAAAATAAAATCCCTTTACAAAAGATTTTTCGTTCTCTGTCATTGTAGAAGTCCTCAATTTCTATAAATATAGAATTTTGTCCAGTTGTTTATGCGGGATATAACCCCCCCCTCTCTCTATCTCTTGCAGTTAGTAATGATAAGTCAATTCAAACTTGGTCTATTTGAATTTTGATTAATTTTTATTCTATACTAGCGGACGTACCCGGCTTCGCCCGGGTTTTACCCAGGTAAAGGTTTGTCTAACGAATCTCTCGATAAAGTGAACATTTTTTCCCGGTCCCTTGAAAAATACTCGATAAGTTGAATAAAATCAATATTAATTGGTTCCCTCGGTAATTGGAAGTTAAAGGAATAGTATCTTGCCTTGGAATTGTATCATTATTCTTGTATGGACGTACCCGGCTTCACCCGGGTTTTACCCGAGTAAAGGTTTGTCTAACGAATCTCTCGATAAAGTGAACATTTTTTCCCGGTCCCTTGAAAAATACTCGATAAGTTGAATAAGATCAATATTAATTGGTTCCCTCTGTAATTGGAAGTTAAAGGAATAGTATCTTGCCTTGGAATTGTATCATTATTCTTGTCTCAAATAAATTGCCGTGTCATCCTGAATTTTGTCTTTCCTAATTTTCTACATTACAAAATCATCGTATCATCATGATAATATTTAGAGCAGATTGTTGAATTATAACAGATAAATTAGAATATTTATCTTGATTATTTTAAAGCGAAAAGTTATTTCAAAGATTTTATTTGCTAGAAACCTTCCCAGTACTATACTAAATAACTTCCCAAAGTTTCATGGCGTTCCAATGAGTGGTTTGGTCAGGCATAAAGGACACACACATACATTCATTTTTATATATATAGATGGGTCAATCATCTAGTGGATTTATAAGAAGTTTATATAAAAAAACACCTTCAGTAATGATGCCAACAATATCGAAAAATTCCTATTAAACCTGATGACTAGAGTGAAAAATACTTTTCTCTGCACAGAATTTACAGACTTTACCCCAGGACACAGGAGGGTGGACCCCCCTTCTATTTACATACTGAGCACATTTTGAACCATGTTACATACCCTGGATTTCTTATAGACTCGCTGTATACTCCCTTTGTGGTACATAGCCAGATCAACCTACCAGTTCCAGTTGTAAAAATGTTAACCACATACACACCTCCCTGTTCATCTATGTGTTGTTGTTTCTTATCCCCTTGTGCAAATGAGTCCATGCTCCTATGCCCGTTCATATATAATCAAGAGATAATGATTTGAGAATAGTTTATGGTATATCCTTGGAAAAAAAAAAAGGGGGTTATCCACCTAATTTCATATCAAACTGCTGCCATAGCCACGACCACAGCTCCCTTGCTTCCTGGTTGATACCAGATTCTAAAGAATATATGGAATTCGAGCCTTCTTAACTCTTTTACCAGATTTTGTTTTTGCTGGTTAGGGAAGAGTTATGCCAAAACAAACAAACTTGATTTTAAAATCTACACCGTCAATATATATTTAATGAAGCTATGGCTACTTGTTTATTTATTAAAGGCTGACTATTTGGGTACCTGAATATATTTATTGGTTCGATTGTCGCAGTACATCTATCTTCTGCAGGGATCAATGTTGTTTTATATTCCTGTGTGAAGATGCTTGGTGTGTTTTGTTGTTAGTTTCCATCAAGTTAGGTCACTATAGATAAATATAATTTGGTCTGCTAGTGACCATCACTCACATCTAGTGACCTTTCAATAGCTATCTTGGCCCCATCAAGCCAGCTCAATGGAGGTCTTCCTCTCTTCCTTCTTGGTGTTATACCAACAGACAAATTTTATAATACATAAATTTATTTTGATGCCCAATATTTGCCTGGTTACACTAATATAATAATAACTCTCTAATTGCATATCTAAATTTCAAAACTAAATATCAAAATTTTTCAAACAGAAATAATGTAATATATTTTTCTCTCAATATATAATAAGTATTTAAAATATGTAAATAATAATGTGTATATAAAAATTGTAACGTGCACCCCTATAAAAACGTGATAATCCTGTTGAAGGACTGACAAGTCCGAAAGCTTGAAAATAAAAAGTTGTACAAGAAACTTAGCCCTGGAAGCTTCATTTATTTTATAATATCTAACTGTGTTTGGCATTTATTACAAAAAAGACTTTTTAAAAAAAATAATTGTATAAAGTAGCTTTCGAACAAGCCCTTCCTCAGCAAACTAAAATATATAATGGAGAATGGGTAATGGAGAGAGATTATATAGAATTTTAAAGATATATCTATGCAAATATAAGACATAAGAGTTTACATAATTTGGCATTTATGTTCACTCTATAGCTTTTACAAGGGAAATTAGAGGGGAAGATTATATGGCTGGATATTGTTAGGGATAATGGTTGGACATGGCTTGTGTTGTGCACATAATAAGGGAAGAATTCAAGGGGTGCCTCATGTTGGCATTATATCAAGCATAAAGGACATTTTCTCTAATTGGGTCTTTTTGGGCAAGTAAAAGTCAAGTTCCACTTATTCCAATCAATGTTGTATGACATTAGGGGTTTTCAAATTTGACAAGTCTTACTTACTGTAGAACTTACTTTTGTTATTGGAGTTTGCTTCTGGGAAACCAACTGTTTCTACAGCAGTAATTATACAACTAACTAGTAGCACTGTTTGATAAATTCTGATTATAGTTACAAGAAAATAAGACCTAAATAAATTAATAGGGTGATGTTTCAGTAACAGCGTTGTTACCGAAACATCACACACTATTAATTTATTTAGATTAGGTCTTATTTTCTTGTAATAGCACTGTTTTTTTTTTTTTTTTAGCACTCAACACTTTTGTTAGTGAATAAAGTAAAATTGTTAAAAGAATGACGTACAAAAGTGAAATTGTCCTGGGATCAGGTGGATAAATTAAGAAAAAAGCATCTCCTGATTGTGTAATTTAGTTACAGGATCAGGAGATGCTTTTTCTTGATTTATCCACATGATCCCCGTACAATTTCACTTTTGTACGTCATTCTTTTAACTATTTTACTGGGGGATCGGTGGAAGGCTGGTTAAACCGTTTGGTTTACGACCACTACGACCCGGGTTCGATCCCCGCATTGGACACTTTTTTCTATTTAAAAAAAAAAAAAAATGCTTCAATGGCCCCCCCGATTCTTGCAAAAGTCCAACCCCACCAGCGAGTGCAAGTAACCAAACGGGGCTCTGGCACATTTGTAAGTGCAAAGTCGAACTGCTTTCACATGTGTAGACATGTGGTGCGCTTACAGTAAAAAGCAGTCGCTAACTACCCACCATGATTATCATGGCCTGTACCACGTGTACTAGGGATAAGCAAAAAAAAACTATTTTACTTTATCAGGAGATGTTTTTTTTCTTCTAGGCTATTGTTAGTGCTATCTTCAATTATCAAGTAATTTGAGTACCATCTCTCTATCAAATGTAACTACAGTTAAACCTGTCTATAGTGCCTCCTCTTGGGACTCACCAAAGTAGGGTGCTATAGACAGGTCACTTTTAATGTAAATCGCATCGTACTATGTATTTAAAATCGGGTAGCTATAGAGAGGGAGGTGCTATTTAGAGGGTGCACTATAGACAGGTTTAACTGTATATTAATCTGTCAAACTGGATGTTTCCAGGAAGAAGAAGCCCGAGGTCCCACCAGCAGCCCCCCAGCTGCCGTCGTGGTCCGCAGTGGTTGAGCCCATGGAGGTCTCCCAGCCTCCAGTGTCCTCCAGTTCCAGTCCGGAGTCCGACAGCGAGGAAGAGGCGGACAAGGTAGTCCATATCCGTACTCCAGCGGACTCTACTGTATTCACCGGCCGCAACAAGGTCACTGTGGAGAGACTCGCCCCTTCCGAGCCCTTCCCTGTCTGCTGTCAAGAAATCTGCACGCCCTCCGAAGACTCCCTATCCGACAGTCCAACTGGATACCAGATCTATCCGGAATTGGACGACCACTCCTACTCCAAGTCTTACAGCCCGGCCAACACAGCATCCCCTGCCACCACCACCAAGAAACCACCCACCACACCCCGCTACTTCACCGCAGGAAAACCCTCCATCTATGATCGCAGATGGAAGCAGGAAATTTACGAAGAGGATAGCAGCGAGTGATCTCTGTTGTCATCTTCTGTCAATTAACCAAAGAGAGAAAAAAAAAATTAATTTTCTGGGTTTTCCAGAATGATTTTTTTTTGTAAGCATCTGAAATTTTCTGTTTCTCTACCAAAGTTTTTATTATTATTTACTTATTTATTTTGTCAGCAAAACAATCTCACCTGTGCATTTTGTTTTTATCTATTACACTCTCTCTCTTTCACTCATGCTTCATTTGGTGCGTTTTTTTTTCTCTTCACACTTTCATCTACACTTGATTTCTCTCTCCATCTCTCTGTATCTACATATAACACTATGTAAATATTCTAGTGTAAATTACATTTTTTTTTTTGTTTTGCTTTCATCTCTTTAAAGTGCCTTTAGATAAATATATATATATATAAATGTGTAAATAGATATTTAAAGTTGTAAATAAATTATTTTTTTATACTTTTTATTTAAGTCTATTTTAGAATTAAAAATATCACTCCTCTCACTTTTTAAAATATGTGTTTTGGATTTTTTTTAAATTTCTTTTTAATTCAACACTCACCCAAAGCAGTCTTGTGTTGAATTAAACTATTTTGCTATAGTTGGTTTTTAATTAAAGAGGTTATACAGTAGAACCTCCATGAGAGGACACTAGCGCTAGAGGAAACCTCTCTATAAAGGACAGTTTTCATTTGCAAAATTATCTTTTCTACTATTTAGAAACTCTCCGGTAAGAGGACACCTCTCCCTAAAGGACACCTTGGCTCTGCAATTAGGTGTCCTTTACAGGGAGGTAGTTCTACTGTATTGTATTTTATATTATAAAGTTGCAGGAGGTAGGTATTCATGTACCACCTCTTCCTTTAACATTTTGAACACCAGGCATATTAGCCCTGTGTGTAAATAGTGATTACAGTAAATACAGATGTTTCATTCATGCTTATTTAAGACGCAATACTTTAAAATACAAAGTTCTTTTTAGGAAATTGTTCAATTAAACATCATTCAAAAAATAAGAAGCAATATGGACATTGATTTTTATGGTCGTTTCTGAGAATTTATAAGCTGTTTGTTTGTGGCCTGTGATCAGGGTACTGGAGCTTACATATGGCCGTGATCTGGCCTGTGAGACAGGACACTGGTGTTCAAAGGGTTAAGATATATATTGTGTCAATGTAGTTTTATAGGGAGAGGTTCCTTTTTTTGGTACACTTCAACATATAACTGAGTACTTGGGTAGGTTTTGTTAATCTCCTTGTGTAAAGACTACATGAGTTCATTGAGCTCCTCAAGCGTTTTTCTGTATGACAGACGATGCAGCATGAAAATCAGCAATAATCAACATCTGATCTCATGGAATGGGGTGTAGCGATGCAAGCTTTCATAGATCATGAACTTGGCTATGTTGTTCCAAATTGACATCTAATTGGCTAAAACAAATGTGTGCAAACATTTTTTTTCAATGCTTTGGCTAATTTTTAGATTTCCATCTCAAACCTCTGGAGTTTCAAGCCAAAAATTCACATAAAGGTTCACTAGCTGAGCTGCTTCAGTTATTTTTAAAACCAACCTAAAGCTGTTGACTAGATTTTGATTTTTTAATTTGGTAATATCCATCTGAAAACCACCCCCCTTTAGTTCAAATTTTATGGTTATATTTCAAAAACTAGCCGAATGACCCGGGCAACGCCCGTGTTTTACCCGATTGAATGTTTTGATTCAAATACTATTTGTTACAATTATAAATTGGCGCCTTATATAAATCCATATGTTAGTTAATAACTATAGCCTATGTGCTTTATCTGTCTATGTACTGTTGGCTTCCGTAGGCGTCTCTTACTGCGAAAAAGAAAGAGAGGATTTAGTTATTAACTAATATATGCATTTATTTAAGGAGCGACCCGCTCCAACACAATAGTTACAAAAACCAAAAAGCGAGTGGGGGGGGGGGGGCAAAGTCAAAAACAAAGTGTCTCGCGTAGTGGCGGCACCATCATAGCCACGTGATCGTAGCCAACCAATAGGAGAGCGCCATTCCAAAAAAAAGCAAACGGTGACAGAGATGATGACGCTCGTAACTGTATATAGAATGCTTTTGATTTAATTACCAGTGCTCATATTTATATTTTCCTATAAAAATAACATCATTGCCACCCTGAATGAACAAGTGGAAATTACATAAAGTTGCAGGAGGATCCACATGTACCAAAAGAGACATCTCTAAAACTTGATTAAAATGAAAACTTTTTTTGTTGGCAAATTTACCAAATTTTAAACTTCTCTCATAGGATATTATGTAATTGAAGCCGTCCCTTATTGCTGAGGGCTATAGCCAAAAACCATGGAATACAAGTTGTTAGCTTTTGTCTCTTCTTCTTTCTTATCTCCACATTGAGTGAAGTAGGGTGCGTCTGCCTTTGTCATCAAGACTGGGAGCACTACTCAGTGGCAGGCCGACTTAGCTCCAAAAAAATGGTTTCCTCTGACATGAGAAACAAGCGCCATGTGCAGCTGCTCCTAACATGGAGTACAGACTCATCCTGTATCCCTGGATTAGGAGCCCTTACAGGGTACTATCAGCTGGGCCAGCTGAACCCAGGTTTTTTAGTGAGCTTGTTACTGCTCCTCCTTTTTCATCCGGGCTTGGGATCGGCAAAGGCGGAGTTAGCTTTTGTTTGAATTTTCCAAACTGGTGTCATGGTACATTCACCACCATTGCCTTCTGTACTGTTTGGGTGATGAAGTGGAATATATTGTTTTGATGCATTTTTAGAGGGAGGGAGATAGGTGTAGAGAAAATACATTGGACTATATAAATAATAATAATATACTATATGTATTCAAATATAAGAAACGATGCATTTCTTTATTATGTTAAAAATAGGCCAAGAACTTTCAAGCTAAAAAGGTTTTTCCTCATGGCTCTAAATAAAATAATTTCTTATAAAAGGTACTACAAGACCAAATAAATAAATACTGTGTGCAGCAACAATGCTGTAGTAGTATCACACACTATTTATTTAGATTTGGTCTTGTTTTATTTCTAATCTAAATTGTGTCTTTATTATATACTAGACGGGTGACCCGGGCTTCGCCTTTGGATTGACCTGTGTGCATATCTACCCGAGTGATATATATTTAGATAAGATTTTTTTTTATAATTGTTTGTTATTAGCATTATCTATTTGTTTGCATCAGCATAATTTAATCTAATCTTTGATAGAGGGCGCTGTTTGTGAGCTAAGTAGAATAATTTGAATATATAGTTTTAATAATTGATTTATATATATTTTAAAATAACCTATCGTCTTCCCCGTATTTTTTTACCTATGTATGGAAATTTTGGTTTGAATTGGTGAACTACTGCGAATTTGTATACCGGACATACAAACATTGATTTTTATATATATAGATATACTAATTAGAGCCGTGAGAAAAAAACTTCTAACTTGGAAGCCCATTTTTAACCTAATAAACACAAGGTAATAAAACCAAATCCAAAAAAATAGTGCGTGACATATAGGTAATTCAGTCTTTTGTCTCATGATGGTAGCAACACTGTTGCTGAAATATTACACATTATTTATTTGGTCTAATTACCTTGTATTCAAAATAAATTTATATAAATGATGAAGAAGAGCAACTTCGATTACACTGGTCTACACTGAAAAAGATGTTTTGATAATGCATCAGTTTCTGACTTTAATTTGAGGTGCTGATCACGAGTATAATGTTAGTTTTTATGTATCTCATCAATATTTAGAGATATAACATATACATATTTAGGTCACAATGTGGTACATCAGTCCATATAAGCAGTATGAAAAACACATTAAACGCAAATAAAAAGAACGCATGCTAAAAGGTACTTTATTTACTGTAGTATAAGAAAACCGAATCAATACCAAAAAAGTAAAATGCTACAATCAATCCTTCGTGAATTTCAACCTTTTTGATTTTCTCTTATAAGTGTATTCCGGCAGGTCGCGGGACAGATTCCAGGAGTAATCTGCCATCATGTGGCAGTCCCAGACACCTTGATATATCTCTTCCATCACTTCATGTCTTGATGGAATCGCTCGCCTTGTTCATCACTATAGGCACCGAGATTATCAGGGAATTTGTCCAGGTGACTATGCAAGTAGTGAACCTTAATACTCATATTTACACCCAAAGCTTCATAACTTTTAAGCCTATTTTGGACAAGCTCTCTGCAATTATCGTCTCTTCTATTACCTAAAAATTCATGTACTACAGCCTTAAAGCCTGACCATGCTGCTTCTTCAATTCCATTCATGGTTATTAGAAAATTTTTGTCATTCAAGAGCCTTTTGATTTGAGGTCTGTCAAAAACTCCTGCTTTTATCTTTTCTAGGCTAATATCTGGAAAAAACAACAAATATATTTGAAGCATTCTCCATCTTTAGAGCCTTTACAAACTGCTTACATAAATCTAGCTTTATATGTAATGGTGGTAGAATGATTTTTTCCCGAGACACAAAGGTTTGCTAATCACATTAGCTTTTCCTACTGTAAATTCATCTCGAAGAGGCCATTTGTTTGTTTTCCAATGTATTTACCGTGGCCTGCTATCCCACATGCATAAAAAACAAGGATACTTGGTGTATCCGCTTTGAAATCCCAGTAAAAAAGTTAACTATTTTTAAATCAACGCTAATAAACCAATTATGCTCATTGTATTTGATTTTATTCAAGATGGTTTTTATATTTTCAACATTCTCCTTCATTTTTGTTGTATACGCTATTGGAACAGATGCATATTTATTTCCATTATGAAGTAAAACACATTTGAGGCTACACATGGAACCATCGATAAATAGACGCCAATCTTCAGGACGGTATTTGTCTAGTTTTAAAAGGTGTAGTAAGCCTTTTACATTAGTGCAGTAAACCAGATTTGCATCTTGCTGATAGAAAGGAAGGAACGAACTTTCTCTTGTCCGATAAAATGTTACGTTGACTTCGTCTTTGAGTTGGCTCATTTCTTTTCATCTTGATGCAAGCAGTTCCGCATCTTGCTTTGAAAGTCTCAGGTCAAGTGTCAAATCATTCAGTTTTGGTTGTGAAAAACATTTTGAACATTCTTGTTCTCCTTAGTTCTCACTATCAGAATCTTCCAGTTCGATATCTTTTTGTGTGGTGTTTTCTGATTCATCATAAAGAGGATTATTAGCACTGGATGAAAAAACTGGGAGGGGACTATTTGGGCTGTGTGGTATTGGAAGTCTAGCTGAATATAGGTCTTTGTATAAAAGCTTTTTCTTACCATTCCTGTTAAAGTGTTTCAAGTTTTGTACGCAAAAGTAACAATCATTGTCATGATTTTTTGGCTCTCGCCAAACCATAGGGAACCCAAATGTCAGTTGCCTTTCATCCTTTGTCCACAGGCGCAGTGTTTCGACACACGTTTTGCATACTTTATGTGGAGCCTATGTCTTGTCCTGGTCTCCTAATTTTATACCAAAATATGCAAAATACGCCCGCTTTACAAAGTCTGTTATTGCATTTATTTGCGCTTTTACAGTATATTCGCCACATATATAACAGAAAATATTTGGGTAGTTTTTGCAGGATATTCTTTTGGAAACCATGTCTGGAAGTGAATTTATTAATGTGTTAAAATTTTATTTTCATAAAGTTGATGGCATAGCTTTTAAATGAATGATGCTTGAATTAATAATTTTCATTAAATTTAATCTGTGTAAATAAAATACACCTATCCCCCGATTTACACGGTAGATACAATCCTGAGAAAAACGTGTAAATCGGGGGATAGGTGTACACAGAAATAAAAATAAAATTCATTGACAGGTTAAAATATGTAGTCAGCACATAAGCTCGGGATTCCTCGTGAGATGTGTACACAGTGCATGTGTTCAATCACAGTAGCATTTAGTATAGTGCGATAAAAAAAAAAAACTTATTTGGAAAACCGTGTAAATCGGGGGATAGGTGTATATTTTCACTAAAAATTTAAATACTTATTTAATTTTTGACAATTTCAAATTAGAAGTGATGGTATAATGTTTGGAAATAATTTATTTATTATATAATTGTTAAAAAAAAAAATTATATTAAGTTAATAAATAACTTTGAGATGTGATGATTGTAAAAATTATGAAGCAATCATGATGACTTGGCAGTTTTCTTTATGAAAATTTTATTTTGGTGAAATACACTTTATGGTCATTATCTATAGAATTTGATGACATACAGAAAAAACTAAGAGCAGATTCGGAATCAGCGCCATTGGATTACCCAAAAAGCTTTTAAATGCTCAAACATCAAAAACTTTTTTAAAATTTTGTAGACTTGTGTTATAGATCTTCTTCTGTGTTATAGATAAGAAGCACTAGATGAAAAGCCAAAGTATTTAACTTATAATTACTAGTACATACATACATGGCCTGAGAGGTCGTGTTAAGATCAAAAATTTCAATAAATACTTTAAAAGGGGTTATTTTGCTTCAAGCTTCTACGCAGCTTAATAAAATGTTTTTTTATAACTTTGTGCCAGAACAATATTTTGTAACTCCAGATTATGGATCCAAATGGTCTCTGAGTGCCAGTGATTATATTCCTGTTTTTTTATTATCCCTAGTACACATGGTACATGCCATGATAATCATGGTGGGAAGAAGTTGGTGATTTCTTTTACTGTAAGTGCACCACATGTCAACACATGTGAAAAGAAGTTTGACTTTTGCACTTATAAATCTTCCATATCCCCCTTCCGTTACTTGCACTAGCTGGTGGGGTTAGACTTTTGCAAGAATCGGGGGCCATTGGAGCATTTTTTAAAAGAAAAAAGTGCCCAATGCAGGATTCAATCCTGGGTTGTAGCGAACGAAAACCAAGGGTTTAGACCATCCTTCCACATATTCCCTTACAATACTGTAAATGTACTAATCCCAGTTAGGGTTACCTTCAGTAACAGTTTCATAAACACAAAGTAATAAGACTAAATAAATAAATAGTGTGTGACGTTTCAGTAACAGCGTTGTTACCATCTTCAGACAAAAGTACTGAATGAGAAAATTTTACCACAGCATGTTTTTAAATTATAAAACTATTTTAGAGGCGTAATATTCTTTTTAAAATAAAACAATTTCTACTGTCCTTACTGCGATGGAAAAATTAAAGGGAGGGCCTGGCTCATCAGTGGTGAACCCTCCCAGCGGTTTCGCCAGTTCACCACTGATGAGCCAGGCCCTCCCTTTAATTTTTCCATCGCAGTAAGGAGAGTAGAAATTGTTTTATTTTAAAAAGAATATTACGCCTCTAAAATAGTTTTATAATTTGATAACAGATGGCGCTCTAGTACATCGTAACATTATGTTTTTAAATAGTTCCTGTTATCAAGTGTCACTTATAATAACAATAAATACTTATAATAAATACACTTGATATCAGGAACTATTTAAAAACATGCTGTGGTAAAATTTTCTCATTCAGTACTTTTATCTGAAGATGGTAAAAACGCTGTTACTGAAACGTCACACACTATTTATTTATTTAGTCTTATTACCTTGTGTTTATAATATATAATCCAAATTGTGCCTTATCAGTTTCATAGATGTGAAAAAATATTACAAAAGTGAAATGTACTGAGATCAGTTGAAATTAAGAAAAAGGCATCTGATCGTGGAACTAAAAGTAGGTGATGGCCCTCTGTTTAAATAAATATATCAAACTGACAGATGGCGCAAACCATCAGAAACTTTTTGTTGCAAGATATCAGGAGATGCATTTTTATTAGTTTCATAAATGTCACAATATATTAAATGAACTGGGCAGCTTTCATTAACTTTGGTTTCTTTATAAAATTTACTGTGGTTTCTGTGAATTAATGAAATAAAAATGCTTTTTACACCCTTACATTTTTTTGTTTTAAAAAATATAAACTATTTTTGATGCTAAAGAGACAAGGGTCGCTTCTCCGGTCAAAATCAGACGCCATCTATTGACCGTCACTGCAACTAGCGGCCTCGGGTCGGTGACAAAGCAACAACACCAGCTTTGGCAAACTGGAAAGCGTCCACCTAGAGACCATGGTTTCAGGCTAATGGCCCTCGTCAGCCTAGGGCGGACTTTATTCAATGAAATCCACACGGGATCTAATGGAATCATGACAATCTGCCAAAGAGGTGCTTAGCTGACAAAGTGGCTGGGCCATATCTATGGCTAAAATATAGATGGAAATTTTCCCCGGGAGGATATTGATCTAAAGAGACAAGGATCACCACTCCCATCAAAATAGACGTCAAAATCAGACGTCATCTATTGCCAGCTAAGCACCTCTTTGGAAAATTGTCAATATTCCATTAGATCCTGTTTGGATCTCATGAATAAAGTCCGCCCTAGGCTGACGAGGGCCATTAGCCCAAAACCTTTCAGTTTGCCAAAGCTGGTGTTGTGGCTTTGTCACCGACCCGAGGCCGCTAGTTTGCGGCGACGGTCAATAGATGGCGCCTGATTTTGACGTCTATTTTGACGGGAGAGGCGGCCCTTGTCTCTTTAGATCAATATCCTCCGGGTAAAATTTCCATCTATATTTTTGATGCGAATGTTTCTTTATTAAATAAAGCAATTTTCTACTGCCCTTACTGAGATGATAAATTATTGGGAGGGTTCACTACTGATGAGCCAGGCCATTATTTGATCATTGCAGTAGAAAATAGTTTATTTTAAAAAGAAGAAACATAGAGGTCAAAATTTTCTTTTAACAGATGGAACACTAATGCCTTATTGTTTGGTGAACAAGGGCAGTGTATTAGTGGCTTAGTTTTACCCTACGTATAATAGACACTACCTCATATTGATAAGGAACAATTATCGATTACTAGACGTATGACCCGGCTTCGCCCGAGAATTCCCCCGATTGCAATTTCCTTCATACTGAAAGTACATCAATAATAAATAATAGAAATGCCATAGAATAGCAATACAGAAGTAACACATAAACTACAGGAAAAAAGTGTGTGTGATGGCAAAAATTGTATTATATTAGTGTTTAGGTATTTGATTTATTAATATAGTTGATATAATAATATATATTTATATTATACTAGCGGACGTACCCGGCTTCGCCCGGGTTTTACCCCGAGTAAAGGTTTGTCTAACGAATCTCTCGATAAAGTGAACATTTTTTCCCCCGGTCCCTTTAAAAATACTCGATAAGTTGAATAAAATCAATATTAATTGGTTTCCTCGGTAATTGGAAGTTAAAGGAATAGTATCTTGCCTTGAAATTGTATCATTATTCTTGTCTCAAATAAATTGCCGTGTCATCCTGAATTTTGTCTTTCCAAATTTTCTACATTACAAAATCATCGTATCATCATGATAATATTTAGAGCAGATTGTTGAATTATAACAGATAAATTAGAATATTGACCTTGATTATTTTTAGGCGAAAAGTTATTTCAAAAATTTTATTTGCTAGAAACCTTCCAGTACTATACTAAATAACTTCCCAAAGTTTCATGGCGTTCCAATGAGTGGTTTGGTCAGGCATAAAGGACAGACAGACACACACTCATTTATATATATATAGATATAATATAAATGAGTTTTTAAAATTGTAAAAAAAAATGCATCGGCCAGGAATCGAACCCGGGCCGCCCGCATGGCAGGCGAGCAATCTACCACTGAACCACCGATGCTTATAAAAAAGGCCAATTTGGGTATTCATTCCATTCCGGATTACTCCGCGTAAAAAAAAAGTTCTTCAAATGAAAAAAAAAATAGTCAAAAATACTAATCAAAATGTAGCCGAAAATTTTCCTCAGGTTTATAAAAAGCGACATGCAAAATTTGGTACCAATTGGTTCAGTAGTTTTTGAGTTTATCGCGAAACAGGCAGACATTAACTTTTATATATATAGAGATAAACTCAAGATAATAATATCGAATCTAAATAAATAAATAGTAACAACGCTCTGTTACTGAAACGTCGCACACTATTTATTTGGATTTGGTATTATTACCAGGTGAATACCTCAGATATTTTCCTCCCTTTATAGATATTGTAATTGTGATATATATATATTGCACAATTTGGATTATAGCTACAAGATAAAATAAGACCTAATCCAAATATATTAATAGTGTGTGACATTTCGGTAACAGCAATGTTACCATCATCAGACAAAATATAAAACACCAATACCTCGCTTTGCGTCGTTTCATTTTGCGTTTTTTTTTTCGAAGTTGTGTCGCTGCTTAATTTTTACTGATTTTCACTGTGCGTCGTTAGATTTTCAAAGTTGCGTTGTTTTGGATTCGAGCCTTTAATCTTTTTTTGAATTTTTTTTCCTAAAATATGGCAACACCTTTGTTTTTGATTGCACCTTCACATATTTTCACTTTGCGGCATTTCAATTTGCGTGGTGTTTTTTTGGAACGTAAACCCGACGCAAAGCGAGGTATGGGTGTAATATATATATATAATATCTATCTCTATATATATATAAAAGTCAATTCCTGTCTGTCTGTCTGTTTCGCGATAAACTCAAAAACTACTGAACCAATTGGTACCAAATTTTGCATGTCGCTTTTTATAACCTGAGGAAAATTTTCGGCTACATTTGATTAGTATTTTTGGCTATTTCTTTTTTTCATTTAAAGAACTTTTTTTTACGCGGAATAATCCGGAATGGAATGAATACCCAAATATGGCCATTTTTTATAAGCATCAGTGGTTCAGTGGTAGAATGCTCGCCTGCCACGCGGGCGGCCCGGGTTCGATTCCCGGCAGATGCATTTTTTTTTACAATTTTTAAAACTCATTTATATTATATATAATATAAATATATATTATTATATCAACTATATTAATTCAATCAAATACCTAAACACTAATATAATACAATTTTTGCCATCACACACACTTTTTCCTGTAGTTTATGTGTTACTTCTGTATTGCTATTCTATGGCACTTCTAATATTTATTATTGATGTACTTTCAGTATGAAGGAAATTGCAATCGGGGGAATTCTCGGGCGAAGCCGGGTCATACGTCTAGTATATAATAAAAACCATTTTTATACTTTTATCTGATAATGGTATCAATGCTGTTGTTGTTGGTTTCACCAATGGTGATACCAACACAAGGTAATAAGACACAATCCAAATAAATATTATTTTATTTAAACACAAGGTAATAAGACCAAATCCAAATAAATAAATACCTTACCTTGTGTTTATAATCTATAATCCAAATTGTGCCTTATCAATTATTTTATTTATATGGGTTTGGTCTTTTTACCATGTGTTTATAATCTATAATACAAATTGTGCCTTATCAATGCTGTTACCAAAATGTCACATACTATTAATTTATTATTTGCTTTTATTCTTTTGTCTGATTATGGTAACAACGCTGTTACTGAAACATCACACACTATTAATCTTGATTAGGTCTTATTTTCTTGTAGATATTAAATAAACGATAATAAGACCAAATAAATAAATAGTGTGTGACATTTCGGTAACAGCGTTGTTACCATTTTCAGACAAAAGTACTGAATGAGAATTTTTGTATTCATTTCGTCTCAATTTACAGGTGTTACATTCGAGTCACCTTGTCCTGGCTATTTACACATGGCAAGTTGTTGGCGTAGAGGTGGTCCCTGAATGAGAATTTTACCACAGAATGCTTTAAATAGTTACTGTTATCAAGTGTGTAAACAAGATAGCAGATAAGAAAATAGTTTTCTGAGAAACACAGAATATTATTCTTAGACTATAATCCAAATTGTGCCTTATCATCAGGTAGATATTGTAATTATTTTTCAAAGATTGTGAACATTAGTATTGTAGACAGGTCCTAGCTGTTGTTGCGCCTTTTTCTCCGTAATATCAAAAAGGATTACAGCAGGTTCAATGGGGTAGTATTGGAGAAAGGGTGGAAGAAGTATCTGATGATGACTATCATAAGTGCACAACTTTTAATGGAAGTTTTAATATCAGATATGGAAAATAAATATATTTTTCATGGAATTGGTTTTTAAAATACAGTATAACCTCGTTAATTCGACACACGCAAATTTGACACTCTACCTTAATTCGACCATATTTTGATGTCCCGACCTCCGGCCTATCAAATAACAAACCGTAATTCGACAGTATCGATAATACGACAGTTTCGATAGTTCGACCATTCTAAAATTAAAATTTTGACAGTTGAATGTTTTTTTTTTACATACCACTTTACCGCTAAAAAGGTATTACGGCGGCGGCAAGCGCCTTGATCGGCGGATGCCAATAGAATCGCGCCTGCGCACTTTAGGTTTCTGTTAGTTTAAGTTACACTTTGCAGTGCCATTGCGCAATGTCGCGAGTGTTATTGTTTGTTTGTTTTTTTTTTTTACGCGGGAATTTAGGCTTCGTATGCCAATTAATAATATTATTTTCTTTTTAATTTTCAGCATTGAAATATTTTAGTTTTTTTTTTAATTTACATTTGTAAATTTCCTTTTAAATAAATAAATCTTCATAAAATATGTAGCCACAATGATTATGATAACATTTTATTTCAATATTCCATTTCCATGTTATTATAAAAGATTTAAACACAAAATCAATAATACCTGCAGCAGCAGTGGATGTCTTTAATACAATAAAAACTCTGTTATTTAAAACACATTCCAGAGGAAGAAAGACATGCATATTTTTTTTTAAATAGACCATCTGGAATACATCCTGAATAGGATTTCAGTGCAAAAACAGACAACTATAAAGGAATTTTAAAAAAGATCTTCATGATTATTTTTAAATTTTATTTTTATTTTCAATATTTATTCAAAAATGTGTATTATTGCCTTTTTGTCCCTGATACTAAAAGTAATCAGAAAATAAAAAAAATAAATACAAAAAAGTACATACAATGGTTTCAATTAATATCATTAATTTATATTACAAGCCAATTTTTAACCCTTAATTACTCGCGCTGGGTGTATTACACCCAGTAAGATACTAAACTGTAAAAATAAACTGTAAATAATAAATATAGCAGCTTGAGGGTCTCGGTAGCTTAATTATTTGTGGTGAAGCATAGATTGGCCTAATGAATTTCAAAATATACATTTAACTTTCGTAATCTGATAATCTGGGTGGTTTACACCCAGCGCGAGTGTTTACGTAACACTTTTGGCAGGCCGTGAGTGACAGTTCGCCTATATTTTTTAGGTTTCAGACTCAGCCGAATGTATTTCCGTTGGTTTTGTTCACATATTCTTTGTTTGCTCTTCATTCCTAGCCCTCCAAAAACTATCATTTGCTATTAATTGTTAAAAATATTTCATGGATACTTCAACTCTCTCTAATTCTGAATCTGAAAATGAATTTGTTGGTGGCACATATCGGATATATCTTCTGATGAAAATACCGAAATATATAGATACCATGATTCTGAATCTGAGTTGGAATCTGAAAACGAAGAATTTGTTTCAACTTCCAGTTTCTATGTGGGAAGAGACGAGACAATGCAGTGGAAGACCAGTGAATGGCAAAGTACAAAGGTAAGAATTTGCTCTTGCAACATAATTTCTCACCTTCCTGGCCCGAAAAGAGATGGAATAACATCACAACAGCTGTTGGAGCTTACAGAAAATTTATCAGAAATAGTTGAAAAAATAGTATGTAACACCAATCAATATATCTCACGGATTCGAGAAAATATTTCTCAAGAAAGGGATGCAAAAGATACTAATGATGTAGAAATTTGGGCTCTTATTGGACTTTTGTTACTTTCTGGGACAAGAAAGGCCTGCCATCTTTCCTTTCAAGAAATATGGGCAGATGATGGAACCGGATTCAAAATTTTCCGGTCTGTAATGAATCACGAGAGATTTCTCTTTTTACTCAGGTGTTTGCATTTCGATTATTTTCCCAAACATGAAATAAGAAAAAAGTTGACAAACTAGCACCAATTAGAGAAATATTTGAAGAATTCGTTACAAACTGCAAAACTATGTATCATCCTGGGGAATATTTGACAGTAGATGAAAAGAATATTCCATTCAAAGGCCGATGTAGTTTCAAGCAGTACCTTCCCAATAAACCCGCAAAATATGGCATAAAGACTTATGTGTTATGTTGTTCCCCGCAAGAGCTATGTAGTGAATCTTGAAATATACGCTGGCAAGCAACCAGAAGGCCCTTATCAAATAAGTAACTCTCCCAACAATGTAGTTGAAAGACTTGTACTTCCAATCTCCGGGTCAAAACGCAACATAACTACTGACAATATGGTATACCAGCTATCCTCTTGCAGTAGCTCTTTGAATGACCATAAATTGACCTTAGTAGGAACACTCAAAAAGAATTTAAAAAAAATACCTCCTGAATTTATGCCAAATCGCGCACGACAAGTGTTTAGCTCAATTTTTGGTTTTCAAAAAAATGTCTCCTTTGTATCATATGTTCTAAAAGGGGCAAAAGTGTCATTCTATTATCTACAATGCACTCAACATCAACAATTGATGAAGAGACAAATGAAAAGAAGCCAGAAATGACTACTTTTTACAACATGACAAAAGGAGGGGAGGACCTATTGGATCAAAAGACGTCACTCTATTCCGTGGGACAATGTACCAAAAGATGGCCCCTGTGTATCTTTTTTAAACTTTTAAATATTGCTGGAGTTAATTCCAAACTTCTTTTTGATGGGAATCAACCCCAAAACATTTACAAAAGAAGAAAGGATTTCCTAAAAGCTCTATCACTTGAATTGGTAACAGAGCATCATCATATCAGGTCTACTACCAAATCCTTTTCGAAACCACTTCGAAGTATTGTCCGGAAACATGCTGGTCAGTCACCAGAAACTATGGTAAGTTTTATGTCAAAATATAATTGAAAAATTTATCTCTAATCGTTTTATATTTTAGGTAGAAGACATTCCAGAACCTCTTTCAAAGGCCCAGAAAAGATGCCATCTTTGTTCTTATAAAAAAGATCGTTAGACCAAAAACTATGCCAGAAGTGCCAAAAGAATGTTTGTAAAGAACATTCTATTATAATATGTAGGCAATGTATGTAAATATTTCTAAAATTGTGTATCCCAAATTTAACAAAATTGATTTGGTGCTTAAATTAACATTTTAATTTTTAAAATATATTAAAATATAAATATTACTCAAATTATTGATTAAAATATCTTAATTGTTAATAAAATAATGGTATCATACAAAAAATGTTCAAAAATTATTTAGTTTTAAGTGATATTTCACCAGATTAAAACACCGGGTGTATTACACCCAGCGCGAGTAGTTACGTCTCAAAAGTTAGCGCGAGTAACTAAGGGTTAAAAAATATTATTTTAGTGAGTTAGATGATTAGCTAATAATCTAACGTTAATTCAACACTTCCTTTAATTCAACCTCTGATCCCTTGGGGTGTTGAATTAAAGAGGTATATATAGAATTAAGGCATCTCCTCATTGGTCAACTAAAAGTTACCGATGAGTTGCACTATCTATCAGAATAGATATAAACTATTTATTGATTTTTTAAATTATCCCCGAATTGGTCAAATTCCTATTCTTGATTAATCAAGAAAAGCTAACCACGTACAGTTATTATAATAAATATAAATAAAAATATAATTTTTCCATTGCAGTAAGGGCAGTAGAAATTGTTTATTTTTAAAAAGAATCATACGCATTTATAATAGTTAAGAATTTTGATAACAGATGGTGCACTAATGCATCATAATATATGTATTTATTATTCTGGCAGATGACATAAGCCATCAGCAACTTTTATTTGATCAGGAAATACCTTTTTGTTAATTCATTCACCTGATCCCAGTACAATTAAATTTTTTTACTATTTTTTCACATTTAGAATAGTTTTGAAAACAAATTGCATGAAAAATATACAGTCGAACCTCTTTAATTCAACACCCCAAGGGATCAGAGCTTTCGGTTGAATTAAAGGAAGTGTTGAATTAAGGTGAGATGATTAGGTAATCATCTAACTCTCTAAAATAATATTTTTTTAAAATAGCCTTGTAATATAAATTAATGATATTAATTGAAACCATTGTGTGTTTTTATTTTATTTTCATGATTAACTTTTAGTATCAGGGACAAAATGGCATTAATACATATTTTAGAAACATAAATAATTGTAACAAATAAATTTACTGGCAATGCGTTTCTTTTCAGTAATATAATCAAATATTAACTCTACAGACATTAAAATATTAAATATAATATATTAAATAATACTTTATTCTAATTGAAAAATATAGCATTTGAAAGGAAATAAATATGGTAAATATAAAAAAAGAAAATTTTAAAATATTATTTAAATATTATCATGAAAGATCTTTTAAAAAATTCCTTTATAGATGTCTGTTTTTGCACTGAAATCCTATTCAGGATGTATTCCAGACGGTCATTTTGAAAAAACATGCATGTCTTTCTTCTTCTGAAATGTCTTTTAATAAATAAATTTTAATGTATTAAAGTCATCCACTGCTGCTGCAGGTATTATTGATTTTGTGTTTAAATCTTTTATAATAACACAGAAATGGAATATTGAAATAAAATGTTATCATAATCATTGTGGCTACATTTTATAACGATTTATTTATTTAAAAAGAAATTATTTGTAAATTTTAAAATAACTAAAATATTTTAATGCTGAAATTTAAAAATAAAATATTATTGTTAATTAGGGCACAAAGCCTAAATCCCAGCGTAAAAAAAAAAATAAAAAACACTTGCGACATTGCGCAATGGCACTGAAAAGTGAAACTTAAACTAACAAAAACCAAAGTGCGCGCGCGCGATGCTATCGGCGCCCGCCGATCGCCGCCGTAATAGCTTTTTAGCGGAAATTTGTAAGTAAAAAACATTCAACTGTCGAAATTCGAATTTTAAAATGGTCGAACTATCGGAAGTGTCGTATTATCGATATGTCGAATTACGGTTTGTTATTTGATAGGCCGGAGGTCGGGACATCGGAACATGGTCGAATTATCGCCGAGTGTCGAATTGGGGTGTGTCGAATTAACGAGGTTATACTGTATATTGATTCAATATACAGTTACGAGCGTCATGCGTTCTTCATCTCTTAATTCTTCAGTTTTCATCTCTGTCACCGTTTGCTTTTTTTTTGAATGGCGCTCTCCTATTGGTTGGCTACAATCACGCCACCTTTGCCCCCCCCCCCACTCGCTTTTTCGTTTTTGTAACTATTGTGTTGGAGCGGGTCGCTCCTTAAATAAATGCATTTAATAACTAAATGGAATCCTCTCTTTCTTTTTCCCAGTAAGAGACGCCTACGGAAGCCAACAGTACATAGACAGATAAAGCACATAGGCTATAGTTATTAACTAATATATGCATTTATTTAAGGCGCCAATTTATAATTGTAACAAATAGTATTTGAATCAAAACATTCAATCGGGTAAAACACGGGCGTTGCCCGGGTCATTCGGCTAGTAAAGCATAATTTGGATTATAGCTACAATAAAATAAGACCTTTCTGTAACAGCGTTGTAACCATCTCTCTCATCAGACAACAGAAAAAAAATTAAAAAGAATAAAATAAATGAATAAAAAGATTTTATTCTTTTGTCTGATAATGGTAACAAAGCTGTTACTGAAATGCCACACACTATTAATTTATTTGGATTCTATTTTCTTGTATAAATATAATTTTCATCTGCTACCAATCTGATAACATTAAAATGGTTGTATTTCCTGTAAACGTTGTGCGCTATTTTAAAATCAATATTAATTGGTCCCCTAGGTAATTTGAAGTTGAAGGAATAGTATCTTACCACAAATGTGAACTTTTGTGAATAACTGTCTGTTCAAATGTTTAAAATAATAAGTCATGAATTTGATTAAACGCTTGTTTACTTGATTTTTATTAATATGTGAGATTCTATCTGAAAATTAAAATATGAGGGAAAATTTTGCCGGTGATTTTTTAAAGCCAGACCAGTCCGTGAACTAACTAAACAAAGTTAGATCTCAAATTTCCTATGCTCAACGGATGGAGAGCTTGGTTAAGTGGATTCGTCAGTGTAGACATTTTACATTCCCATAGACAGTTATGATGAAGGAAAAAGCTAAGGCTTTTGTGCAGTCTCTTGGAATTACAGGATTTGCAGTAAGTGAGGGGTGGCTCTCAAATTTCAAAAATTGACACAGCATATTTTTTTGTTAATTGCGGAGAGAGCGCCAGCGTGAATTTGTTCTCAATGGATTGATGACCTAAACCAACTTTTGAAAGGCTATGACCCTAGGAACATATTCAACACAGACAAAACTGGGCTTTTTTTTATAAATGTCTTCTTGATTGCATTCTGACATTTAAAGACGAAGCGTGTCATGGAGGGAAACTCAGCAAGGATAGGTTAACTGTTCTTTTAACGTGTAATATGGACGGTTCTCAAAAGTTGAAACCACTTACAATAGGGAAATCTGCGAAACCACACTGTTTTAAATGGATAAAATCGCTGTTCACAGTTTATAGGTCAAACAAAAAATTGTGGATGGTGACAGAGTTGTTTAATGAATGGCTGACCTCAGTTAACAGTGACATGAAAAAGCAAAAACATAAAATCTTACTGTTTTTGGACAACTGCACTGTGCATAATAACCCACCACCATTAGACCACGTAAAATTGATTTTTTCCCAGCCAACACGACATCAAGATTACAAACATTAGACCAGGGCATAATTCAAAATGTTATCAAACTCTTGTCTGAGAAAGGACAAGACCCAAAGAGCTCCCAATAAAATTATTACTTTAAAAACTTGCGGTAAGTCACTTATTTAATCTTGTATCAACATAGTATGTATATCCTGAAACTGCTAAAACTTCAAACTCTTGTTTACTTGATTGTTTTCTCTCCCTCTTGGTTGTTTGAACTCTTGATGAATTGAAATATTTCTCTGGTCCCTTGAGTTTCAAATTATCGAGAGTCAACTGTATATAGAAAGGGATGATGTAACATTCCTACACTCTCTAAGAAGGCTAATACCAAAATGTCTTCATTACCAAGTTGAGAGAATTCAGGATAGTGGCGACTGCTGTACACTCCAGGGTCATTGATTGCTCAACTTCTTCTTTCTTATCTCCACTCAATCATATCTGGGTATCAAGCTTGAGACTTTTGATGGTATCTGCTGGGAATACATCATTGATTGCTCATCTTATTCTTTCTTATCTCCACTCAATCATATCAGGATATCAAGCTTGTTGATGGTGTCTGCTGGGAATGCATCATTGATTGCTCATCTTCTTTCTTATCTCCACTCAATCATATCAGGGTATCAATCTTGTAGAGCTTGTTGATGGCGTCTGCTGGGGATGCATCATTGATTGCTCATCTTCTTCTTTCTTATCTCCACTCAATCATATCAGGGTATCAAGCTTGTTGATGGTGTCTGCTGGGGATGCATCATTGCTCATCTTCTTCTTTCTTATCTCCACTCAATCATATCTGGGTATCAAGCTTGTAAAGCTTGTTGATGGTGTCTGCTGGGGTTGAGTAGAGCTCATCAATGGATGAGTCAATACAGTCAATGATATGGTTTGGGGTTGCAGGTTGAGAATTGCACTTAGTACATAGTGGGAAAACCTTGCAACCATTCCGGAAAGTCATTGTCCGTAGATGACCAGACTTAAGTCTGGAAATCAAAGACTGTTGTTCTCTTGGGAGGACAGAACCGGTGCTTGTCCCTCCTGCTTTGTACCAGTCATTTGATTGCTTATTCATTATTTGAACAATTAAAAAAAAAATTGCATATGTTCTAATGGCAAAAGTAGTGAAAAGCAAACCCAATGCATTAGCTTTTAACAAATTCTGGAAAACAGCATAGATAATATAAGGTACAACACAGACAATGGATCCAACTTGAAGAAAGGTCAATGTTAATCTCCACTTTCTGTAGATAACTGCTATGTTTACCCATCTGGGACAAATGTCCTTTTTATTGTTGTTAAAATATATATTTCAAAATTCCAGCACCTTTCTCATTGTAAGACTTAGTTTTAGTGAATTTAAAAAAATTATCCGATAATATTTTACTCTAATGAGAGAGAGATAAAACACAATTTGGATGTCTTATTTTCTTGTATCTATTTTACTCTCAGTTATTTACTACAAGATAATAAGTCCTAATCCAAATAAATTAATAGTGTTTCGGTAACATGAGAAAAAATATCACAGCATGTTCTTAAATAGTACTGTTATCAAGTGTGTAAACATGCTGTAATATTTTTTCTTTTGTCTGATGATGGTAACAACGCTGTTACCGAAATGTCACACACTATAATTTGGATTAGGTCTTATTTTCTTGTAGCTATAATCCAAATTGTGCTTTTTATCAACTAGGTTATTTATAACATAGTAAAATAATTAAAATTTGACACAAATAATTTTACTGGCAATGCGTTTCTTTTAAATATAATCAAATATTGTCTCTACAGACCTTACTGGAATGATATGAGTTATTGAATGAGAGGGCTTGGCTCATCAGTAGTGAACCCTCTCAGCGGTTTCGCCAAATTAATCTCTAGACCGCTCTACTATTGTATTGGACTGGTTTTGTTATATGCCCTGCATTTTCTATGGAAGGCAGCTTAGGGGTGTTTAGTGAACTATAGACATAAGCTTATAGGTCTGTAGAGGTACATACATATAATTTCAAGGTATTGCATCGAGCAAAGCTCTTCCGCAAAATATGTTTTCATAACCAATATATATTAGTAAATTAAATTTTATTGCCATCTATCGTTAAAATTTGACACAAATAATTTTACTGGCAATGCATTTCTTTTAAATATCATCAAATATTGTCTCTACAGACCTTACTGCAATGATATGAGTTATTGAATGAGAGGGCTTGGCTCATCAGTAGTGAACCCTCATTGTGATAATTAAAAATATATATGGGGGCACAAATTAAACTCTTAAAAACTAATAAAAGAAAATAAGACCTAATCCAAATAATTTATTAGTGTGTGACGTTTCGGCAACAACATTGTCACCATCATCAGACAAAAGAATAAATGAGAAAACATGTTACAGCAAGTTCTTATATAGTCCTGTTATCAAGTGTTTAAACAAGATAACAGATAAGGAAAATAGTTTTTTAAGTCAACTTGAAATATTCTTCTTAGAATTAAAAGTGGATTTTTTTTTTTTTAAATATAATTAAAGGCATATCTGTAAATATCATTTATATTTCCCCTTTCTTCCATTCTATTAATTGAAGCACATGTCTTTTGGATGAAAAAGGCTTCTTTGAACTGTCTTTTGTAATAATTTTTTTCATAGTCCAGTGTTCTTGGGTTTTCTAAATTGAATTTATTGTGTCCTGTGTCCCTTCTGTGTTCTACAAGAGCAGAATTTTGAATTCTATCCCACTTCAGAGCATATTTATGGTTTTCCATCCTTTCTTTTAATGTTCTGGATGTCTGTCCCACATATCTTTGATCACACTTCTCACACTTAACTTCATAGATCAAACCTGCTCTTTCTGTTAATTGGGTGTTCTTGTGCTGGTTTAGGTATTGTGAGATAGGGTTACATGGTTTCCATGCAATGTTTATTTTTCCATACTTTTTGAATATATTAGTAAAATTTCTTGCAAACTTTTGGTTTTTAAATGGTAATGTGATAAATTTGGCTTCTTTGTTTTTGCACTTTAGATTTTGAATTAAAGTATTATTCTCATATTTTTGGTTCATGTCTTCTATTATTCTATTTATCAATTTGATGGGAAAATCTTCATTGATTAGTTCTTTTTTGATGTTGTTAATTTCTTTATTTCTTTTAGTTGTATCATTAATGAGTGTAAAAGCTCTATATATAAGAACTTTTACTAATCCTACTTTTTGGCTGAAGTGGTGCTTTGAGCTAAAGTTCCAATAAGTTCCTGTATGTGTTGGTTTTTTTGTATATAGAGGTTGTAATATTGTTATTACTGTATGATAAGTTCATGTCCAGGAAATTAATTGATTTGTTGTTATCTACTTCTATAGAGTAATTGATATCAGGTAATAAATTGTTGAAAGTATCCGAAATTTTTTGTTCACTTCCCTGATTAATAAATAAAATGGAGTCATCCACATATCTTTTAAAATAATAAACATCATTTTTAAGTGAATTTAGAGCTTTTATTTCTAATTGGCCTATAGTAATACAAGCTGCGTTTGGTGATATTGGACTACCCATTGTTGCACCTTTCATTTGGAGATATATTTGGTCATCATAAATAAAGTATGTTGTTTTCAAACAAAATTCTATTCCAATTAAAATTCAGATTTTGGCAAATTATTTATTTTTGATTCTATAATCACATGGTTTAATGCATCCATAATTGTGGGTATAGGGATTGATGTAAACATGGATTCAACATCTAAAGATATAATTCTTTGATTTCCATTAAGCTTCATGTCAATAATATCTTCTTTGAATTCATAGGAGTTAACAATTTCATTTTCATTAAAATATTGATAGATTTTTAATTGTTGTGCTAACCATTGTGACAAGGCATATGTTGGTGAAGGTCTATTGTTTACTATTGGGCGTAATGGACAGTTAGGCTTGTGGACTTTTGGAGCACCATATATATTGGGAACATGTGCATCATAATTTTTCAACTTGGTTAAAAGCCTGTAATTAATATATTTGTTTTTTCTCCAGTTTTAAAGTATGGTGTTCAATTTATTTTTGAAGTTTTTTGTTGGATCATTTTGTATAGGAGAATAGGTCCCATTGTTATTCAATAAAGAAGCATTTTTTGTTTATAGTCTTCTTTTTTCATTAAAACAATTCCATTTCCTTTGTCATATTTTGTTATTACATATTTTGTTTGTAGGCCTTTAAGTTTGGAGGTCAATTTTCTATCAATACTATTTGATTTATAATTTTGTTTTAATGTATTAGTAACTTCAAATCTTATATTTGCTGCCTCATTAGGGTTAAGAAATTTGCATATTTCTTCTGTTTTTGAAATAATATCCAATTTTTCTTTTTGTTTCAGATTACCCCCTAATGCATATTTATAACCTTTGCTAAGCAAGTCTAGGACTTCATTTGGGATACCTTCACCTGTTAAATTCATTATGTTATTTTTTGGCTTAATTTCAGAGTTGAGTACTTCATTTTTCTTTTCAGGGAAGAGTTTTTCATTAATAAAATCAATTTCTTTATATTGGCATAATAATTTTAGCATGTCATATCTCTTTAAAATACCTTCTATTTTTTTAAAATGCCTTTTTGAATTTTGTTTAGCAATGTAGTTTGTTTTTATTTCAATAATATTTTTTATTTTTTCAAAAAGGTCACTATCCATACTGTCTGCTAGCACTTTGAGATTGGTATTTATAGCCTTAGTATTGAAATGAATATTTTTCCAATGAAATATAATCTCTCCATTTATAAGATCAAGTGATAATCTTTTCAATTTTGAATCAGATTTTGGAAAATTACATCTGTTTCTAATGAGAAATGCATTAGGAATTACTTGATGCATTTTACAGAATTTAAGAAAATAGATGTGAGAAAGGGACACAGAAGGGACACAGGACACAATAAATTCAATTTAGAAAACCCAAGAACACTGGACTATGAAAAAAATTATTACAAAAGACAGTTCAAAGAAGCCTTTTTCATCCAAAAGACATGTGCTTCAATTAATAGAATGGAAGAAAGGGGAAATATAAATGATATTTACAGATATGCCTTTAATTATATTAAAAAAAAAAAAAATCCACTTTTAATTCTAAGAAGAATATTTCAAGTTGACTTAAAAAACTATTTTCCTTATCTGTTATCTTGTTTAAACACTTGATAACAGGACTATATAAGATGTTGCTGTAACATGTTTTCTCATATAAAATAATGCGCTTGAAATAAAAATTATTAAGCAACAACCAACAATTAGATATATGTAATAATATGCCACCGATTGTAATTAAATCGACGATCGGACCAACCGGCGAGAAACTATGCATAATCGAAGCCTCCTTAATAACGAAGATCCTAGACAAATGTGGAATCGAGTATAAACTTGAGGAAACGGTTCAATCAAAGAAGAGAACTCGCGGCTCCCAATCGGATGACTCAAGATCGCCAACTAGGAGCGAGCGTAATCTGAAGACGCCTAGAATGGACATCGAAGAACAAAGTCCCGCCACTGAAATTTCTCAACAAATGAACGTAGCTCACCCACCGCAAGACGATGAAGAAATAACGACAACGATGGCCCATGGACCACAGTCACTAACGTGAAAAAACCGAGAATTCCTCCTGTTATTGCAGAAAATGTAGCAGATTGGAAGCTTCTTTGCCAAGAACTAAAAGGCTTGTGCACGGAACCATTCCAAGTCACGATTTCTGGCAAAAAGCACATAATTAAATCGAAAAACATAGGCGACTTCAAAAAAATCAGGGAGTATGTACAGAAAAATAATGGAGGATATTCCTACAGACTACAGGAGGAAAAACCACTGAAAGTGGTATTGAAGGGGGTAACAACAGCCTTCAAAGAAGAAGATGTCGTAACTGAACTGGTCTCAATGGGCTTCACTGAGGTCATTGTCAAAAGACTCCATAGACAATCGACCAAAATACCGATGAATATAGTCCTAGTAGAGCTACCGAAAAATGAACACAATAAACGAATCTATGGAATAACCGAAATACTTTACCAAAAAATAGTCGTGGAATCATTCAGGACTACAAAACGAGTGACCCAATGCTTTAACTGCCAGGGTTTTGGGCATGGCCAGCTAAACTGCTTTTTGAAGCCCAAATGCGTCAAGTGTGTTGAAGAACATCATTCGAAGGATTGTCCAAGAAAGTCGAAACAGCTCCCACCAAAGTGCGCTAACTGTGAAGAGGCGCACACAGCCAATTACCGCGGATGCCCAAATTTTCCGAAGCCACAACAACAGCAGCTAAAGCCTCCCAGACAAAACTCCCCTAACACCTTACCTCAAGCAAGCTCCACTAAAACAGAAGAAGCAACTGTTGAAAAACAAAAGGCAAGTTACGCGGAAACTACAAAAAAGAAAACTACTCGTTCTGACACCAGGGAACTGTGCGAAAAGTTATTAGAAATTATCAAAACTTACTTACAATGAAAGGAAAATTACCTTTAAAATCGTTTTCTGGAATTGCAACGGAATCAAACTGAAAAAAGAAGAATTCCTACAGTTTTTAGAAGAAAACTCAATAGACATGGCACTTCTCAGTGAAACACACTTAAAACCATCTGTCGACCTCAAACTCAGAAACTATCAAACAATAAGAGACGATAGAATCGTTGGAAGGGGCGGTGGAACGGCAATAATTCTAAAAAACTATCTTAAATATAAAAAAGTGCTGATTCAAACATCTAACATGGAAAACACTACAATTCTAATGAAACCAGATGGAAGGGCAGTAGTGCAGATATCGTCAATCTATAAGAAACCCGATCTACCACTCCAGGAGGAAGATCTGAATCTCTTGTTAGAGAATAATCAATCAGTAATCGCTGCAGGAGACTGGAACTCCAAGCACCCTCTTTGGGGCTCAAGAACCTCCAATAATAGTGGAACCGTGCTTCATAATTTTTCCGAAAAAGAAAACCTGGACATTGTCGCACCTTCTTCACCCACGCACTACAGTCCTTTGGGAAATCCAGACTTTTTAGACATCGCAATTCTTAGAAACATCCCCTGGACTTCGAGGATTAAGACCCTGGATGCCTTACCTTCAGATCACCTCCCAGTAATCCTAGAGCTGACCTGCCCGAAGGATGAATTCACGACTAGGGCTTACCGACTCACTAACTGGGTACACTTACAACAAGACTTAATTTCCAGTACGCCTCCTAGAGTACCCTTGAAAACGAAAGCCAATATTGACTCAGAAGTGACCATACTAAATGATAAAATCTACAACAGCTACTCAAAAAACACAGTTATATCATCCTCTTCATCAAAACAGAACCCCTCAACCAAGGCCTTGATAAAAGAAAAGAATAAAGCTCGTAAGAGATGGCAAGCAACCTGGGATCCAGCCCATAGAGCCATTTATTTAAACCTACAGGGAAAAGTTAACAAAGCCCTCAAATCCGACTCCACCGAGAACTGGAATCAATTCATACACAAGATTGAATCAAGCCCAAAGGACTTCTGGAGAAAAACAAAACCCATCAGGAAAAAAAACGGAAAGGATCTCAAGTTTAGTAACGAACGGCAAAACCTTATTGACCGACAAAGAAATCGGAAATGAACTTGCAGAACACTACTCCAACCAGTTCTCCAAGGAAAAAGAAGAAGACCAACCAAATATAACTTATAATCACCAACATGAAAAAATGCTCACAATGACGACACCAAATGAAGTCAAAGAAGTGATTAAATACTTAGCTAACCACAAAGCTCCTGGCCATGACAATATCACTCCGCAAATGGCCAAGAATCTTCCCATCAAATGGATTGTATTTCTAGCTGGAGTATTCAACGCCGCACTGCACTTGTGTTACTACCCCAAAGTCTGGAAGCATGCTATCATAATTCCAATTCCAAAAAAATCCGCTAAATCCCCTGAAGATCTAAGACCTATCAGCCTCCTCTCCACCATCGGCAAAATTTACGAAAGAATTATTCTACGTAGACTTCAGATTTACTTGGACAACTCTAACTTCATCATCCCGCAGCAATTCGGATTTAGAAGGGAGCATTCAACAACTCACCAACTCATTGCAGTTCTGGACTACATCCAGATAAGAAGATCCCACAAGGAAGTGGTAGGTGCTGTCTTTCTAGATTTTGCGAAAGCATTTGATAAAGTTTGGCATAATGGCCTTATAAAGAAACTCACAAAACACCAGTTCCCAAGTGACATTATCAATTTTATGCAGAATTATCTACAGGGCAGGACATTTTCAGTCAAGCAAGGAAATTTTATAACTGAACCAAAGCCAATCCAGACTGGAGTACCTCAAGGCTCTATCCTCGGACCCTACCTTTTCAATATTTACATTAATGACATCCCACTGCACTCTAAATGTAAACTTAAGCTCTTCGCAGATGACACAGCAATTTTATTCAACTCTAAATCAGTCAACCTATTGGTTACTCAGCTTCAGAGTTACCTAAATGACATAATCAAATGGTGCGATGAGTGGAAACTAGACATTAACCCAACTAAGACTCAAGCAATAGTTTTTCCCCCAAGAGATAACAAAAAATTCAAGCCACAAACCAACTTGACAGTAAACTCAAGCACTATTAGTTGGGCCGACCATGCCAAGTATCTTGGTGTCACTTTGGATTCGAAATTAAAATTTAACCTACATGTCCAAAACACCATAAGAAAGGCAAAGATAGCCAAAATATCTCTATCAAGCCTGCTTAATTTTAAAAGTAATTTAACAACAAAGCATAAATTCACGTTGTACAAAACCTGTATTCTACCCATCATCAAGTACGCACTACCAGTCTGGGGCAAATATATCACACCTACGGATAAAAAAAGAATAGATGCCTTCATGAGGATTTGCTTACGAACCACTATAGGAGCCCCATTCAATCTTTCAAACAAAATTCTCAAAGAAGATCTCAACCAGCCTAATATAGAAGAGATTTATCAAGACTCTGCTACAAGACTATTCTCGCAATTTCAAAAATCCTCAAATCCAACTATACAAGAAATTGTTCAAAACCAAGGTGACCTCAGCCACCGAATCCGACGACCTGGACCCAATGGCTAGCTGACAGCCAAACACCCAACAACTGCCCTCCTGTAAGGTTCGGGGGGCCACTCCAGCATCACAACTCGCCATGTGTAAATAATCTGGACAAGGTGACTCGCGAGCTGTGCTCGAATGTAACACCTGCAAATTGAGATGAAATAAATAATGTTTACTCATTTATTCTTTTGTCTGATGATGGTGACAATGTTGTTGCCGAAACGTCACACACTAATAAATTATTTGGATTAGGTCTTATTTTCTTTTATTATAATCTATTATCCAAATTGTGCTTTATCATCTTAAAAACTAAATTAATTCAACATTAATACAAAGCAATAACGTGCCATTTATATATAACAAATGAAAACATTAATACACAAATTTTTCTTTCACCCATAAAATCAAACTTGTACTATCCTTACTGTGATGAAATTGATGAGCCCTCCCAATATATTTTTTCATTGTAATGCCAGTAGAAGTTTTTGATTTATGACTGAAAGAAACATTCACATCTTTTCATGTTTTCAAATACAATAATATTACTTATAGCTACTAGAAAATAAGACTTAATCCATGTAGTTATAATCTATAACCCAAATTATGATTTATCATTATTGAATAAGCCATTTAAAAAAATTGCTTATGAATATTTTGAGTGCATAACACCAATATCAAAGAAATTAATGAAAGGGTAGTTGCACAATTTGTAAACATGGATACATACACTTTTTCTAGTACTAGAAGAGCTTTGTAAACAATACAAAGCAATTTAGTGTTTTTGTTAATTAGTTAATTAATATTGTTTAGTTAATTAATAGTACAAACACTAAAAAAGTTATCACTAATTTTAATTTCATTAAGAGAGCTTTAAACACGTCAAAGACTCTCAACTAGATATAATTAGATATTAGATAAACGAGATATTTTTTATTATTAAAACCAGATAATCGATACTTTTCGTTAACGAAAAGCCCTTGTTTTTAGGAAAACTAATATTGGGTAATTAATAAAAAATTGATTTATTTTTAATTTTAATAGATGATTTAGATATTAAATATGCTATAATTTTATAAATATTGATCAAAAAGTGTCTTAATTTTCTAAATTTAGTAATTAGCAATTTTCAAAAATTATTAGCGCCATCTATCGAACTATATTTGAATTATTTTGAATATTAATTTTTATTTTCCGATTGGTGTAGTGATCAATAACATTAAATAGAGAATATATATATCATACTAGCGGATGTGTACCCGGCTTCGCCCGGGTTTTATCCGAGTGAAAGTTTGCCTAATGAATATTATATATTATGAAGTATAATAAACAATGCTAAAGATTAGTTTTAATTATTAATCAAGATTGTGTGTGAATATGTGAGAAATATGTAATATCGTTTTTGTTTTCTTGGCCGACTGTTTTACATATGGTGTTATCTTAAAATTGCTTGTTTTGAATATTTTTTTAGATTGAGTTGAATGAATTGCTGAATTTTTTTTTGTATTTATATATAAGTAAAATTAACTCTGTTGAATTTTTTTGTATTTTATCGATAACAGCAAAGTTATGTATTTTAAAGTTAGGAAAAATATTTTGATGTTAAGCAAAACCTGCTCCATCTCGTTTTACATAAATGTTGAAAATTTGGTCGAAATTGATGCATTGTAACGAAAGTTTTTAGCGAACACCACTTATGAAATTTCCATTTATATAGAAGATATAATATAAATGAGTTTTAAAATTGTAAAAAAAAAATGCATCTGCCGGAACCCTGGCCGCCCGCGTGGCAGGCGAGCATTCTACCACTGAACCACCGATATGCTTTAAAAAAATCAAATTCATTTATCGTCGCGACCAGTGCTGCGCCCTA
Source organism: Cordylochernes scorpioides (assembly GCA_030710605.1). Taxonomy (NCBI): domain Eukaryota; kingdom Metazoa; phylum Arthropoda; class Arachnida; order Pseudoscorpiones; family Chernetidae; genus Cordylochernes; species Cordylochernes scorpioides. The sequence continues at coordinate 68,942,573 of CP092873.1, read as the reverse complement.
GCGGTAAAAGACTGGAACTAACGCTTTTTGGTTTTTTATTTTTTAAAAAAAGCACATTAACTTTTTTAGTTTTTTGAATAGCCTATATGTTAAACGAAATCTTCAGCTACCTACATGCGAAATTCCATAATGATTGAGTCAGTAGATTTTGCGTGATGCGATAACAAACATCGATTTCGCATTCTAAAAATGAATAAAAGCCACTTACTGGCACATTCAGATAGATTGGACATATTTCCTATTTTTAGAATTTCTCAAAGAAGAAATTATTATATAAATTTCTCAGAGGGGCAAGCATGATAGATTTTATTTAATTTCATTACTGATCTAAATCATCTCTTGAAATGTCACACACACACACTATTTTTTTTTTAGATTTGGTCTGATTACCATGTGTTTAAAATATGGAATCTGAACCTTCATAACCAGTGCTGTAGTCGTAAAATTAGCATAGGGTATACGCTTGAGAATATAAATTTTTGGTAAAAATAAACAAGGTTATTTTTAATTATATTTTTATTTGAAAAAAAGACGTAAAATATTACATACAACTTTTACATAAAAATGTCCCATAATGACTGCCGAGATGCATCTGTATTTTTTCTGGCACAAACTCTTGATCTAGTGTCAGTAGATGATCTATGATATAAAAGCCATGATTGAACGTATTTTTTCGGCTGAAACATTTCGATTGGTGGTCCATTTGAATTTATGAACATTAAGTTCGAAACATTTGATATTAGCAAAGAAGTCCGCAAGTTTGTTATTATATCATTCATCAGGCTGAAACCTCGCTCACATTCAGCTGTTGAACAGGGCAATGTTGAAATTGCCCTGAAAAATGGTTGAAGTGTTTCGGGAACATTGTTTTTATCATCAACAAAATCTCTCAAGCCGTTAATGCATTTCATTTCATCTAAGTTAAACCTTCGACAAATACGTCTCATTTCGACCTCTCCATATCGAACATTTTCTGCGTCAAAATTGTTTGGTTCTGATATATAGCTAGCAATAAATATGTATATATATATATGTTTCTATGAAAATGTTAATCTGCAAGACGCAGGTTATCATCATCCCTTTTTGATTTGTTTTTGTCACTCATTTGGCGTTCCGAAAATAAACAATAAAAGGCTGTATCAGACTTTACTAAGACAATAAAGATTTGCTAAAAATAAATGTGTACGAAGATGTTGCATTTGGCGACGAGGATGGGATATAAGAGTAAGTACCCTCGAATTTTGAAGTAAATATTTTTAGAAAATATCTTTGATTTTGCATATAATTGAAAGTAAATTTTAAAAGACACAAATTGCAAAGTTTTAGGATGCAAATTTAAGAAAGAGTGAAAAAAAATGGCTAGTTACCAATTTAAGGAATATAATGAGGAAACTGAAACTTTTGAAACGTTTTATGAACGATTGGAACAGTTTCTCATATTGGAGGAGGCAGGGGATGAGAAGAAAAAGGCTTATCTCCTAACCCTCATGGGAAGTAAAACATATGGTGTTTTGAAGAATTTGTGCAGTCCTATTCTACCTAAAGATAAAACTTTTGATAACCTAATAGATATCTTGAAAAGGCACTTCTCTCCAAAGCGCTCAATTGTAGTAGAGAGGTTCATTTTTTTTAAAAGAATGCAATTAAAGGAAGAAAGCATCTCGGATTACTTGGTGGAAATTAAGCGTTTGGCTTCCTCATGCAACTTTGGAAATTTTCTGGAGGATTCTTTACGTGATAAAATGGTTTGTGGATTATATAATGCCAAAATACAAAATAGAATTTTGTCGGAGGGCGACATTTCTTTAGCTAAAGTAATTGAGATAGCATTATCTATGGAAGCGGCCGAGAAAAATACAAAATTTTTTCACTTGGAGCAGGGTGAAGATTGTGTAGATAAGTTGAGGATGGAACGCAAGGTTGAATCAAATTTCCAGAATGGCAAATGTAAACATTGTGGTAAACAGCATAAAGAACTATGTAGATTTAAGGAGGCGATATGCTTTAAGTGTAATAAAAAAGTGACAAAAACAAATCAAAAAGGGATGATGATAACCTGCGTCTTGCAGATTAACATTTTCATAGAAACATATATATATACATATTTATTGCTAGCTATATATCACCATCTTCTCTCTTCAAACACGAAATCTCACAGGCGGTCTCCTCGCTCGAGGTGGGTTCCGCCTTAGGACAGGACCCTCCTCTTTCAAGGCCTCGGGGTCCAGCGAGCGAAGAGGCTCCAATGACTTTCCATCGTCTGTATCACTCTGAACCTCTGAATCTTGATCCGACCGCTGGCTAGTTAGTCCTGGCGACAGCGACTCCATATAACCTCTGTCTCGTACAACCTCCGAGATTATGGCACTGGGACCTGCTCCTCTTGAGTGCTCGGGTTGACGCTCTCCATCTCCACTCTCATCTTCCTCACCATTCCTCCAAATTTTTTTTTTCTTCGTACACATTAGAAAAAGGTGGAGGAATGGTGAGGAAGATGAGAGTGGAGATGGAGAGCGTCAACCCGAGCACTCAAGAGGAGCAGGTCCCAGTGCCATAATCTCAGAGGTTGTACGAGACAGAGGTTATATGGAGTCGCTGTCGCCAGGACTAACTAGCCAGCGGTCGGATCAAGATTCAGCCTGGGACCTGCTGTGTACGAAGATGTTGCAGGTTCTAGAGCTGAAATATCCTTAATTAATTGCTCATTATCTTCATTTGATTCTGTACACAACCTTAATTTTAACTTTTCTATTATACTTAGAAGAAAGTTTTCTATCAATCGGAATAATTTTGGCATTGGGAACTAATGTTACGCTCCTAAAAACTAAGTTTTCTGCCGCTTCAAGAGCTAGCAAGCTTTTTTCTCCTGGTGATGTTTTGAAGCTTTCTATGACTCTAATTGTTCTCTTTATTATATGTTCCGCCTTTTGTAAAGTAGTTGTTCTAGACTGCAGCTCTAAAAACAACATTGACATTTCCTGAAGCGTGTCGTACATTAAACCTAAATCTAATATAAATTCTGGACTCTCCAATCTTCTTAATAACCCTTGATATGTGGAATCGAGATATGTTGATGATTTGAAATGATGGTGCAATGACTCGTATGACTCCCAGACGGTTTTTATTGTTCTAAAACTACTTGAAATCCATCGTACTCCTAAAATTCGACCCACTTTAGCAAATCTTGTTCCTAATTCATGGCAAGCTTCCTCCAGAGCACGACAATTTTTGGGAGATTGGCTATATAATGAATACAGTTTGTCCATAAAAGCTTTTAAATGGTTGATTCCGCGGACTTCTTTGATAGTATCGCCAACAGAAAGCTCTAATCTATGGTTGAGGCAGTGCCATGCAAAAGGTTTTGGAAACTTTTGCTTAAGTCGAGTTACGACTCCCGAATGTCTTCCTACCATGACACTTGCCCCATCAGTCGCAATTGCTATCCAATTTTCTTTTAAATATTCTTCGTTCAACCCATGTTTATACAAAGTATTCAAAAGCTCTTTTTCAATATTTTCTGAGTCTTGGCATTGTAATTCACACAAATCAAAGAAAATATAATCAATACTTTCTCCTCCTAAATATGCTTTCAAGAAAATGACCAAAGTTGATTTATTACTTAAGGTTGTTGATTCATCAATTAGTATAGTAATTTTTGAATTTGTTGACAAAATCTTCGCAACAATCATTTTCCGCATTTCGCAGGCTATATGGTTTATTATTTGTGTAGCAGAATATCTGGAGTGAAGAGTCGATCCTAATTTAATGCCATTTAATGTTTGTAACGTGATATGATTTTCATAATCAGAATATGGTCTATTTGTTTTAGCGATATTATAAGCAGTTCTAAAAAGCTTAATATTTTCATTTCTACTTCAATGTTCATATTGTTTGCATATTCTTCTAATTTATTTTTTTTTCTGTCTTTCTTAATATTCTCAGCTATTTTATGAGCTTCAGACTCACAATGCTTTTTAATTTTCATTCGAATGTTTGATAATTTGCTTGCCCGATCTTTTCCTGCTGCTTCTATTAGGTAGTTACTCCATTCTGGTGAAATATGAATTCTTTCACTTTTTGCAGCCCCTAAAGTTTTAACACTTGCGCAAATGTTACATCCGAGTCTACCTTTGGAAATTGAAAGCCATGGATACTTTTCCTTAAATTGAATATATTGGGAATCATTCCAAACTTCAAATTTGGAATCCTGGTCATTCATTTTCTCTGGTGAACTATTGATCAATATATCAGCTCTTTTTGAGATAGTACTTGCATTTGATGTACCAACAGTGTTTTTATTTCTTTTAACAGCTTCTTCTAGTTCATTCTTTTCTGCATTTTCTTCTACCTCCAAACTTCTTTTAGTACATAAATTTCCTGTCTTCAACCAGCGGTCCATAATTAAACAGAAGAGTTATTTTCGAAAGCTAGTATAAGTACAGAAAATTTAAATTTCACTTATTTTAACATTAACAAAATTTAGATACTTACTTAATCTATTTGTTTTGAATAAAATCTTTATTTTATTTATTTTTTTAAAAAACAAACACCAACTTTTCATCAACAATTAAAAACAATTTAAATAAGCTTTTAAGCCAGTATCAATAAACTTACTTAAAGAAGTTTTCAAAATTATATTTTTTTGAAAATCAATGTTATTTTGTCAACAGCTTTTGCTAACTTCAAATAAACTAAAGAATATGCAAAATTAACGTCCACAATATCGTAGTTTAGCATGGTTACCATAGCAACTTCAGTTAAAGAAGAGTATTTGATAAAATTCAAATATATTTTCAATTGTATAGAATTAGAAGAAAATCGTTTTAAATCGAAAACCAAATTGTTTATGTATTAGTTTACATCACTGCTGGATAAATACAGCATTGGTAATAAGAGAACATCTATCTTGAAGAAGTCGTTTTTACTTTTTTTGACGTGACAACGTCTTAAATTAGGTTGCGGCTGGGAGTCACTTATGAAAAAGTGTAACGCCCGGTAACGTTACGATGAGTCACCGAACGAGAGTGCTGCGCGCGCAGCGCTAGAGAATTAGGCGCATTGAATCGGCGCATGCTTGTCTCTGTCTTTGTCTTTCTCGAACGTTCTTGGCGTTGGAAAAACAAGAAAGCGTCATAATACAAGTTCACACGTGTGGTTAAAGTATCGTCAGCTGTGTCTTAGTGAAAATGTGGAGTGCTTAGATTCGTCATTTACAACAACTACAACAATAAAGGTAAATAATTGTACACTGATATTTCATTATCGTAAACTATGATTGATTGATTAATTGTTAGATTGACACAAAAGTTGAGAAACTGAGTTTATAGGTTATGTCATACTATTGATAAATGTTGATAGTGTTAAGTAAATTATTAGTTTAAAATTAATTAATTAATTAATTATTATTTTACAAATTTTAAATAGTTTCAAATTTATTTAGCAAAAATTTGAACCTTCGATCTGAATAAATGTTTTGATTTTCGAATTGATTATTTAAAATTACAAATATTAAGAAAAAGTGGCAGATATAAGAAAACTTTATTTAAACTGTGTTGAGCAAGAATTTTAACATCTAATATAAGTAAATGTTTTAATTTTCAACTTCATCATTTACAATTACAAATTTTATTTAATTTCAAATTTATTTAGCAAAAATTTGAACCTTCGATCTGAATAAGTGTTTTGATTTTCAAATTGATTCTTTAAAATTAAAAATTCATCCATTCAATTTCAAATGTTCAACAGGAATCACCACTCTCAAAACAATGGAAACGGTGCCTTCAACTTCCAGTACTTCAATGGAGACGGAGGATATCGTGCCGTCAACGTCTGCAGTACCTTTCGTTGTTCCACACACCACCTCTACCGCCATTCGTTGACAAAAACAGTGAAGTGCAAGCGAAAACAATTTCCTTGCGTGCCTGCTTGTGCAATTACGATCCACAAGGCCCAGGGTGGGACGTTTACTACAATTGTTTACAAGTACTCCTCAAAACAACCACAGCAATTGGTATATGTAGCCATGAGCCGTGTCACAAGTATCGACGGATTGTACATCATAACAGAAAAGGACTCTCCATTGGTTTTCAAACATGGCCGAGATGGAAACGACTCACAGACTACTCGAGATATTCGCAATGAATACTTACGACTTCGTGGACACACTCTAGACACAATTACCAAACAAGCCGTAAAATTCTGTGACGACGCAACCGACGCTGGACAACTTATTGTAACGAACATCAACTGTCAAAGTTTAAGTGCCCATGCCGCGGACATTGAAACAGATACAGTGATACCACGATCAGACTATTTAGTATTGACTGAAACGTGGATGCGCGACACTTGTGAACCAACTCCAATCAAGGGTTATGAGTGCGTATCCAGGGAAAATAATCGACCTAACTCAGATACCAACGCGGCTGGTGGAGTGGCGATCTATCGTAAATTATCATCGACATCTACGGCGGAAGTGTTCCAAGTTGCGATTACAGACGTAACTCGTGTCATTAAAACCAAGGGTGACATGTGCATGACTGAAGTTACTTGCTTCGCCGCTAATACTAGCTTCAAGTTTATACTCGGTGCTGTATATATTCATCCAGGAGCTAGTATGCAGGATATTGGAATGTTACTATGGCAAGGACTCGGTCCGTACATTCACAACAGCCAGTACATGCCACCGTTCGTGCAAATTGATTCTAGTATACCGATTCTTCTGTGTGGTGATTTTAACAAAAACGTAAAGCCTGACAACTCGTTTCTTAATTTCATGAAAAATACGTATAATCTTGATTGCGTATCAAACGTTTCTAAGTCAACTACGTTAAAAGGAACAACTATCGACTTGACTTTCGCAAGACACATTACAGCAGAAACACTTCCTTTCATTTCATATTTCTCCTATCATCGTCCTATCCTCAACAAAATCACTCAAATAGGAATTAGTTAAGTTTAAGTTTACATGTACAATGTTTTAGTAAACAAAATATATTTCTATAGTTAAAATTTGTGCAATTCTTATTTTCATTCAATTCCTTGTTCCTATTGTGCAATTTAATTATATTCATATCAATAAATATTCTACCGTTGTCACGTAAAATCTTCGCCCGTAAAACCGACTTTACAGGCAACCATTGTTTTTTTTTTTGTAAATGATTTTAACATCAGAAAAAATAACTTTATTTTTATTTAAACTCTAATTTTTTAACATATTTTCTATTAAGCACACAAACATAATAACTTTTAAATATTAGGAAAGTTTTTAAAGTTTTCATTTCATTGTGGTTTTTTTTTTAAACAAAATTACCATTTTCAAAAATTAAAGGTTCGGTTATATTCGTTTTCCGTTTTTCGTTAAAGGAGGCTTGTTTGATTATTAATTTGAATATAGTTGATATATTTTTCCCAAGAAATTTTTACTAAATGAATGAAATATTTTGTGTGAATTGTTAATTTGAAAATTTTTTGCAATTTTTCAGTACAATTTTTATCATCATTTTTTTTTTACTCTTTTACAAAGAAAGAAAATAATAAATTTTTAATAAAAAAATTGAACAAAATCATAGGGTATACGCTATTTTTAAGTAAAACCACTAGGTATACGCTATCTAAATTTTAAAAGCATAGGGTATACGGCGTATACCCCCTATACCCTCCACTACAGCACTGTTCATAACCTGTTTACCAAATTTTGTTTTTGCCAATTAAGGAAGAGCTATTCTAAAACAAAAAAAAAAAAAATGATTTTAAAATCTACAAAATCAATATATAGCTATCGCTACTTGTTTATTTATTAAAATAGGCCGCCTATTTGGGTCCCTAATATATTTTTTTGTCCAATTGTGGCAATACACCTATCTTCTGGAGGGATCAATTATGTTCCTTGGTGTTAGTTTCCATCTATATAGATATACCAGATCTATTAATATGAAACGCGAAAATGTCCGCCAGAGGGCGCTGTGCAACTTTATTTGAGTCGACGGTGGCGCTGTTCAAGGCGTTTTGTTTTTTTACTCATGTGGCATCATCACGTGTGCAGTTTTAGAAAAATTCAAATCGTGGAAAATTTCTGGAGCCCGTGGAAAATGGCTATTTCCGAGCCAAAAAGTACCCATTTGCGGGAAGTTTTGTTGTTCACCTTCAACTGGAAGAAAAGTGCCACTGAAGCCTACCGAATGCTCGAAGAAGTTTACGGCGACCACGCTCTGAGCAAATCGCAATGTTACAGGTGGTATAAAAAATTCCAAAGTGGCAATTTCGTACTTGATAATGAACCACGTGGAAAACCGCCCCAAAAGTTTGAGGACGCTGAACTGTAAGCTTTGTTGGATAAGGACAGTACCCAAACGCAGGAGAAACTCGCGAAACAGCTCCAGGTGTCTCAAGGTGCTGTTTCCCTACGTTTAAACAGCCTCGGAATAACCCAAAAGCTTTCCAGATGGGCCCCTCACGAGTTGAGCGAAAGGCAGCAAGAACGGCGTCTGGTAACCTGCGAAGGGCTGCTCGCCAGGCATGAAAAGAAGTCATTTTTGCACCGAATCGTAACTTCAGATGAGAAATGGATCAACTTCAGAAATCCTACGCGCCAAAAGTCATGGGCCTGCCTGGCCAATTTCCAAAACAGACGCCTAGGCCCAATTGCTTCGGAAAAAAGGCAATGCTTTGCGTATGGTGGGACCAGACCGGCGTAGTATATTTCGAGTTCCTGAAACCTGGCGAAACGGTCAATACTAGTCGCTACGAACAACAAATGCACAGTTTGAGAGAGGCGGTGAATGAAAAAAGACCGGAATGGCGTCAAAAGCACAACAAGCTGATACTGCAGCATGACAACGCTCCAGCCCAAAACGCTACGGTGGTCAAAAACACCATAAAAGACTTGAGCTGGGAACTCTTACCCCACCCGCTGTACTCACCAGACTAAGCACCGTCGGACTACCACCTTTTTACATCTTTAGGACACGCCCTAAAAAAACAGGAATTTTCGAACTCAGACATACTCCGAAAATGGCTTGTTGACTGGTTCGACTCAAAAGGAATAGAATTTTTCAGACAAGGAATTCGAAAATTGCCTGAAAGGTGGTCCGAGTGTATAGCTAATCAGGGCAATTACTTTGAATAAAAAATCTTTTGTTGTATGGAATTGGTGAACTTTTGAATTCACTGAAAATTTTTGCGTTTCATACTAATAGACCTGGTATAAAGGTCACTAGTGACCTTTCAATAGCTATCTTGGCCCCTTCCAGCCAGCTCATTGGACATCTTCCTTCTTGGTGCTATGACAACTGACAAATATTTTATAATACATAAATTTATTTTGATGCCCAATATTTGCCTGTTTACAGTAATATAATAATAACCTTCTAATTGCATCTAAATGTGTTTGGCATTTATTACAAAAAAGGGCATTAGACTTTTATGCACCGTATCCCAGTACAATATCACATTTGTACTATTTTTTCACATTGTGTCGCAGTCTCATGCAATTCTGGCCTTAACTACCCGTTTCATGATTTTTCAGGATGCCTGAATGACCAGTTTTTTTGTCGTTGAGGTACAGCTTGCACCATGCTGATGAGGGCCAACAGCCCAAAACGTATCTGTGGTTAGCTTTTCTTGATTAATCAAGAATTGGTATTTGGTCAATTCTGGAATAATTAAAAATCAACGAGTATAGTTGATATTTATTCCGATAGATGGCGCAAGCCATCAACAACTTTCAGTTGCACGATAAGGAGATTCCTTTTTCATAATTCTTTTTTATTAATTGTATAAAGTCGCTTTTGGGCAAGCCTTCCTTGGCCAACTAAAATATAAAAAGGTAATGGAGAGAGATTATATAGAATTTTAAAGATATATCTATGTATAAATATAGGATTTGGCATTTATGTTCACTCTATAGCTTTTACAAGGGAAATTAGAAGGGAAGATTATATGGATGGACATGGCTTGTGTTGTTGTTTCTTATCCCCTTGTGTTAAGATTACACAAATTCCATGATCTCATGGAATGAAGTGTAGGGGTGCAGCTTTCGTTGATCATGGCACCATGATCCAGGCACACTTTGGTGAAAGTCTGACTTTACCTGTATTTTGAGGCCGTTCCTAACATGGAAGCAGACGCCTTTGCTGTTGACTCTAACATGAGTACAGACTCCTCCGTATACCTGGAGTGGGACCCTTGCTGAGGTTTATCAACCAGGTCAGTTGAACTCAGGATTTTTAAAGAGGTCTACTCCTCTTCTAAAAATGTTGCTGTTGGTCCGCAACTGCTTATTCGTCAGAGTTATTCTGCTTGTTTCGCAGCTGGCCTTCATATCTGAAGGTCGTTCCCCTATCCACCACCTAGGACCCTATAGCAGTCAGCTCTGCCAAGGGATGGCTTTGTGTTGTGCACATAGTAAGGGAAGAATTCAAGGGGTGCCTCATGGTGGCATTATATCAAGCATAAAGGATATTTTCTCTAATTGGGTCTTTTTGGGCAAGTCAAGTTCCACTTATTCCAATCAATGTTGTATGACATTGGGGGTTTTCAAATTTGACAAGTCTTACTTACTGTAGAACTTACTTTTGTTATTGGAGTTTGCTCCTGGGAAACCAGCTGTTTCTATAGCAGTAATTATACAACTATTAACTAACTAGTAGCCCTGTTTGATAAATTCTGATTATAGTTACAAGAAAATAAGACCTAATCCAAAAAAATTAATAGGGTGATGTTTCAGTAACAGCGTTGTTACCGAAACATCACACACTATGAATTTATTTAGATTAGGTCTTATTTTCTTGTAATAGCACCGTTTTTTTTAGCACTCAACACTTTTGTTAGTGAATAAAGTAAAATTGTTAAAAGATTGACGTACAAAAGTGAAATTGTACGGGATCAGGTGAATAAATTAAGAAAAAAAGCATCTCCTGATTGTGCAATTTAGTTACATGATCAGGAGATGCTTTTTTCTTGATTTATCCACATGATCCCCGCACAATTTCACTTTTGTATGTCATTCTTTTAACAATTTTACTTTATCAGGAGATGTTTTTTTTTCTTGGCTATTGTTAGTGCTATCTTCAATTATCAAGTAATTTGAGTACCATCTCTCTATCAAATGTAACTACAGTTAAACCTGTCTATAGTGCCTCCTCTTGGGACTCACCAAAATAGGGTGCTATAGACAGGTCACTTTTAATGTAAATCGCATCGTACTATGTATTTAAAATCGGGCGCTATAGAGAGGGAGTGCTATTTAGAGGGGGCACTATAGACAGGTTTAACTGTATATTAATCTGTCAAACTGGATGTTTCCAGGAAGAAGAAGCCTGAGGTCCCACCACCACCAGCAGCCCCCCAGCTGCCGTCGTGGTCCGCAGTGGTTGAGCCCATGGAGGTCTCCCAGCCTCCAGTGTCCTCCAGTTCCAGTCCGGAGTCCGACAGCGAGGAAGAGGTGGACAAGGTAGTCCATATCCGTACTCCAGCGGACTCTACTGTATTCACCGGCCGCAACAAGGTCACTGTGGAGAGACTCGCCCCTTCCGAGCCCTTCCCTGTCTGCTGTCAAGAAATCTGCACGCCCTCCGAAGACTCCCTATCCGACAGTCCAACTGGATACCAGATCTATCCGGAATTGGACGACCACTCCTACTCCAAGTCTTACAGCCCGGCCAACACAACATCCCCTGCCACCACCACCAAGAAACCACCCACCACACCCCGCTACTTCACCTCAGGAAAACCCTCCATCTATGATCACAGATGGAAGCAGGAAATTTACGAAGAGGATAGCAGTGAGTGATCTCTGTTGTCATCTTCTGTCAATTAACCAAAGAGAGAGAAAAAAAAATTGTTTCTGGGTTTTCCAGAATGAATTTTTTTTTGTAAGCATCTGAAATTTTCTGTTTCTCTACCAAAGTTTTTATTATTATTTACTTATTTATTTTGTCAGCAAAACAATCTCACCTGTGCATTTTTTTTTATCTATTACACTCTCTCCTACACTCATGCTTCATTTTGGTGCGTTTTTTTTTTCTCTTCACACTTTTATCTACACTTGATTTCTCTCTCCATCTCTCTGTATCTACATATAACACTATGTAAATATTCTAGTGTAAATTACATTTTTTTTTTGTTTTGCTTTCATCTCTTTAAAGTGCCTTTAGATAAATATATATATATAAATGTGTAAATAGATATTTAAAGTTGTAAATAAATTATTTTTTTATACTTTTTATTTAAGTCTATTTTAGAATTAAAAATATCACTTCTCTCACTTTTTAAAATATGTGTTTTGGATTTTTTTTTTAAATTTCTTTTTAATTCAACACGCACCCAAAGCAGTCTTGTGTTGAAAGTTGGTTTTTAATTAAAGAGTTTATACAGTAGAACCTCCGAGAGGACACTAGCACTAGAGGAAACCTCTCTATAAAGGACAGTTTTCATTTTCAAAATTATCATTTCTACTATTTAGAAACTCTCCACAGTACAGTGGAGTGAATCCAGGAGGAGCTCTGAACATCAGAAATAGACAGCATCAAACAACACTAACAAGATTTAGAACAAGCCATCTCAAGCCATTGAAGATAGAAAATAATAACAAAATTTATCCCACTTGCCCCAAATGTAGCTTGGCACCTGCAGCTCCAGAACACATTTTGGCTTGCATTAGATGCACTAAACAGGACCTTTGGGAGAGGCCGCTGCTCATCATAAAACAGCTCGAGGAGCATGAACTCATGGAATTAGTGTAATCTTTACACAAGGGGATAAGAAACAACAACAACAACAGAAACTCTCCGGTAGGAGGACACCTCTCCCTAAAGGACACCTTGGCTCTGCAATTAGGTTTCCTTTACAGGGAGGTAGTTCTACTGTATTGTATTTTATATTATAAAGTTGCAGGAGGTAGGTATTCATGTACCACCTCTTCCTTTAACATTTTTAACACCAGACATATTAGCCCTGTGTGTAAATAGTGATTACAGTAAATACAGATGTTTCATTCATGCTTATTTAAGACACAATACTTTAAAATACAAAGTTCTTTTTAGGAAATTGTTCAATTAAACATCATTAAAAAAATAAGAAGCAATATGGACATTTATTTTTATGGTTGTTTCTGAGAATTTATAAGCTGTTTGTGGCCTGTGATCAGGGTATTGGAGCTTACATGTGGCTGTGATCTGGCCTGTGAGACAGGACACTGGTGTTCAAAGGGTTAAGATATATATTGTGTCAATGTAGTTTTATAGGGAGAGGTTCCTTTTTTTGGTACACTTCAACATATAACTGAGTACACCTATCCCCCGATTTACACAGTAGATACGTTCCTGAGAAAAACGTGTAAATCGGGGGATAGGTGTACACAAATGAAAATAAAATGCATTGACAGGTTAAAATATGTAGTCAGCACATAAGCTCGGGATTCCTCGTGAGATGTGTACACAGCACATGTGTTCAATCACAGTAGCAATTAGTATAGTGCGATTAAAAAAAAAAAAACTTATATGGAAAACCGTGTAAAAGCGAAAACGTGTAAAACAAGTACCGTGTAAATCGGGGGATAGGTGTACTTGGGTATGTTTTGTTATTGTTTCATATCTCCTTGTGTAAAGACTACATGAGTTCATTGAGCTCCTCAAGCGTTTTTCTGTATGACAGACGATGCAGCATGAAAATCAGTAATAATCAACATCTGATCTCATGGAATGGGGTGTAGCGATGCAGCTTTCATTGATCATGAACTTGGGTATGTTGTTCCAAATTGACATCTAATTGGCTAAAACAAATGTGTGCAAACATTTTTTTTCAATGCTTTGGCTAATTTTTAGGTTTCAAGCCAAAAATTCACATAAAGGTTCACTAGCTGAGCTGCTTTAGTTATTTTTAAAACCAACCTAAAGCTGTTGACTAGATTTTGATTTTTTAATTCGGTAATATCCATCTGAAAACCACCCCCCTTTTGTTCAAATTTTATGGTTATATTTCAAAAATGCTTTTGATTTAATTACCAGTGCTCATATTTATATTAAAATATACAAGTATCAGAGTCATAATCATCAACAATCAATCAATTCTGTCACCGTTTGCTTTTGTGAATGGAATAATTACCCAAAAATGGCCATTTCTTATAACCATCGGTGGTTCAGTGGTAGAATGCTCGCCTGCCACGCGGGCGGCCCGGGTTCGATTCCCGGCCGATGCATTTTTTTTTTTTTTACAATTTTTAAAACTCATTTATATTCTACACAGTGTGGCAAATAATTTTTAAGACTCGCGCTAGATAAAAGCCAATAGCAGAGCCAGTTATGAAATTGCGCATCCGTATATATATTCGAAGCCTTATCTAGCACGTGGCTTTGTTTCAGCCATTTTGTTTAACTCTTTAAAACCATACAGGCGATTTTTGAAAAGTAAAAATTTTTGTTCGTCGGAATTCTGAGATGGAACAGAGAGCGGTCATTAAATTTAATGCAAAACTTGGTAGAAGTGCATCGGAAACATATTTTGATGAAGCAAGTTTGTGGTACGTTATGTTTGAGTAAATCAAATGTTTTCATTTGGCACAAACGTTTTTCGGATGGAAGAAATACGCTAGAAGATGATAAGCATACTGGACGACCAAGTTCTTCGAAGACACCAGAAAGTATAGAAAAAGTGCGAGAATTTGTTGCAAACAATCGCAGTGCATCCCTGAGAATGATGGCAGAGGTTTTACACATCAACAAAAACGATTTGAACCATTCTGCATGAAGATTTGGGTAAAACTAAAGTCTGTGCTAAATTTGTTCCACACACTTTAATGGGCGAGCAGAAATCATTGAGAATTGCACATTGCAGGGACATCATTTCTGCCTATGAAAATGATTAAACTTCCTGATATCAATTGTTACGGGTGATGAAACATGGTGTTTCCAGTATGATCCAAAGACAAAGTGCCGAATGGAAGTCAAAAAACTCTCCACGAGCCAAAAAAAACGCAAAAAAGTGCCATCAAAAATTAAAAAAATGCTGATTACCTTTTTCGATAGTAGAGGTATTATCCACAAAGAATTTGTTCCCGCTAGACAAACTATTACTGGAGAGTATTATTTAAACGTTTTGAAACGTTTGATTGCCAGAATTCGTCCAGAATATCGCGATGAAGACAGTTGGTGTTTGCTGCATGATAATGCATCGAGTCACTCATTGTTCGTCGCTTTTTGGCCAAAAATAACGTCTGTGTGTTGAATCATCCTCCGTACTCGCCTGATTTAGCACCATGTGACTTTTATTTATTCCCAAAAATAAAATTGAAGTTAAAAGGTTGTTTTTTTTATGATATCCCGAGCATCCAGACAGCTGCGACGAGCACTTTGGAGGCGATTCCTCAAAGTGGCCTGCAAGAGGCATTTAATTCCTTATTAAATCGTTGTAACATATGTATTGAATCCGGAGGGGATTATTTTGAATAAAAAAATAGTAGAAATTGAATTAGCTTGTTTCTGTTTTATTTTACAAACCCATTCTTGAAAAATTTTTGCCACACTGTGTATATACAAGTATCAGAGTAATCAATTCTGTCATCGTTTGCTTTTGTGAATATGTAAAAAATGGATTTCATATTTTTTATTAATTTTTGTTCTGGCCTTTATTTGTTTCAATCTCTTTTTAAAAATCGTTTAAAATGCAGTCGCAATCATTAGCGAACACATATGTTTGCCTAATATTTCCATATGCTCTTTTATTTTTCTACAGAAAAATATTTACATGCCAGTATTTTGGATTAATTTTTTTTATAAACCTTTCTTTGAGCATCGCAGTCAGGATTCTTTACAGTCAGTCACTCAACTCAGGCAATTTCAAAGGTTAATGGGGGTTTGGTGGAAAAGCTGCCGTCTATTTAAACTATATTAATTTTGAAACAACTAAATGGATTGCAAAAAATAATTAAATCAAATACCTAACCACTAATATAATACATTTTTTGCCATTACACACTTTTTTCCCTGTAGTTTATGTGTTTCTTCTGTATTGCTATTCTATGGCACTTCTACTATTTATTATTGATGTACTTTCAGTATGAAGGATACTTCACTCAGGGGATTTCTTGGGCGACCCGGGTCATTCTTCTAGTTTTCCTATAAAAATAACATCATTGCCATCCTGAATGAACAAGTGGAAATTACATAAAGTTGCAGGAGGATGGTATCCACATGTACCAAAAGAGACATCTCTAAAAATTGATTAAAATGAAAACACTTTTTTGTGGCAAATTTACTAAATTTTAAACTTCTCTCATAGGATGTTATGAAATTGAAGCCGTCCCTTATTGCTGAGGGCTATAGCCAAAAACCATGGAATACAAGTTGTTAGCTTTTGTCTCTTCTTCTTTCTTATCTCCACATTGAGTGAAGTAGGGTGCGTCTGCCTTTGTCATCAAGACTGGGAGCACTACTCAATGGCAGGCCGACTTAGCTCCAAAAAAATGGTTGCCTCTGACATGAGAAACAAGCGCCATGTGCAGCCGCTCCTAACATGGAGTACAAACACTGCTCATCCTGTATCCCTGGATCAGGAGACCTTACAGGGTACTATCAGCCGGGCCAGCTGAACCCAGGTTTTTTAGTGAGCTTGTTACTGCTCCCCCTTCTCCTTTTTCATCCGGGCTTGGGACCGGCAAAGGCGGAGTTAGCTTTTGTTTGAATTTTCCAAACTGATGTTATGGTACCACCATTGCCTTATGTACTGTTTGGGTGATGAAGTGGAATATATTGTTTTGATGCATTTTTAGAGGGGGGGAGATAGGTGTAGAGAAAATACATTGGACTATATAAATAATAATATATGTATTCAAATATAAGAAACTCTAAACGATGCATTTCTTTATTATGTTAAAAATAGGCAAAGAACTTTCAAGCTAAAAAGGTTTTTCCTCATGGCTCTAAATAAAATAATTTTTTTATAAAAGGTAATATAAGACCAAATAAATAAATACTGTGTGCAGCATCAATGCTGTAGTAGTATCACACACTATTTATTTAGATTTGGTCTTGTTTTATTTTATTTCTAATCTAAATTGTGTCTCATCTTTTATTATATACTAGATGGGTGACCCGGGCTTCACCTCGGGATTCACCCGTGTGCATATCTACCCGAGTGATATATATTTAGATAAGATTTTTTTTAATAATTGTTTGTTATTAGCATTATCTATTTGTTTGCATCAGCATAATTTAATCTAATCTTTGATAGAGGGCGCTGTTCGTGAGCTAAGTAGAATAATTTGAATATATAGTTTTAATAATTGATTTATATATTTTTTAAAATAACCTATCGTCTTCCCCGTATTTTTTTCCCTATGTATGGAAATTTTGGTTTGAATTAGTGAACTACTGCGAATTTGTATACCGGACATACAAACAAACAAACATACAAACATTGATTTTTATATATATAGATATACTAATTAGAGCCGTGAGAAAAAAACTTCTAACTTGGAAGCCCATTTTTAACCTAATAAACACAAGGTAATAAAACAAAATCCAAAAAAATAGTGCGTGACATATCGGTAATTCAGTCTTTTGTCTCATGATGGTAGCAACACTGTTGCTGAAATATTACACATTATTTATTTGGATTTGGTCTAAAGAAAATAAAAGAAAATAAGACCTAATCCAAATAATTTATTAGTGTGTGACATTTCGGCAACAACATTGTCACCATCATCAGATTGTTGCCGAAACCTCACACACTAATAAATTATTTGGATTAGGTCTTATTTTCTTTTATTATAATCTATAATCCAAATTGTGCTTTATCATTACCTTGTATTCAAAATAAATTTATATAAATGATGAATAATAATAATGAAATATGTTTTTGATAATGCATCAGTTTCTGACTTTAATTTGAGGTGCTGATCACGAGTATAATGTTAGTTTTTATGTATCTCATCAATATTTATAGATATAACCTATACATATTTAGGCCACAATGTGGTACATCAGTCCATATAAGTGGTACGAAAAACACATTGAACGCAAATAAAAACTGAGAACGCATGCTAAAAGGTACTTTATTTACTGTAGTATAAGAAAACCGAATCTATACAAAAAAAAGTAAAATGCTACAGTCAATCCTTCATGAATTTCAACCTTTTTAATTTTCTCTTATAAGTGTATTCCGGCAGGTCGCGGGACAGATTCCAGCAGTAATCTGCCATCATGTGGCAGTTCCAGACACCTTGATATCTCTCTTCCATCACTTTCATGGCTTGATGGAATCGCTCGCCTTGTTCATCACTATATGTACCGAGATTATCAGGGAATTTGTCCAGGTGACTATGCAGGTAGTGAACCTTAATACTCATATTTACACACAAAGCTTCATAGATTTTAAGCATATTTTGGACAAGCTCTTTATAATTATCGTCTCTTCTATTACCTAAAAATTCATGTACTACAGCCTTAAAGCCTGACCATGCTGCTTCTTCAATTCCATTCATGGTTATTAGAAAATTTTTGTCATTCAAGAGCCTTTTGATTTGAGGTCTGTCAAAAACTCCTGCTTTTATCTTTTCTAGGCTAATATCTGGGTAAAATGACATATATATTTGAAGCATTCTCCATCTTTATCTAGAGCCTTTACAAACTGCTTACATAAACCTAGCTTTATATGTAATTGTGGTAGAATGATTTTTTCCAGAGACACCAAAGGTTTGCTAATCACATTAGCTTTTCCTACTGTAAGTTCATCTCGAAGAGGCCATTTGTTTGTTTTCCAATGTATTTGCCGTGCCCTGCTATCCCACATGCATAAAAAACAAGGATACTTGGTGTATCAGCTTTGAAATTCCAGTAAAAAGTTAACCATTTTTAAATTAACGCAAATAAACCAATTATGCTCATTGAATTTGATTTGATTCAAGATGGTTTTATATTTTCAACATTCTCCTTCATTTTTGTTGTATATGCTATTGGAACAGATGCATATTTATTTTCATTATGATGTAAAACACATTTGAGGCTACGCACGGAACCATCGATAAATAGACGCCAATCTTCAGGACAGTATTCGTCTAGTTTTAAAAGGTGTAGTAAGCCTTTTACATTAGTGCAGTAAACCAGATTTGCATCCTGCTGATAGAAAGGAAGGAACAAACTTTCTCTTGTCCGAGATAAAATGTTACGTTGACATCGTCTTTGAGTTGGCTCATTTCTTTTCATCTTGATACAAGCAGTTCCGCATCTTGCTTTGAAAGTCTCAGGTCAAGTGTCAAATCATTCAGTTTTGGTTGTGAAAAACGTTTTGAACATTCTTATTCTCCATAGTTCTCACTATCAGAATCATCCAATTCGATATCTTTTTGTGTGGTGTTTTCTGATTCATCATAAAGAGGATTATTAGCACTGAATGAAAAAACTGGGAGGGGACTATTTGGGCTGTGTGGTATTGGAAGTCTAGCTGAATATAGGTCTTTGTATATAAGCTTTTTCTCACCATTCCTGTTAAAGTGTTTCAAGTCTTGTATGCAAAAGTAACAATCATTGTCATGATTTTTTGGCTCTCGCCAAGCCATAGGGAACCCAAATGTCAGTTGCCTTTCACCATTTGTCCACAGGCGCAGTGTTTCGACACACGTTTTATATACCTTATGTGGAGTCCATGTCTTGTCCTGGTCTCCTAAATTTATACCAAAATATGCTAAATACGCCCGCTTTACAAAGTCTGTTATTGCATTTCTTTGCGCTTTTACAGTATATTCGCCACATATATAACAGATAATATTAGGGTCATTTTTGCAGGATCTTCTATTGCAAACCATGTCTGGAAGTGAATTTATTAATGTGTTAAAATTTTATTTTCATAAAGTTGATGGCATAACTTATAAATGAATGATGCTTGAAATAATAATTTTTATTAAATTTAATCTGTGTGAAAAAAAGATATTTTCACTAAAAATGTAAATACTTGTTTAATTTTTGACAATTTCAAATTAGAAGTGATGGTATAATGTTTGGAAGTGATTTATTTTTATAATTGGTAAAATTTTATTTTTATATGAAGTTAATGGCATATGTTTTAGAATAACTTTGAATTGTGATGATTGTAAAAATTATGAGGCAACCATAATGACTTGGCAGTTTCCTTTATGAAAATATTATTTTGGTGAAATACACTTTATGGCCATTATCTATAGATTTTGATGACATACAGAAAATCTAAGAGCAGATTCGGAATCAGCGCCATTGGATTACCCAAAAAGCATTTTAACCCTTAGTTACTGGCGCCTAATTTCGTTAC
>CP092873.1:68894616-68916826 GCA_030710605.1 Cordylochernes scorpioides | reverse complement strand
AAAGGTGTTGATATTAAAAATAAAGAAGGCATATCCTAAAAAGCACATGTGCTAGTGATCAGGATATACCTTCCTTGTTTTTAATATCAATACCTGACTTTTTATTTTTCTATTGTTTTTCACATATATAATAACAGAAATGCAAAATATATTTATTATATAAATTTGTCATTGTATTGTAATGTAGTAAATCGAGAAAGATAAACTTCAGTATGACACAGCAATTTATTTAAGGCACAAACACAAATCAACATTTATAAGTAGTAGTATTCTTAAAGTTGACCCAGGCTCCTGGAACTATCCTTAGATCACCAACTACCTGGGTTGTCCTGAGGTTTAGGAGTCTGCCTTGGTAGCCTTAGTGAACCAGTTCACCAAGTGTTTCCAGGCCTGTTTGTTTCTTGGTAGATTCAATAGCGCAGTGTCATTGAATGAGGGCAGTCCAATAAGTGTAGCCGTCTGGAATCGCCGTAGTTCAAATGCTGGGCAGCTGAAGAGCACATGCTCTAGGTTTGATCTTCCTCTTGGCAGTGTGAACATTTTGGATCAGGGACTTGCAATAATTCTGGCCATGTCAGCTTGAACATATCCATGTCCTGATAGTAGGGTCGTGGTTGATGTTCCTAGTTGTATTTTTCTGAGGTTCTTTTTAATATGGCTGGGAGTGGGTGATAATTTTCTCAGGTGTGAGTTGATGGGTCAGAGACGAATATATTGGTCCACAATTGGTGGGCAAATTGTTTGCTCCGTTTTCTCGCCAGCTTCTTTGGGAATTCTATAAAATATGGAAGAATGTCTGATTTAGCAGCCATTTTGGCAGCTAGGTCCGCGCTTTCATTTCCTTAGATTCCTTTGAGGCCTGGTACCCAGCATCGTTGGATGTTTTTATTATTTGAAAGGCCATTTATGATTTGGGATGAGGCACTTTTCCATATAGTAGCAAAATATAAATAATATAAATATAAAAAATTATTAATCTGTACATCTATATTGTAGCGTAGAAATCAAGCCTTGAAATATCCTAAGATGTAAAAGTATTTATTGATGACGTCACGGCGACAAGTAGACAATTATTAACAAGTCAGCAAAAACTATTTACCGCTAGAGAATCTTGAGCAAGCAAGCAAAGAGATATTTTGATAATTATTTTACATAAAAGATTAATATATATTTATATACTCTGTTGAATAGTTTCATTGAATAATTTAATTAATAAATTATTTCTTCGTCACATAGCCTCCTCCTATAAAGAGCATCGACCCGATGCTCAGAAGGAGACTTACATCCTCAGTCTCAAGGCTCGAGAACGGGTGATAGGGCCTGAGATCTCTACGCGGGTCTGTGGTTGTTGTGTTCGTTCAGTGGGGATGTCTTCTTCCTGGAAGTTTGTCGAGTCATCTTCTGGGTCCTCTTCTAGGTGGTCCTCCTGGTCCTCTGGGTTTAAATATGGTTTCATCCTACAAATGTGAACTAAATCTTTTGTTTTACTACGACCTTGCTGGTTTCCGAATGTTTCAACTTCATAGGTCACATCAGATATTTTTCGGGTTACTTTGTATGGGCCGAAGTAATGTCTCATTAGTTTTTCCTAACAGGAACGGCGAGGCGACTGGCTGGGTCTTCTCTCAGGAGACTAATGTTGTCCTTTTCGGCCAGTGTAAGGAGAGGGGCTTCGGTAGCGGCGTATATTTTCTCTTGGCAGGTCGTCGTTGGGCTCTTGGCTGCTCCGAGAATTATAGAATGTTCTAGGCTCTTGCCTATATCTCTGTTTGTAATTCCAAGTTTGTTCTCCTTCATATTCTCTCCTCCTGTCACGGCAGTAGCGCACGACGTGGCCAGGGCGTCCGCAGTGGAAACAGATTGGCTTACCTTCAGTGGTTCGCCATTCGTTGGTATCGCGTCTTCCGTTTACTTGTTTCGGCTGCTGCGGTCTAGGTTGAAAATTTCTGGGTTGGAACTCGTACCTAGAGCTTGGTAATGGTCTTTGCGCTCTATTTTGAGGGAAACTTCTAGAAATTGGCGCAATGGTTTTTTCAATTTCTTGCTGCACCATATGTTTAATTGCAGAAATTTCTGGTTCTTCTCGAGGAGAGGCTAATGCTCGCTGTACCTCCTCACGAACCATTTGCCTAATCATAGATGACAGATCTGCCCTGTCATCATGATCACGGAGAGACGCCACATTTGGTAGGCGCTCGTATCTGGTTGGGGTAACTCGCCTACAACGGAGCGCCTCAACACGGCGACATTCTGTAATAAATTGCTCGGTGCTCTGTACATCCCTCGGTAGGAGTGCTTGATAAAGCTCCTCAGCTATCCCCTTCATGAGGTGGGAGATTTTATCTTCCTCGCTCATTTGAGGATCAACCTCTTTGCACAAGCACAGGACATCCTGGATGTAAAATTCGGTACTTTCACCTTTTAATTGTGCCCGTGTTTTAAGTTTCTTCTCCGCTTGCAATTTTGAATTTTCTTTTTTTCCGAACACATTCTCTAATTGAGATGTGAATTCCTTCCAAGTCTGTATGCTTTCTTCGTTGTTCTCGAACCATTTGAGAGCAGTTCCAGACAGATAAAAATAAACTTTAGTAAGACAAAGGGTTTCGTCCCAATGGTTGTACTTTGCCACACGTGCATACCCTTTTAACCATTTTTGAAGATCTTCACCATCCTCCCCGGAGAAAATGGAAGGGTTCCTTGGCAAATGTTGAACAACGTAGTTGCTTACCTGAGCACCTTCCTTCTTTACATTCATAGAAGTTTCTTCTGGTTCAACAGAATCAATTTTTCTTTTATTTCTTAATGGGTATCGGTCCAGTCTCTCCACCAGTTGTAGCGTAGAAATCAAGCCTTGAAATATCCTAAGATGTAAAAGTATTTATTGATGACGTCACGGCGACAAGTCGACAATTATTAACAAGTCAGCAAAACTATTTACCGCTAGAGAATCTTGAGCAAGCAAGCAAAGAGATATTTTGATAATTATTTTACATAAAAGATTAATATATATTTATATACTCTGTTGAATAGTTTCATTGAATAATTTAATTAATAAATTATTTCTTCGTCACAATATATATAAAAATGAATGTTTGTATGTTTGTTTGTTTGTTTGTATGTCCTGTATACAAATTGGCAGTAGTTCACTAAATCAAACCAAAATTTCCATACATAGGTAAAAAAAAAATACGGGAAGACGATAGGCTATTTTAAAAAATATATAAATTAATTATTAAAACTATATATTAAAATTATTCTACTTAGCTCGCGAGCAGCGCCTCTAGCGGTGAAGATGGGAGGTAATATCAGCTGACCTAATGTACATGTGAAGTTTGGAACGGGACGTTTCACGAGAGTGACATCCACGGCGCCAATTTATAATTGTAACGAATAGTGCATGTATTTAATCTGTAAACCCGGGGCGTTGCCCGAGTTATTCATCTAGTAAAATATAAAAAATACTTTGCTACAATATTTAATAATTTGCCAAACATCTATAGCATTGCAAATAAATGCTTTTTTTCTTGCAATTGCAAATTTAAAAACAAATAACAAACAAATTAATAATATGAATATAAATTAAACTATTATAGATGCGTATGATTCTTTTGAAAATTAAACAATTTCTACTGCCCCTACTGCAATGGAAAAATTAAAAGGAGGGCCTGGCTCATCAGTGGTGAACCCTCTAGGCGGTTTTGCCAGTTTAATATACCATACCGCTATTATATTAAATTTTTGGAATTTCCTTTTATAGTGATACTGATGCTTGACTCTTGGAATGGGCATGTCTAGCATCAGTATCACTATAGAAGGAAGTTCCAAAAATGCAATATAACAGAGGTATGGTAGATTAAACTGACGAAACCGCAGGGACGGTTCACCACTGATGAGCCAAGCCCTTCCTTTAATTTTTCCATTGCAGTAAGGGCCGTAGAAATTGTTTAATTTCAAAAGAATCATACGCGTCTATAATAGTTTCGAATATTCATAACAGATGGCACACTGATGCATCATAATAAATTAATAATATACTTAAAATATACTTTTAATTTATATATATATTTATGTATATATTTAATGATATATGAAATATCTACATCTATATTCTCACAACCCAAAACTTTGTAAAAATAGGCCAATATTTATTATATCTATTATTTATATTATAGTACAGAAAATAATATACATAACTGATGAGAGAAGCGTGGACGCGGGCGCCGCTTGGAGGCCCTGCATGAAGATAACTGACCAATGGGAACGGCCCACCTCAACTGTCAGTCTTCTTCCTTGTATATACCAAAAAGACTGCCTTTGTTCTACTGCTGTGTGCGGTTGTTATTATTTTGTAAACATGTGTATCCTTATATCTAATAATAATAATATATTTATAAAATCACTTATTTGGCTGTTCTTTTTGCAACACCGACCCACAACAATAACAATATATAATTTATAGTCTCATTTAAGACTTTCTGACTCCTCTTTCAGATTTTGTTCTTTTCCTTTAAGTATTATTTCAGGGTAGAATTGAATAGAAACTCCCATTGCAGTTTAATATCAATTTTAATATCAAACCTTCCTCAGGGGTGTGTTTATTTTATTAATATTGTAGGAAAGTATTTATTATTTTATTAACAGAGTATCATTTTTGATGTTTTTATTTTGCTACTCTGTAAATTTCCCTCATTGCTTATCTCTTACTGGGTAGTTGGCGCTCTGTGCTCCAGGAACCTGGGTTATAAATATATATCTATCTAGAATTCATAGTTTGTTCTTTCCTTAAATAAATTGCTGTGACAATTTGACAATTAAAAATAGTTTATTGACATCTAGTCAACAGTAGGGAGAAGGTTTACATCCATTTTTAAAATAGGGGAGAAATATATACAACAGACGGAGGGACGTCTGGATTTCATCAGGAGCTTAAAGCCGCCTTGAGTTCGGACAGGCCGTTGCGGATTATGAAATCCATGTTCCCAGCATGCTCGATGACAGTGTTGAGGAATTCGACAAGAATAATCTTGTGTTCAGGCGAGAGATTTTTTTATATAATTTCTATCATCTTGGTGTAGAATCGCGAGCGCAATCTCTGGCCTGACCCACTTTGTTTCATATAGGGGACTCAGGATAGTTGTATCGTTCGGTAGTTCGAGTAGATCGTTTATCTGGTACTCGAGTTTCAGGTAAAAAGCGTCAATATCATCAGTGGATGTAGGAGCGGTCTGGAGCTCATGGGTCGTCGAGGCAGTTAGTAGTAGCGGTGGGGCTACTGCGGCTGGAGCTGACTCCTCTTCATGGGAAGTTTGCAGCGCTGGTGCAGCAGGCTGAGGCGCAGTGAACCGACAGGGCGAAGTGTGAGTCGTGGGACCATCACTTGGCACCTCCAGAGATGGAGCAGGGGGCGCTGATGCAGGAGGCGGCACCTCCACAGATGAAGCTGTGGGTGCTGGTGCAGGGGGCCGAGGCGCAGCTGGTCGATGGGGCGAAGCCCGGGCCGCGGGACCAATGTTGGAGACCTCCATAGATGGAGTAGGGGGTGCTGGTGCAGGAGGCGCGGGTGCTAGCTGTCTGGGAAGCTGAGGCACGTTCGGTGATGTGAAATCAGTGTGAGAGGGTGGTGAAGCTTGCCTGGGGCCGGTGGACTGCCTAGCAAGCATGGGGCAGTTGGCTCTGCGATGGCCTTGGTTGTGGCATTTGGAGCACCTGATCCCGAAGGTCAGGAACGCCGGCCAGGTGTCGCCTTTGGTCTTTATATCGAGGCGGGTAGGAAGCCTCTCAAGTTTCATGCCGTTGTTGTTGTCGTGTCCAAAGTGTCTCAGATGTCTCCATGCATCTCCAACACAGCAGCAGCAATATCCACTATCTTGGGTGTGTAAAGCTGCTGCTCTGGGTCTAAGTCAATTTTCTGCAAGGCTGCGGCCATTGCTGGGCATGAGAATATGTGAGTAGGTGTTAGTTCCACACCAGGACAGTTGTTGCATGCTCTATAGGTTCTTGTGCCATCTGGATGTATTGCCATTCCTTTATAGTGTTTTGTTCTAAGCCTTGTTATAGTTTTTGTCAGTTTTCTCTCAGAGTTTATTTCACATATTTGATCTTTTCTTATTTTTTATTTGATTATCTTGTATTTTGCCAAAGCGTCAGCGTCAAATACTTACATTTGTTCTTTCTTTTGGCTCAGCTTTCTGGCTTCCTTTGCCAATTCA
The DNA here is from genome assembly GCA_030710605.1 of Cordylochernes scorpioides. NCBI lineage: Eukaryota > Metazoa > Arthropoda > Arachnida > Pseudoscorpiones > Chernetidae > Cordylochernes > Cordylochernes scorpioides. The sequence goes on along the minus strand of CP092873.1, from coordinate 68,910,617 downwards.
TCTGCCATTTCATTACCCTCGATCCCAACATGGGCAGGAATCCATTGTAGAATGCAGTTCTTCTCTAATGTATGTGTCGCCTTTGGTCTTTATAACGAGGCGGGTAGGAAGCCTCTCAAGTTTCATGTCGTCGTGGAGGAGAATATAAGCCTCACGTCGGCGGTCAATGTAGTCGTACTCGCCAGCCTTGAGTTGTTTGGGGGCGATGGAAGTGACACGCCCATAGGGCGAGAGGGCGTCGATGACGACGGCATCCTCCACGTAGAAGGGGAGGTTTCCGATGGCAATTTTTTCCGACTTTTTACGGAAAGGGAAGGTCCTGAGGATCGTGCCTTCGATTTCGAGGCCTTCCTCAATAAGGCGTTCCGCTAGGTTCTTGCTGGCCAGGCCCACCAGGACGTGGCCATTCATCCTAGTGAGCTGGATTATGTGCCTGGCCCCTCCGACCACTCTGTCGATCGCCTTCAGGTAATGGTAAGGCGCGAAGTCAGGGCAGTGCTCTATGAAGGCGCACTGCTCCTGTGTGGAGGACGCCTGCCGCGCCCTGGCTTCCGCGATATGTGCCCTCGTGGCTTTCACCTCCTGCACGCGCGGTACCTATGCTGCCGACGATCGCTGTCGCCGAGTAGTGTTTCTGGCACTGTTGGAATGTGCGACCGTAACGCCCGATGCTCCCGAGTCGCGGCGTCTCTTCTTGCTCTGTACGACGGTGTAGCCGTCCCCAATTTCAGGATCTTCATGCTCCGGTAGGTTTGCCCAGTTCGTATGAACATTTACAGCGCCAATTGAAGGCGTCTTAGTCGCGAAGTCGTGCGACGTGGCAAAAATTGCATAGTTGCCGCCAGTAGGCGAATTTATATTGTTAGAAGTTCCCTGCATTTCAATTGAAAATTTGTTCTGAAATCGATTTTCGCAGATAACTCTGCAACAGTTGAAGGCTCGATGCTGTACCTTTCAGGTACATGGTCAGCTTTCAAAGGGCTATCAGCCCGTACCAATTTCGGCATATCAGCCAACAGTTATCCACCCGCCAGGGCGGAAAACCAATTTATAAATCAGTTATTTAGTGTTTAACATAAATATTTGAGAAGGGAAAGAAAACAAGAAGCTCGGAGCGCGATCAAAGTGCGGCCGCGCGCGATGGCTCCACGAGCCCTCCATTGCTGTGTCATCCTGAAGTTGTCTTTCCTAATTTTCCATGTGGTAATATCAAACCACAAGCCTCTCATTTGTATCTCTTTAGCCAGGCATGGGATAATCACGTGTTTAAATTGAAGCCAAATTGACATATTTTCACACAGTTCATCTATTTAAAACACAAAACTAATAAATAGTTACTTAGCCATAAAAAAATTGCTATTTTAAAATTTTCGATTAGGGGTCAAAAGTGAAGTTCTACTTTATATACAAGGATTCTCTAGGGAGATCTACAAATTATTTTGATGAATATTAAGAAAAATAAATTCTATGGAAGACCTATATTATTTGCCTGTGAGATCTCTGCTTGATATGTTGATGCATTTGAATAATTTCTTCCGTGATCTTGTAGCTTTCAAATCTTGGACATTTACCCATAATAATCATCGTTGTTGTTTCTTTGCAATATAGTCAGTACAATTTCTTATATCTCTAATCATAAACTATATTTAATATAAAATGTAATGAATCCACTTACTTATTACGCCTCTTCTTCTTGCCGCAGCAGCCCCCCATGGTGCTCGCTTGATTGCTTTGGTCTCAAAAGATCGCTAGGATCACAATATCGCTCAGATCACAAGATCGCTTGGATCACAAGATCGCTTTGATCACAAGATCGCCTTCAGAGATCGCTCAGATCACAAGATCGCTTGGATCACATGATCGCCTTCAGAGATAGCTCAGATCACAAGATCGCTTTGATCACAAGATCGCCTTCAGAGATCGCTCAGATCACAAGATCGCCTTCAGAGATCGCTCAGATCACAAGATCGCCTTCAGAGATCGCTTGGATCACAAGATCGCCTTCAGAGATCGCTTTGATCACAAGATCGCCTTCAGAGATCGTTTGGATCACAAGATCGCTTGGACCACAAGATCGCCTTCAGAGATCGCACAAGATCACAAGATCGCCTTCAGAGATCGCTTGGATCACAAGATCGCCTTCAGAGATCGCTCGGATAACAAGATGGCCTTCAGAGATCGCTTGGATCACAAGATCGCCTTCAGAGATCGCTCAGATCACAAGATCGCATTGATCACAAGATCGCCTTCAGAGATCGCTTTGATCACAAGATCGCCTTCAGAGATCGTTTGGATCACAAGATCGCCTTTAGAGATCGCTTGGACCACAAGATCGCCTTCAGAAATCGCACAAGATCACAAGATCGCCTTCAGAGATCGCTTGGATCACAATATCGCCATCAGAGATCGCTTGGATCACAAGATCGCCTTCAGAGATCGCTTAGATCACAAGATCGCCTTCAGAGATCGCTTGGATCACAAGATCGCCTTCAGAGATCGCTTGGATCACAAGATCGCCTTCAGAGATCGCACAAGATCACACAAGTTCGCTTTCAAAGATCGCCTTGATCGTTTAGGTCGTTCGCTAGTCGCTTGAGTTGCTAAAGTGAGAAAGTCTTTGTTGTGGCGGCCTCAATGGAAGTCCAGGGGGGACGGGGTGAAATTAAATAAAAAGAATTAGGGACTTTATAATTTTTAATGAGAATATATTTTATTTTTCCGTTCATCATTACTCTTCACAATTCATCCTTTCATACTTCATCCCTAAGGATAGAAATAGTCGTTATTTCTCCTTAAAATAAATTACGATTTTTCGTTCAAAAGAAACATTTGCGGTAAAACTTGTCAAACGTCGTTTTACAATCATAAGCAGCATTATATTGTATTAATATATAACTTATTTTATAATAATATATATGTCATATATAAATTTGTATATACCAAGATGTAATCCCACCAAAATATATGCAATGTATCGTCCAAAAAGTTTTAATAAAAGTTAGGCCTCGCGAAAAAGATAGAACAGCAATTACCAGGATTACATCATCCAGGAAGTAAAGGTCACTTCCCAGGAACCATAAAACTAAGTTCAAAGACCTTCTTCTTCCTGGAGGATGATAATCATGAAAAGACAATGGAGGTACCAATATCCAATCAGAGTTCAGCATGAAAAATTAACAGCCAACCAAATGTGGCCACGTAGACGATCTCAACCAATGAGAGGCATAGAGAGTTAACGAGGAAAATCTCGGACTCAAAGTTAGTCAGTAGGGACCTCGACCTGACGAGGAGCAAGACGTGCCTAACCCCTTCTCACCAAGGTAACATCTTTTCTCCGACCATGTGATAGGAAAGTACCCCATTAGTCAAAAAACCTTCTCTCTCTTATTCGCGAAGTCCTAGATTTAACCCCATCCTGTGTTCTCTCTCGTTATTTCCCCTGTGAAAACCCTACCATTTCGACCAAACGACTGCGCCATCAACCACCACAAGTCACCAATCCTACAGTAAGTCAACAGGGTCTTACATAGGAATAACAATCAACAATAAAAAAGGGTTCAACTTAATTAAATTATAATATATATGGAGTATATTTAGAGAAGTACTAGGTGAGGGAAGGGTTAAATAGATAAAGGGAATATAAACATATTTTCCGCAAATATTTATATACAACAACATAAAGTTACTGGGATATGTATTAAAATGCACTGATGAGGGCCATAGTAGAAAACCATGGTGTACAAGTTGTCTGAATTTTTTAAAACTGGTGTTGTGCGGCAAATTATTTATCATCACCCATTACATTCTGTACTGGGGTGACAAGGTAATACTAATAATATTAATGATATTCGTGACGGGTGGGGGGGGGGGGGGGGGTTGTTAGTGACTGCTTTTCCTGGGAGTTGCACTACATGCTTACACCTGGAAAGCAGTTCTACTTTTGCACTTACAAATGTGCCAGAGTTCCGTTTGGTTGGTTGAACTTAAAGATGGGATGCAAGACTCGGGGACAATTGAAGAATTGCGGGATTCAGTCCCGGATCGTGGTTGTTGAAATCCACGGAACAAACCACTTCTCCGCCAATATAAAATGTAAAACGAAAGTCAATTGACAAGTAAACATGTTTATTGACTTATAATATAAAAGTCAAAGAAACAAAAATAAAATGTAAACAAATATAGACATTTTTAAATATTTATATCAGACGGTTCCCTCACTTCACTGAAGAGACGTCAGAATTTAATCAGCTGTTACAATCCGCCCTGAAGTTGGACAGCCTCTTGCACAGATTACTGCCGAGGAATTCACTCAGAGCAGACCTAGGGAGGGCAGATCGAGGAGGTCCTCCCGTTTGGACGGGATAAAACTGCGACTTCCATATCGTGTCTATTAGAACCATCCTATCGAAGTCCAATGACAGGTTCTACTGTATAGAATTGTTCCACTCCTATAGCTGACATGATCCTACTGATGATCATCAGGAAAAGAGACAGAAGAACTGAATAGTTTAAGAAGAAAATAATATTGATGAAGGAAATTTTTGGATTTTGGTGATATAATTACTAGAAATAGAACTGTGTAGGAAGAATAATAAGAATTGAACTAACGGACTGGATAAGAAGCTAAGGAGAAATAAAGAATTTGTGGGAGCCTAGAGACTTCCTTCCAGCCTGCTGGGATGATAGACCGCGGCGTCGGCAAGCATACAAGCGGGGCCATGAAATAGGAGATGACCACCGCTGTGAGGCGCGGTATATCGGCGGAAGTCAATCAGAACCCAATAGACATTCTAGGGTGTTGTCCTTTGTCTTCCTTTATCGACTCCCTATAAAAATGTAGCTAATGCGTAATACAAATAAACACTAACTTTGAAATACTTTTCTGGGCCATTGCTGGACTTTAATTAATCGACATACCACAAGTTCAAGATAGAGAAGCCTGGTATCGCTGGAGACTAGGACCTGCTCAATAGGGGATAAACTGGAGAATGGAGGAAAATTCGATAGCTTTGGCATATTCAACTTATCCCTTTTGAATTAGAGAGAAAAAAGTGATTCTATTTACATTTAATAGTTAAAAACCATAGTTTTTAAATAAAATATTTGGCTCCACACCAACTTTCAATTCGATTTGAAATACCTTTTAAGAGATACCTTTTCAAATAGGCAACTTATAGAATTTACAAATGTAATGTATATATATAATAATAGGAAAATGAAATATATTTTTTCTCTCTCACTTTCGACAGAAAGATTTATAAAAAGACATTAAATAATGATAGTTTTTTTTTAATAAGCACAAAACTATATAGGTAATGCAAATTTAATATATACAGTCGAACTTGGATAATTTGAAGCCCAAGGGACCAAAAAAATATTCGAATTATCCAAAAATTCGATTTAAAAACGGAAATTCTATTTATAGGAAATTCTAGAGACCAAGATAAACATTATAATTAAAGACATCCGAGTTATCCAAGTTCTACTGTATTTTTTTAATAAAAATATCGCCACGTGGAAAATTAGGAAAGACTAACTTCAGGGTGACACAGAAATTTATTTAAGGCAAGAACAAATTCTATATAATTGATAAAATATAAGATAAGCAATGAAGGAAGTTTACTGAGTAGCAAAATATAAATATCAAAATTGATAATCTGTTAATAAAATAATGAATACTTTGTGTGCTGCAATATACACCCACACCTCGCTTTGCGTCGGGGTTACGTTCCAAAAAAACACGACGCAAATTGAAACGAAGCAAAGTGAAAATATGTGAAGGCGCAATCAAAAACAAAGGTGTTGCCATCTTTTAGGAAAAAAAATTCAAAAAAAAAAAATTAAAGACTCGAATCCAAAACAACGCAACTTCGAAAAAAACGCAAAACGAAACGACGCAAAGCGAGGTATTGGTGTATATATTGTAGCAAAATAATTTTATTTTATTAACAGAGTAGCATTTTTTATGTTTATATTTTGCTACTCTCTGTAAACTTCCCTCATTGCTTATCTTTTGTTTATCATTCATTGTTGGTTCTTGCCTTAAGTAAATTGCTGTGCCATCCTGAAGTTTGTCTTTCCTAATTTTACACGTGGCAATATATAAAGATATCGTTTAAATAAATATACAGAGTGCAGTGAAAATTGCAGCAATTTTTAATGCATTTAGACACTATGAACAATGGACTACCTGGATAGTTGGCGTTCTACGCTCCAGGAACTTGGGTTATAAATATCTCTCTGTCTCTCTCAACAAATACAGAATATAAAAAAAAAACTACTAGACAAAGATTATATTTTATCACCCCAAAAATAATGAATTAGGGCAGACATTACACGTGTGCATCCCGAAACAGACCCTACCTGCACTGTTCATAAAAGCCACAGACAGTCGATCATCTTCTCTTCAGCTGTCCAGCATTTCTAAGACATAGGATACAAACAGCTATTCTGCTTGGACTGACCCACCTCAATCCTACATCTATGGCCAGCCTCCCAGACTCAACCTCAGCATGGAACTTCCTGGTCAACTGGTTCAACTCAGCAATCAAAACAGGACGCGAGTAAAAGCGCTCAACACTAGTCCCTACTAGTGAGCTGGACTCCCCGGGTAGTTGGCACTCCCTGGGTTATCTATAATAAATTAAAACAAATGTTTATAAAATTGTCTTCTGCGGTGTCAATATATTTACATAGTCGTTTGCGAACTTTTCTGACGATGGCCGCACTCTTCTGACCTAATCCAGAATGACATCAAAGCCATTTTCAACGGAAACCCTCTGAGAGGTATCCTCGAGATTCTGATGTAATAAGATTGCATAGGATAAACAATTTCTATAATAATTGTCGTGTCGGGCTGAGCCACGAAACAACAATTATACTTGAACAATCATTATTTATTTACAAGCCAAAAACTACAATAGACATCTAAAGTAACAAGACTACTCGACTCCTAACTATGGACTGAACTTCTCAACTTAATCCATACGTCCTATTTATAACACAAATAAGTTAAATTTAAACTATGTAAATTGTGCTACAACAAGAACAAATATGGAAAGAATATTAAATGGTTAGAATCCTTTGATCATCATCAACAGCAAGTCTCCAAGTGTCTTCTTTTATTACCAACACTTCGAGGGTATAACTTCTACAGGAATATCAAATATGGAATGAATCTTAGCTGTTCAATAGATGTATATATAAGTCATATTTACATAACTTTAAATGACAACTATTTAACATATATGGCTTAATTTTACAATTGAATACAAATTAGAAGAAAACTAAAAGTTCTATTGTGGACAAATTAGGAGAAAGATAAAAAACTATGAATCTAGATACTGTATTAAACTATTATAAATCACTGAGAGATTTTTATATGCCTGTTATATGCAAAGACATAACAACAATATTATTACATAAGCTAATATAGGCAAGGCCAGAATATTAATTATTACAATTTATCAGTGTGTCATATTTTTACAAACAATTAAACAAATGCTCTATTTTTAAATACTTTTCTAAAAAAAAAAAAAATGCCAGGGCGAAAAGTTTTTTTTTTTTTATCGAATACAATTTAACCCCCCCCCTCTCTCTCTCTCTCGGCCGTGCGGCCACGCGGCGCGCGAGCTCCGCGTTTTTCGAAATGGAGATAGATCTTATCGAGCTGACCAACCCCTTTGAGGTATTGGCTGATAGCCAAGAGCATGGCGAACATGAACATCTAGCTCATGTGCAAGAAGTCCCCGCCAAATTTGAGAAATCGGCGGGAAAACGCAGAAATGCAAGTAAAAAAATTGCTTTCTACAAATATTAAAAGTGGCGGAGATGCAAATCAAGCCGCGGAAAAAAATTGAAATGAATGTAAATTCGGCAGCGGCTGCCAGCCTTCTGCCTACCAACTACGGCGCCCAGCGCTGATGGCAGTCGGATCATGAACTGGGCTGAGGCCATTGAGAACCAGGATACACCAACGAGCCGGCTCTCTTCACCAAGGTCGAGCGGAAAAGGCGAAGAACATCGGCTTCGCAGCGTGCTCCGACGGGGCAGTCAGGCACCACCGCACCAGCTCAGAGAAGCACCAACACCACCCGGGGCGGATTCTCAGCCAGGTGTCGCCCTCTCGCCCAGCAGATCAAAGCGACGCGCAAGAACATCGCCGAAGCAAGGGCACAGCAAGCCACGGGCACCATGGACCACTGTGTCTATGTCGAGTATTGCCCTGAATTCAGCCAGCTCCAGTATGTTCTGGCGCTGGACAAGCTGGTGGGAGGGACCAACATCATCCAGCTCAACAAGATGAACGGCCACGTCCTGGTCGGGCCTCGCTACCAAGGCCCTCGCGGAGCGCCTCATCGAGGGAAGGCCTCGAAATCGAGGACACTTTGCTAAAGACCTACCCCTTCCGCAAACGAGCGGAGAGACTCATCGTCACCAACCTGCCCTTCTTCGTGGAGGATGCAGAGATCATCGCCGCCCTGAAGCCTTACGGGTGAGTGACATCTATCGCCCCGCTGCTCGTCAACGTTGCGGGCTTTACAATGAAGGATGGACGCCGGGAACTGTTCATCCTTCTGAACGAGGGCGTGAAGCTGGAGAGACTCCCAACGCGCCTCGACATCAACCACAAAGGCGAGATCCTGCCACCTTTCTGGTGTACGGAGTCAAGTGTTCGAGGTGCCAGAGGCAGGGGCACCGTAGGGCCAACTGCCCCCTGACTCCTAAAAGACCTACAGATGCTCCTGAGCAGGCGCCCCTCGAACACCGGCGCAGTCAAGCCCGGCCCTGCGCCCACTACACCTACCGCGGATCCACCTGCTGCTCCCATTCCGGCAAAATCGCCCGAGAATGCAGAAGGGCCTTGCCTCATTTCCCCAGCCTCTCCTCCCCCTACGGCAGCGAAGTCTGTCGAGAAAAAGCAGCCCCTGACCAGTCTCAAGACCCGCTGCAGAATCAGAGGGATTCCATCAACCTCACACCCCTTGGAAAGTCCACCAAGACAAAAATTGAGATGAAAGAACTCCTCAAGCAGGTGCCAGGGTCTATCTTCGCAGAGATATAGAAGCTGGGGCTCGAAAGGGAGTCAGTCATCGAGGCCCTCCAATCCGTCCCTGGACTCAAGAACCTCCTCCCCTCCATGTCAGTCATCCAAAGGACTGCGCTCAACACGCTGGCCAGGAACCTGGCGGTGCGGATTTCCGGATCCAACACGCCCCTCTACAAGCGTCTCTTCGACGTTATAAGGCAGACTGGGATCCCACAATGAACCTCCGCGTCATGACACTCAACGCGCGAGGGCTCGCCGCTCGTGACAGAAGCTTAGAGCTCTGCCATTTTCTGGCCCAACACCATGTGGACATCGCCTTCATCCAGGAAACGAACAAAGAGTCCCTGGACTACGCCCAAGATCTTTGCCTAGGCTTCAGCGCCATCGTCGCCCCCGCCTGCTGCCTCCAGGGGCTCCGGGATGGCCTGCCTCTTCGTGCCCGGCGTCGCCCTATTGCGACATCGCGTCCTGTGGCCTGGATGCATCGACCTAGTCCACCTCAATGTCCACGGCCAGAAGATGGCCGTCATCAACAATCACCTATCTCACGCTCCTCACGAGCGGCTCGAGCAAGTGGGAATTATCTCAGAAACAGCAGTCCGGGACAATGCCTGGGTCGTGGGTGACCTCAACATCGACGGGGGGTCCTGCCGGAGCAGCAGATTCGGCCTCTGTCAAAGCCCTCTCCAATCTGCTGGAGCAAGCCGCGCTGGAAGATGCCGCCACCTTCTTCAACTTGGCCCGCCTTCCCACTAGAGTGGCCGACATCGAGGGTCGGATCCACAGCAGCCGGCTTGATAGAATACTCCTCCCTGCCGCGCTAGTGGAGAGGGCAAAGAGCTACAGCACCTGATTCTACCATCTCTCTGACCACCGTGCCGTGCTCCTCCAGCTAGGATCTCCCCTGCTGCGGGATCACCCAGTGTGGCTGTTGTGCTGAGGTCAGCGGCTGCCATTGAACATCTGTCATCTTACATCGAGGACGTCGAGTTGGCCGCCGAGGACCTCGATGACGGAGAGCTCTGGTCGGGATGAAACCGCATAAAGGCTGAAATCTTGGCGGAAATAAGGTCACTCCACACAACTCGCCCTGAGCCGGAGGACGACTACGTTACCCGAGCCAGCCGTTACATCAGGGCCAGGCTCGAGGTCTCGAGCTGTCAGACCTAGGACGTGCGCTCCGCCTCCGCCGACGTATAGCAACCATCGTCAGGGATGAAGAGGGCGAGATTATGGGTGACCGCGAGCTACGCTCTAGGGCGCCCTCCTTCTTCAGGCACCGCTTCTCTCAAGACCCAGCCGACTCTGCCGAGGTAGACAACTTCATCGCGGGAACTACCACCCCATCATCCTCGAAGAAGACTATCCTTTACATCGGTCAGGCAGGAAATCGCTGCAGCCATCCGCACGCTTCCCACAGGAAAAGCCCCGGGATGGGACAGCTTGCCCTGCGAACTCCTTTCTGCCTATAAAGATTTCTTCTCGGCTCTTCTGTGAGGGTGTTCGGAGCTTCCTTGGTGCGCGGCGCCCTGCCATCATCTACACGCCGCGGCTCCATTTGCCTGGTTCCCAAGACCCGCAGTGGTCCTGGTCTAACTGGCTTCCGCCCATCACCCTGCTCTCTACAGACTACAGGGTCCTCGCTGCCATCCTACTACGGCGTCTCAGGCCCCACCTGCCTACACTGGCGATTGACTGCCAGACCTACGCTATCCCGGGGAGGTCTCCTTCCTGGAACATCGCTCGGGTCACGAACGAGGTAGAAATAGCAACTGCGGGGAAGTTGCCGCTGGCTGTCGTTTCTGTGGACCTGGAGTCCGCCTTTGACTTCCTGGACAGAGGATTCCTGATGTCGCTCATTGGTTTCCTTAGGCCTGCCGCTATCCTTAATCAGGTGGATCCAGCTCCTCTACGCCGGGGCGAATGCGGCCGTCCGGATTGGAGAGTACCACACTGCCGCCTTCCCACTTCTAAACGGCGTGAGACAGGTTCAGCCTCACTACCACTCCGCTCCTGCGTCGCCTCCATAGTGCCCTCGGCGAGGGCAAACGTCATCGCCTACGCGACGACATCGTGCTGATGGTCCGCCAGGAGGGAACACTTTGGTAAGGTGGCCTCCATCTTCCAGGGCTTCCAGCGCGCCTCCTGGATCCGGGTGAACTTCAGTAAGAACGTGGGCCTCTGGTGCGGCGCCTGGCGTGCCTGCGTCGACTCTCCCCTAGATATTTCCTGGACTGACACCAGTTTGAGGATACTGGGCTGTGACATCCGGCCCAGAGCGTCAGCCGCCATGCAGGAAGGACATCTCCTGGATCTAGTGGACGCGGCCTTCCGAAGATGGGCTCTCTTCACCCGCGGGCTCTCCCTCGTCGGTCGAACCAGAGTCGCCAACTGCTTGGTGCTCTCCTCCTTCATGCACCACCTCCATGGATATATTCCAGCCGACTTCTCCATCTCCAAGCTGCAGGCCCGTCTGGTGTGGTTTGTCTGGGGTTCCCAACGCACCGCTTGGTTGCTGGCTAATGTTATATCAAGACCCGTCTCCCTGGGTGGCTTTGGCCTTCTTGACCTCGGCACGCAGATGCGGTTGGCGTGCATCAAGGGGATGAAGACTGCGTTGCGCGGAGGCCTAAGAGCCTACACTTGGCTCTCTGAAAGTGGTGCCTGATTGACTCCTCTTCCACCCGGGACCTGGCTACCAGCTCGACGTCGACGGCTGCTCGGAGTCTGGGAGGCCGCCTCGGAGATCCTGGCTCCGAACCACAGGGTGCTGCCGCCGAATCAGCTTTTAGGTCTCACCATCATCGGAGGCTGCAGGTTTCTCCGTCCCCCCCGATCTACTCGCCGCCTCACAGTGGGTGGGAGCGCGGGTAGGAGACCTCATCGGCCATGGGTCTCCCCCATCTTCGCGTCACCCGCGCTGCCCTCTCGGACAAAGCTGCTCTGTCGAGGTTCACCAGTCAACTCCTGGAAGAAAACTGCCGCGGTTCCTGCCGGGTCAACGGTATCGGCGAGGCTATCGTGCTTCGCGGAACGACTACGCCCTTCCAGCCCAAAGATTTAACAACGCTGTGTGGTATCAAACTTCGCCATTCCACGGCGTACCACCCTCAGTGTAACGGGAAGATCGAAAGGCTTCATAGAACCATCAAAACTGCCATTCGTGCCCACAATAATATTAAGTGGACAGAAACGCTGCCAACAGTTCTCTTAGGCTTGCGTGCTGTGTGTGTGTGTTGTGTTGTGTGTGTGTTGTGTGTGTTGCTATCAACAAAGATAACAACCATTCTTTGTCTCAAATGGTATATTGCAAAACCATCAGACTGCCTGGCGAATTCTTTGATGATTCTAAACATCACATGGATGCAGAAGAATTTGTTCAACAGCTTCAAAGGCAAATGGAATTGCTCAAACCCTTGAATGAAAAACATCATTCGAATACTAAAGTATTTGTCCATAAAGATCTGAAAATATGTTCACATGTATTTATCAGGACAGCTCGAGTGAAGAAACCTCTGGAACCACCATATGAGGGACCCTTTCCAGTCCTTGATAGAACAGACAAGTACTTCACACTCATATTGAAAGGAAGAAATGTGACCATATCGATTGACCGATTGCGACCTGCTTACTTACTGGCAGATTCGGACAATCTAACTTCAGAACACCCACCTGCAGCAAGACCGATCGAGTCGGGAGCGCTGCCTTCTACATCGTCCCAACAGAATCTTGACCCACCAGATGTGGAAAAGTACACAGAATTCCAAAGAACAGGATCAGCACCAGACCTGACTAGGAGAGAATAATCAAGAAACCCGTGAGATTTAAGGAGCAATAGACTATATTTCTCCTTATTTTTTCTTGCCTACATTGATGATGTATATATATTGTAATTAACCACTTTGTGCACCGAATCGTGACTTCGCCACTGGAAGGGGAGTACTGTGGGGGCCGAGAGACTTCCTTCCAGCCTGCTGGGATGACGGACCACGCCGTCAGCAAACATACAAGCGGGGGACATGAAATAGGAGATGACCACCGCTGTGCGGCGCGGCAGATCAGCGGAAGTGAATAGGAACCAGAATAGACATTCTAGGGTGTTGTCCTTTTTGTCTTCCTCTAAAAATGTAGCTAATAAGTAATTCCAATAAAACACTAACTTTGAAATACTTTCTAGGCCATCGCTCGACTAATAAATCGACACACCACAGATTTAACCTTATATAACCTTATATGGACATTGAAATAAAGTAGTTTCAATCTCAATCTCTCTCTCACACACACATTAAATAATCATCTTCTTGGCAATATTATTTCAAGAAACTTTGGCATTGATATGTTGATATACGACCTGTATGTTAATAGAAGACCTTTTAAAAATAAAAGAACCAAGAGGTTTGAAATCTGCTTGTTGACTTTGTTGTAATCAAAGAAATCTTTCTCCTTCGCTCTCCATTATGCTTTCTGGTGTATAGGTCTAATTTTAATAATACATTTTGAAATACGATTGTATAATTTTCTTACAACATAAACCTTAGATTATTAAAACATTGGATCAGTAAACATGAGGGCAACCACTTCGCTTAATTTACATGACTTTATTTTTCATATAACATTTTTGTAAACAAAAATTTTTGTAAACAAAAATGTTGATGATGATAAATTCAATGAATATTTACACAATCATAGAAAAATTATATTAAACCTTTATATAAACATAAATATTCTAACTAAATTAAACAACGATATTCTACTGTTTGTGTGTTATAGATAATTATCTAAAATCAATATAAATCTCTTCCTCCTTTCAGGTGAAGAAAAATTACTGAAAATCAAGCCGCAACTCCCAGCAGTTTCCGAATTGAAATCGTGCATTGTATTTGTATAGATGAATTTATTTAAATAGATATGATTCAATAAAGAAGTTTCAATCTTATTCTCATATTTCACATAAGTGTTTTAGATGCATTTTAATGGAAGTTATAAGTGATCAACGTTTATGAGATTTCACGTTTCTAGATGTTGTTTTGTTCTATATGTTGTTCTATATGAGCCTTCACAGACACATTAAATATTAATTAATACATAGCAATAACGCTCCATCACAAATGAAAACACCAAAATGCGAATGCTTCTTTTCGAAAATAAATCAAACTTCTACTAACTTTACTGCGATGAAAAAATATATTGGGAGGGCTTGGCTCATCAGTGGTGAACCCTCCCAGCGGTTTCGCCAATTTAACCTACCAAACCGCTTCTTTAGAGCTCTAATACTGTATTGGATCATTCTGCTTACTCATCAGTGGTGAAACCTCTCAGAGAATGATCCAATAAAGTATTAGAGCTCTAAAGAAACGGTCTGGTAGATTTAATTTGCGAAACCGCTGGGAAGGTTCACCACTGATGAGCCAAGCCCTCCCAATGTATTTTTTGATCGCAGTAAGGACAGTAGAAGTTTGATTTATTTGTGAAAAGAAACATTCGCGTTTTGGTGTTTTCATTTGTACTAAATATTAATATGTGTTGAAAATATATATTCTCCTTGTCTACTTATCCCTTCCCTCACAAAGTTCTTCACTTATCATATATGCCACAAATATACTATTACAAAATAGTTAAATATTCATAAAAAATATATATATATAAAAATCTAATTTCTATTATTTAATTCCACCCAGCTCCCCTCTGGACTTCCATTGAGGCCGCCACAACAAAGACTTTCTCACTTTAGCAACTGAAGCGATCTAGCGAGCAACTCAAGTAACTAGCGAGCGACCTAAGCGATCAAGGCGAACTTTCAAAGCGATCTTGTATGATCTAAGAGATCTTTGAAGCGATCTTGTGTGATCTGAGCGATCTTTGAAGCGATCTTGTGTGATCTGAGCGATCTTTGAAGCGATCTTGTGATCTGAACGATCTTTGAAGCAATCTTGTGTGATCTGAGCGATCTTGTTATCTGACCGATCTTTGAAGCGATCTTGTGTGATCTGAGCGATCTTGTTATCTGAGCGATCTTTGAAGCAATCTTGTGTGATCTGAGCGATATTTGAAGCGATCTTGTGTGATCTGAGCTATATTTGAAGCGATCTTGTGATCTGAGCGATCTTTGAAGCGATCTTGGGTGATCTGAGCTATCTTTGAAGCGATCTTGTGATCTGAGCGATCTTTGAAGCAATCTTGTGTGATCTGAGCGATCTTTGAAGCGATCTTGTGATCTGAGCGATATTTGAAGCGATCTTGTGTGATCTGAGCGATATCTGAAACGATCTTTTGAGACCAAAGCAATCAAGCAAGCACCATGGGGGGCTGCTGCGGTAAGAAGAAGAGGCGTAATAGGTAAGTGGATTTACTACACTTTATACTTAAATATAGCTTAGAATTAGAGAAAGAGGAAATTATACTGATTTTATCAAAACAACAATTATAATCTTTCGAGTAAATGTAAAAGTTGAAAGCCGCAAGATCACTGAAGAACATATGCAAACCTATCACAATATCAAGAAGAGTACATACAAGATAATTTAGCTCTTCCAATTATCCATCAAATTAATTTGTAGATCTTCTAAAAGATCCTTGTAAATGAAGAAGAACTTTACTTTTGACCTAATTGAGAGTTTTAAAATAGTAAGGTTTTTATGGCGATATAACTGCCTATTAGTTTTGTTTAATCTTGTAAAGGAAAATCTCAGCGGTGTGTTAACAGGTAGATTTTATTATGTCGCCACAGGTTTAATTATTGTTGAAATATCCCGTCGCAGGAGACTATGGATTAACACACACTCTAGTTTAAAGTATGTCTTCAATAAGACTTAGAACTGGCTGTCGTTCTAGACGTGTTCGTTGAACGGTTAATGTTCTAGCTAATATATGGTAAATGTGACAAACCCATTATGGTCTGTATTATACCTAGTATTAACTATAAAAAAAAAAATCTTTTTTTTTTACTTATCCC
>CP092873.1:68870251-68894516 GCA_030710605.1 Cordylochernes scorpioides | reverse complement strand
TTGTACTCCATGTTAGGAGTGGCTGTACATGGCGTCTGTTTCTCATGGCAGAGGCGGTCATTTCTTTTGAAGCTAAGTCGGCCTGCTACTGAGTAGTCTTCCCGGTCTTAATGAAAAAGGCAGACGCATTCTACTTCACCCAGTCATGAAGATAAGAAGAAGAAAAGCTCTACTACAATATAATATAATACGGCTTGTGATTGTAAAACGTCATTTGAAATACTATTCCGCATGTGTTTCTTTTCAACGAAAAATCAGAATTTATTTAAAGGAGAAATAACGATTATTTCTAACCTTTTGGATGAGGTATGAGAGGGTGAATTGTGAAGAGTAATGATATTTTTCCGTTTATGATTACTCTTCACAATTCACCCTCTCATACCTCATCCAAAAGGTTAGAAATAATCGTTATTTCTCCTTTAAATAAATTCTGATTTTTCGTTGAAAAGAAACACATGCGGAATAGTATTTCAAATGTCGTTTTACAAAAGCTCTACTATTAATGGACAAGACCATGAAGCCAGTAAAGACTTGTCAATCTAAACCAGTTTTTAATAAAACGTGCGTCGTCAAATTTTAAATTTTCTTCTTTTGCGAAGTGTCGAGTCATGCTGCTGCACATTAACCACGAACCAACTCTTGAACAATTATCCTTTATTGTCAAGTTAAGACTACTGTAGAAAACATGGCGTCTAAGATAACAAGACTACTGAGAGCTAACTGCCAAGTTCTGAACTACCTATCTCTGAACCACTTAACTAATTTACACATCCTATTTATAGCAACAATAAGCAAAATTAGAACTATTTTAAAGAATGCTCTTATTTACATACAAGCCTTTATTAAGACACTCCGTCTTATACAGACGATTTTCCTGTTAGAAATGAATCTAAAAAGAAATGAGAAGCAGGAGAAGAAACTGAATCCACGCTCAGAAAAGAGAAAAAGAAGAAAGAAAAAAGGTTGAAGGAGATTTTAAATTGAAAAAGAAAAGAAGGAATGAATATCAATATACGAAAGTTGAGACTATATACATCGTTTTTCGTGCATAGAACACAGTGAAGAAGTAGACTATTGAGTAAATGGTTGCTTCTTGTAATGAAGAAAATATTTCCACCCAGTTCAGTTACTTTGTTGGATCTTTTTTCCTCCTTAAAATGCTCTTATTTTTGATCATATATATTCTGTTTTCCAATATTTCGTGTGGCACCACGCCAAACTTCTTCGGGGAACAAGATTGTTATGAGAGATTCGCTTATCACTTCACGAGCCTATACAACTGCTGTAGAATTTAAAATATCTCTAAAACCTACAATATGATTGATAGGCAAGCATTACAAAACAATCTTGTTTCCCGAAGAAGTTTGGCGTGTTGCTACACAAAATATTGTAAATTAAAATATATTTGATACCAAATAAAAGCATTATTTTAAATCAATAAATATATGGAATTTTTAAATAATGAGAACTATATTAACATGATGTATTATCGCGTCACCTGTTATAAGAAATTTGAACTATTTTTGACACTTATGATTCTTTTAAAAATAAATCAATTTTCTACTGCCCTTACTGCAATGATAAAATAATGGAAGGGTTCACCATTGATAAGCCAGGCCCTCCCATTATTTTATCATTGCAGTAAGGGTAGTAGAAAATTGATTTATTTTTAAAATAATCATATTCGTCAAAATTAGCTCAAATTTCTTATAATGAGAACTATCCAAATGTACTACACAACAAAAAACAAATATGCAAAGACATAACAGTGAGAAAGGACAATATTTCGTCCAGAAAAATATTTGATTTTGAGAAGTGTTTTCTTTGTCACAGGAAATATATTGCTACGTAGAAAATTAGGGAAGACCAACTTCGGGATGGGACAACAATTTATTTCAGGCAAGAACAAACTATCTATCATCCTTTCAAACGTTGCAGGAGCGTTGCATAGACCGAAAGGCATTACTCGGAATTCATACAACCCATCTGGAGTGATGAAGGCAGTTTTCTCTCTGTCTTTTTCGTCCACTTCAATCTGCCAATACCCGGACCGAAGATCCATCGTGGAGAAGTAACTAGAGCCGGCTAAACTGTCTAAGGATTCGTCAATTCGTGGCAATATGTTACGGTCTGGCAACCATATATAGACCAATTTATTTTGGTATATTTTATATTGTGTGTGTTCGACCATACAATATACAAGTATACTTAAGTATACTTATAATACAATATAATGCGGCTTATGATTGTAGAAACGACATTTGAAAATTATCCCGCAAATATTCTTTTTAAACGAAAAATCGAAATTTATTTTAAGAATAAATAACGAATATTTCTAACCTTAAGGATGAAGTATGAAAGGATGAATTGTGAAGAGTAATGATAAACGGAAAAATAAATCCATCCCTGGACACTTTATTTTTCCGTTCATCATTACTCTTCCCAATTCATCCTTTCATACTTCATCCCTAAGGTTAGAAATATTCGTTATTTCTCCTTTTCACACACAAAGAATGTAATATATTTTTCTCTCCCTTTCAATATCATAAATATTTAAAATATTTAAATAATAATATGTATCTCCTTATCGTGCAACTTAAAGTTGCTAATGGCTTGCGCCATCTATCGGAATAAATATCAACTATTCTCGTTGATTTTTAATTATTCCAGAATTGGCCAAATACCCATTCTTGATTAATCAAGAAAAGCTAACCACGGACGCGTTCGGGCTGTTGGCCCTCATCAGCGTGGTGCAAGCTGTACCTCAACGACCAAAAAAAAAATTGGTCATTAAGGCATCCTGAAAAATCATGAAACGGGTAGTTAAGGCCAGAATTGCGTGAGAACGCTACACAATGTGAAAAATAGTACAAATGTGATATTGTACTGGGATAAGGTGCATAAAATAAGAAAAAGGCATCTCCTTATCGTGCAACTTAAAGTTGCTAATGGCTTGCGCCATCTATCAGAATAAGTTGCACGATAAGGAGATGCCTTTTTCTTATTTTATGCACCTTATCCCAGTACAATATTACATTTGTACTATTTTTTCATAATAGGTATATAAAAATAGTATTTATTATTAATTTATTAACGTGATACTCCTGTTGAAGGACTTACAAGTCCGAAAGCTTGAAAATAAAAAGTTGAACAAGAAACTTAGCCCTGGAAGCTTTATTTTATAAAAGTCAGTTTTACATGAGGCAAAGTGTTAGTTTACCAAGTGTTGTTGAATATAGAGGCATATATTTACACCATTTATAAATGTTACTCCCTGGATAGTTGGTGACTTTAGTACGTGGCTCCAGGAATCTGGGTTACCTCATGAGAGATGTTGATTTATGTGTTCTGAACTTGACTAAATCGCTGTGTCATCCTGAAGTTTGTCTTTCCTCAATTTCTACGTGACAATGTCAACAACAACAAAAACTTTGTTGTTGTTGTTGTTGTGTCCAAAGAAGAACCTCAGATGTCTCCATGTATCTCCATCACAGCAGCAGCAATGCCCACTATCTTGGGTGTCAAAAAGCTTTATTAAGACCTTTTGGTCTTGTACAGATTCTCCGAGCAGAAATGTAGGATACATGCAGGAATAACAGTTATAGTACCAGTAATCAGCAATGTACAACAACAACAAGCTTTATTAAGACCTTTCAATCTTATACAGATTCTCCGAGCAGAAATGTAGGGTACATGTAAGAATAACAGTTATAGTACCAGTAATCAGCAATGTACAACAACAAAAAGCTTTATTAAGACCTTTAAGTCTTATACAGATTCTCCGAGCAGAAATGTAGTGTACATGCAGGAATAACAGCTATAGTACCAGTAATCAGCAATGTACAACAACAAAAAGCTTTATTAAGATCTTTAAGTCTTATACAGATTCTCCGAGCAGAAATGTAGTGTACATGCAGGAATAACAGCTATAGTACCAGTAATCAGCAATGTACAACAACAAAAAGCTTTATTAAGATCTTTAAGTCTTATACAGATTCTCCGAGCAGAAATGTAGGATACATGCAGGAATAACAGCTATAGTACCAGTAATCAGCAATGTACAACAACAAAAAGCTTTATTAAGACCTTTAAGTCTTATACAGATTCTCCGAGCAGAAATGTAGTGTACATGCAGGAATAACAGCTATAGTACCAGTAATCAGCAATGTACAACAACAAAAAGCTTTATTAAGACCTTTCAGTCTTATACAGATTCTCAGAGCAGAAATGTAGTGTACATGCAGGAATAACAGCTATAGTACCAGTAATCAGCAATGTACAACAACAAAAAGCTTTATTAAGACTTTTAAGTCTTATACAGATTCTCCGAGCAGAACTGTAGGGTACATACAGAAATAACAGTAATAATACCAGTAATAAGCATTGTTATTATTATAATTATCAAATATAATCGCATATAATGGTGTTTTTGATTAAAAAGGCATATATTGGATCAAAATATAATATATTTTACCAATATTTCATTTGGCTGAATGCCAACCTTTTTCAAGGTATTATAACATACTAATGTGTGTCAACAACAAACTCAGCGTCCCATTAATATGTTATAACACCTTAATAAAGGTTGGCGTTCAGCCAACTGAAATATTGGTAAAATAAATTATATTTTGATCCAATATATGCCTTTTTAATTAAAGATTTACTTATGGATTGCTCTAATTTCAAAACGATATAATGGTATAATATGAAATTTATACACAGGAAAACTTAGCTAAAACAATCAAGTTAATAAATATATTAGTCTTGGTAAATTGGAGGAAAAGAAATTTCTTATACCTGGATTTACCCCGGAGTCTCTGCGAGTGAAAACAAAAGTAAAAGTTAATCTTATATTTAATATTAATAGTGAAATATATATATAAGAAAAACCTAATTAAAACAATTGAGTTCATAAACAGACACGTGACAATATCAAATAGAACAAAGGTGGAAATTTATAAGTTCACTGGTGTCAGGTGGTAAAAATTATCGAAGAAGAATATTTTGATCGCGTAATTGAAAGTTGTCGATAGCTTTAGCCATCTATCGGAATAAATTTAAACTAATCGTTGATTTTTATCATTATATATCCCATAATAATGTCCAAATAACTTTTCCCTGATAAATCAAGAAAAGCCAATCAAGTACGCGGTTCGGGCTGTTGGCCCTTGTTTCAAGAACCATCTTTGTGAGTCGTTAAGATACATTCTGGAACATGGTCTACAGTCCGAAACGCAAAGTTCGCTCGGTTTTCTTCATTTATCAAACAAATTTGGGTCAATATTCAAGAATAAAATGAATCAAGGATTAGTCTATTTTTATTCCGATAGATGGGGCAAACTATCGGCAGTTGCACAATCAGAAGATGATTTTTTTTTTCCTTAATAATTTTTCAGATCATATTTTATGTTTTTTAGTTATTCCAAGAAATGTGGCCACCATTATACGTGCCTGGATCTCTAACCCTAAATTCTTATCAAACTGCAATTCTTTTGTGTTGCCAAAGTTCTATTAAAATTTGTAGAGTATCGTCTAAAAAAAAAAGAGTTGAAAACCACGGATCTAAAACTAACAAAATCCAACTCGGTAGCCGTTCGTAAAGTTTGACATTTCCTGTAGTACCATAATTGCTCGATAGATGGCAGCAGAGGTTGGTTGTCAAGCAGCGCATGCGCGGTTAATGTTGGCTAGTGTCAGAGTGGCTCCCGGAATGTCGTAAGGATGGGCAACTGTTTCACCCGGGATTTGAAGAAGTCGTGCGACGGCGTGCCTACGGTACCTATCCCCGTAGTGGTCCCGGCTGTTGATGCCGTGGACCCTGTACCGGCACCAAGCCCCGCACAGACTCCCGCCGAGCCTCCCAAGATCTTCGTTGCTCTCTACGACTACGATGCACGCACGGATGAGGACTTGAGTTTCAAGAAAGGTGATCAACTTGAAGTCCTGAATGATACTCAAGGCGACTGGTGGCTCGCGAGGTCCAGAGGCAGTAAAAAAGAAGGATACATTCCATCGAACTATGTTGCCAAGATCAAGTCCATCGAGGCTGAGCCGTAAGTACATACTTTCTACCTATGTTTGACACATGCTTCGGTACATCTACAATCTTACTTCTACTGAACCTAGGGTTGTTACATTGTTTGAATGTAGATAGGAGCTGGTCTATACATCCTTCTTCTACCCAACCTTCTACTGGATGGTCAGTCTAGTGTTGTTACATTGGTCTACCGCTGACATTGTTTGAATGTAGATAGGAGCTGGTCTAGAGAGGGTCTATACATCCTTCCTCTACCCAACCTTCTACTGGATGGCCAGTCTAGTGTTGTTACATTGGTCTACCGCCGACATTGTTTGAATGTAGATAGGAGCTGGTCTAGAGAGGGTCTATACATCCTTCCTCTACCCAACCTTCTACTGGATGGCCAGTCTAGTGTTGTTACATTGGTCTACCGCCGACATTGAAAGTAGATAGGAGCTGGTCTAGAGAGGGTCTATACATCCTGCCTCTACCCAACCTTCTACTGGATGGTCAGTCTAGTGTTGTTACATTGGTCTACCGCTGACATTGTTTGAATGTAGATAGGAGCTGGTCTAGAGAGGGTCTATACATCCTTCCTCTACTCAATCTTCTACTGCTGGATGGTCAGTCTAGTGTTGTTACATTGGTCTACCGCTGACCTTGTTTGAATGTAGATAGGAGCTGGTCTAGAGAGGGTCTATACATCCTTCCTCTACCCAACCTTCTACTGGATGGCCAGTCTAGTGTTGTTACATTGGTCTACCGCCGACATTGTTTGAATGTAGATAGGAGCTGGTCTAGAGAGGGTCTATACATCCTTCCTCTACCCAACCTTCTACTGGATGGCCAGTCTAGTGTTGTTACATTGGTCTACCGCCGACATTGTTTGAATGTAGATAGGAGCTGGTCTAGAGAGGGTCTATACATCCTTCCTCTACCCAACCTTCTACTGGATGGCCAGTCTAGTGTTGTTACATTGGTCTACCGCCGACATTGTTTGAATGTAGATAGGAGCTGGTCTAGAGAGGGTCTATACATCCTTCCTCTACCCAACCTTCTACTGGATGGTCAGTCTAGTGTTGTTACATTGTTCTACCGCTGACATTGTTTGAATGTAGATAGGAGCTAGTCTAGAGAGGGTCTATACATCCTTCCTCTACCCAACCTTCTACTGGATGGTCAGTCTAGTGTTGTTACATTGGTCTACCGCTGACATTGAAAGTAGATAGGAGCTGGTCTAGAGAGTGTCTATACATCCTGCCTCTACCCAACCTTCTACTGGATGGTCAGTCTAGTGTTGTTACATTGGTCTACCGCTGACCTTGTTTGAATGTAGATAGGAGCTGGTCTAGAGAGGGTCTATACATCCTTCCTCTACCCAACCTTCTACTGGATGGTCAGTCTAGTGTTGTTACATTGGTCTACCGCTGACATTGTTTGAATGTAGATAGGAGCTGGTCTAGAGAGGGTCTATAAATCCTTCCTCTACCCAACCTTCTACTGGATGGTCAGTCTAGTGTTGTTACATTGTTCTACCGCTGACATTCAATGTAGATAGGAGCTGGTCTAGAGAGGGTCTATCGGAGATCTCTGCAGTGATGTATTTAGATACATAAATACTACAGATCACCCACAAATTCCAAAACCAACCGCACTGTCCACATTTCGGAAAAATCAAATGCACCTACAAAACAAATCGTATAATAAATTGAAAACAATTCTTCGACCCAGTAAACACATATAGAAATATAAGCCAATATTTCTCTACAAAATATCACTTTAATATATTGCTCGTGTGTCTTAAGTCTTTAAGTTGATAAGTCTTTTTGAAGCAGTAATTTGAACTCTAGGCTGGAAATAGGCAGCTAATATTTCAATCAATCAATACCTTTATTGGCACTTTTAATCTTATACACAGATTATCCTGGAAGTACACTGAAAAGGGGTGGAAAAAAGGAGAAAGAAATAGGAATCAACAAAGTTATAGGGAAATATGTATATAGAGAGAGATATAATTACACACACACACAAAGCTTTATTAAGACCACCAGTCTTATACAGATTCACCACAGGAAGAAAGAAATCATAGATGGAGCTCCTGTATTCCAGGCAGCGCAGCACCCAACAACAGCCTCCAGGTCCGACGCATGTCCAATGGCTACACGTTCCTTCGTGCATACGTCAAGAGAGATACACACACACACAAAAGCCTTTATTAAGACACACAGGTCTTACAGAGGATTCTCCTTGGGGTTAACAAGAGAGATATAATTATTTTGATATATGTACATAGGTTGTAGGTATTCTGCTCTCTCATGTTTATATACATATTCCCGTAAGTTATGAGAGAAGAAAGAAAAAATATGTTGGATTATTCAACAACTACAACAAAATATAACATTAAGTTACGGGGGAATGATATTCATGTACCAAAAAGAGAACTCTAACTGTACATAATAACGATGTACTATGCATCACCTTAATAAAAACTTTACTAGTGATGATAAAGCCACAATACCAGTTTTGGAAAATTCAGATAAAAAGCCAACCTGTATACCATGTTTTCAGGCTTTGCCTTCATCAGTACAGGGGCGGCTTCGATTTCATAACCTACTACGAGAGGGGGTTTTGAAATCGTTCGAATTTACCAAACAGGTGGTTAAGCTACTGAAGTGGTAAGGGCCGATTTTCAGGCAAGATTACAACATGAAGTTGCGGGAGGTTGATCTTCATACACTTGTATGTTAAAGGGAGAAAGGGGTCGGTCGAAGGATGGTCTAAACTGTTGGTTTTCGACCGCTACGACCCGGGTTCGATTCCCACATTGGGTACTTTTTTTCTGATAAAAAAAATTCTCCAATGGCCCCCAATTCTTGCAAAAATCCAACCCCACCAGCGAGTACAAGTATATATCACCAAACGGGAATCTGGCACATATATAAGTCTAAAGTCGAACTGCTTTTCACGTGTGTAGACATGTGGTGTACTTACAGTAAAAGCAGTCGCCTATTTCTACCCACAATGATTATCATGGCCTGTATCACATATACTAGGGATAAGCAAAAATGATATATATATCTAAAGGAGAGGTTCCTCTTTTGGTACATATATAAATATATAACTATAGAGTTACTGGATATTCACGTTAGTTTTTACATCTCGTGTTAAGTTGAGATACCACAGCTCCATCACACAACCTTTGGTATATATTGATGCAGACGTTCCTGCGACCCTTTATTCTTGGCTCACTGATTACATTAAGAAATAACACTTCTTGGCTCACAGATTACCTTAAGACATAGCAACTTTAACGACGTCAAAATGAACAGAAAACCATGTTCCCACTCTTGGTTCTAATGATGTTCCAAAATAACTATTAAATACCGCTCAAAAAAAGAGCAACCTAGCTTATTTTATTTACAATGAATAATATGAACAGGTTCTTCACAGAAAAAAGTGTCCAATACGGGATTCGATCCTGGTTCATGGCTGTCGGGAATCGAGGGTTTACCCACTCGTCCACTGACTGTTTTATTTATTTGTAAAGATCTATACACTCATGAAAACAAAACTTGAGGAAGTAGAAATCTTTGTTGTCGCCATCGTCCGTTTTTTTTTTTTTTAAGGAGACAGAGGCAATTTTGTTTACACTTTGTTTATCTCTAATGTCTTCAATAAAGGTCAGTGTAATATATTTCAGAGTTATTGTCTGAATCCCGATATTTAATAGATGGCGAGCTAAAAATTTCTTGCTTCCCTCTTTCTCTTTCTTGTTTTTTTTTTCTTTTTCTTCTGTATATATCGTTATTTCCTTTGTCTCACTGCTTTGTTCTTATGCATACCTCTGGTGAATCCTGTATAGGGTCAGTGACCCTGAATAAAGGCTTTTTGTTGTTGTTGTTGAATCCCGATATTCATGCTAAAAGATACAACTTCCTTAAGTTTTGTTCATGAATGTAGTTTATAAAAGTTTTTAGCGGAACCAATTTCAAGTTGAGTGTAAATCTAACAAATGTAGCATTTACTGATAGATTGCCTATACTTGATGATGTATGCTATAATTCTATTTTTTAGTGTGTTTTAATTGGAGAGAGAGAAGAGTGTCCTTTTAAAAGGAATATTTATTAGTCAAAATAAGAGTACAAATATAAATAAACACTTCTGAAAATAAAATCGAGAACATGACTTTCCAGAATGGTTGCAAGGTTTTCCCACTATGTACTAAATGTCAACCAGCAACCCCAAAACACATTATTGACTGTATTGACTCATCTATTGATGAACTCTACTCTTCCCCAGCACACACCATCAACAAGCTTTACAAACTTGATACCCTAATATGATTGAGTGGAGATAAAAAAAGAAGAAGAAGAAATCGAGAACTATTTTTCAGTAAATACAGTATTAAAATTTTACACAAATAAATTTACTGGCAATGCGTTTCTTTTAAATATCATCAAATATTATCTCTACAGACCTTACTGCAATGGTATGAGTTATTGAATGAGAGGGCTTGGCTCATCAGTAGTGAACCCTCTCAGCGGTTTCGCCAAATTAATCTCTAGACCGCTCTACTATTGTATTGGACTGGTTTTGTTATATACCCTGCATTTTCTATGGAAGGCAGCTTAGGGGTGTTTAATATAGTAATAAATACAGTATTACCTCCCTGTAATGGACACCTAATTGCAGGGCCAAAGTATCATTTAGGGAGAGGTGTCCTCTTACCGGAGAATTGCTAAATAGTAAAAATGATAATTTTGCAAATGAAAACTGTCCTTTGTAGAGAGGTGTCCTCTAGTGTGAGTGTCCTCTCATGGAGGTTCTACTGTATATATTAACGAAACTATGGGGAAAAAGATACTTTGCTCTAATATGTAAATAATATCTGTAAAATTAGAAATTTCACGCTATGCACTGTTTACTTATTGTGTAAAATTGTAAGAAAATAGATGGTGTATTTATATGCAAATAAGGCGGTAGTTTATTAATAAATGAATAAAGTGCATCAAAGCAATGTTTCCCGTTCTCCTGCTCAAAATTTTTTCACAAGTCTTATTAAAAATTTTGAACAGACGAACGGGAAACATTGCTTTGATGCACTTTATTCATTTATTAATAAACTACCGCCTTATTTGCATATAAATATACCATCTATTTTCTTACAATTTCACACAATAAGTAAACAATGGATGGCGTGAAATCTCTACTTTTACAGATATTATTTACATATCAGATAAAAGCCTCTTTTTCCCCATAGAGGAAAGCTCTTAATAAAAAGGCTTTTGTCGTCTTAAGCTAATCGTATAAAGGACCTAGTGAAAATTATTTTGGTTTGAAAGCTCGTTGTTCAGTTTTCATCGAAAGAAATGAATCGTTATAAATTAAGAGAAAGACATCTGATCGGGCTTTAAAAGTTACTGATGGCTTGCGCCATCTATCGGAATAAATATTAACTGATCGTTATGATTTGTAATTATTATTCCAGAATTGACCCAATAACCTTTCTTGATTAATCAAGATATGTGTATATATACAATAATTTTAGGCCGTAAATAGAATAGTCATATGATATTAACAATGAGAAAGAGAGAGAGAGAGAAAAAATAACTGTGTACAAAAGAAAGAAGTGTCTGGCAATAAGCTCTTCCAATAAAAGGATTTGTCTTTTGATTGTTATTTTTTTACATTAAAAGGAAAGGCGATTTTCTTCATATAATCGTTTATTTTAAATAGTGGCTGTTGGCTCTTATCAGCATGATGCAGGCTGTACCTCAACGACCAAAAAATGGTCCAAGAAGCTTTCCCGAGAAATCAAGAAATGGTAGTTAAGACCAAATTTACATAAATACGCTGGTAGACATGTGAAAGAAGTAGAGTTGAGATATTGAAAGTGCTTCCGTGTAGTTCGGTCAGGAAACACGGCCTTCTACAGAGCTGAGGCCTTCGAGGGTTTCTGGAATTCACGGAAGAAATCTGGGAGGGAGGCCTCAGGCTTGGTAGTATGACGAAACATTTCGCTAAAAACCCTTTAAAAGATTACTTATCGCCATATATCAACCCTATCACAACTTTTTAAATGGTCTTGTAGAAACATGAGGTTAACGTTAGGACGCTATGGCAGTGATCCACAGCTTGCAAATTTTGTTGTTACTGATATGGATCTTGTATTTTGTATTTCTGTTAATATGCATTAGCGTGCCATATGCTATAAGAATATATGAACTATTTCTACTGCCCTCTTACTGCAATGGTAAAATTAATAAATAAAAATACATTTTTTTAAATGGTAAAATAATGGGAGGGCCTGGCTGTGTGGTGAACCCTCCCAGCAGTTTCTCCAGTTTAACCTACCGCTGTAACATTGCACATTTTGCTGATTTCCTTTTATATCGATACTGAATCAATACTTTTAGAAAGGGTATTTTAAATGAACTATGGATATAAGAGAGAGAATTCATATTTATTAATAAATTGAAACCTCGTAAAGAAAATACATTTTATTTTTACCAACAATTTCGTTGAAACTAATTCCCACTCTCATCATCTCAGATTTTAAAATAAAATAAACGCTAGATGGCATGCTATTTATTTTAAATATCAACCGAATTATACAAGGTTGTTGTCCCAAAAGTTCGTAAACACTTGCAAAAATTTGAAATACCAATATTATTCGCCGTTATGTAGTATAATGTCTTTGTATTATGTATAAAGTAATTGCATTATACACAGTGACCTTTATTGAAGACACGAAATAACATACACACAGCTTTACTAAGACCACCGGTCTTATACAGATTCACCAAAGGAAGAAAGGAAGCATAGATGGAGCTCCTGTAAGTAATTGTATTATGTATTATTATTTATTAGCCATAATAATATTATTCACCAAGTAATACAAAAAACAACGTTTTAAGAAAAGCACGAACTTTTGGGACAACCTTATATTCATCAGGAAAAAAAAATCATTATTTTCATTCACGATTTTTTATCTTCTGGCCGAAAGTGTCAATCAATTAATGGTAAAAAGAGAGAAGGGGGAAGTTGTGACAATGACATTTCCTGGTCCCATCAGTGATGGATGTCACATCAGTCAATTGGGCGCGGCTACTTGGGTGGGAGGGTTTGACAAACATGAAGTGACTTACTTTTCGAGTGGTTTGACAAAATAGAACACAAAAACTAAGAGTGTTTGAAGAAACGATAATAAATCGTTTAGTCTCGATTCTAATAAAAATAATAAATTAGTTTTGAAAATAGAGCAATCCATAAATAAATCTTTAAATAAATTAGTATAAAATATTTAAAAATATATATATTTTTCGAATGATTATGGTTATATATACGTTACAGAAAAGTCATAAGTTAATATATAACCTATTTATTTATGAAATATTCAGTGAATAATATTAATTTAGAAAAATATAATATACTGACACCTTAGACTACACATACAACAAAACCAAAAACACAACTATTTAATCGATTAGCATGTAAAAAGATATTAATTAATGTTTACAAAATTCGAAATTAAAAAAAAAAGTGTTTTTTTTTTTGTAGTTAGTGTTTGGTATTATTGATAATTTATCTCTCAGCATTAAAAAAAAAAAAAGCTGATTCTATATGATAATGTTATTAATAGTCTTTTTTTTTTTTTCTGAAAAGAAACAATTTTTTTTGTGATATTAAAAAAAAATGCAAAGGTTCTATTAAATTTTTTGTTTAAAAAGACACGAAAATAAAATAACTAACTAAACGACATATAAAACACTTTTAAAAAATATTTTCGCATTTTTAAAAACACATTATTTGAATTATTTTTGTAATTTTTAAAAATAAGAAAATGAATAACACAAACGATATAGAGCATAAAGAGTAGACAATATTGTGTAAAATAAAAATACAAAAAAATATTTACTATTCTATTCGAAAAAAATATTTTAAAACATTTAGAAAAAAATAAAATAACATTTCCATATAAAAAAAAACAATAATAACAATATAATAAAATAAATAACAGTAATAATACAGAGAGAAGAAGCCTAAAAGAAAAGCGAGGTATTAAAAAGTTTTCAGACGAAGCTTCCGTGAACAATTTTTAGCAGCATAAGACTGTAAAATTGAGGTCGTAGAGGAAAGAAAAGGAAACCTTTCTTCCTCATTTTACAGAGGGGAGGCCCAATGTCGCCAATTCATTTCTTTCTCTATGATGCCCTGAGGGTGGGTAAAAAAACGTAATGGTCACAGAACGGCGGTGAATTCCTGGAATATCACGTGATACCAACCTTCACCCTTCAGGTCAACGTTCCACCCACCTAGGCCTCATCTTTCATCTCATCACCTCACATCACCTATATTCAACATCTGAAGTTTATATTTCACTTAGCGCTTATATTTTACTTTTATTTTCTTTGTAGCAGACATTATACCAAAGCATTTGCATTTGCAAAGCAGTATGTGATCTGAATTGTTAATATACTTGTCATATTTTAAATATATTTAGATAAAAAAATAATTTTATAAACTAAATAAAGCGCTTCCAGGGTTAAGTTTCTTGTGCAACTTTTTATTTTCAAGCTTTCAGACTTGTCAGTCCTTCAACAGGAATATCACGATAACAAATTAATAATAAATACTATTTTTATATACACATTATTATATACATATTTTAAATTCCCATTATACATTGAGAGAAAAATATATTACATTATTTCTGTTTGAATATATTATATTATATTATATATTTTTAAACATATAGTAGATAGCGGTATGTGTTGTTGTTTATATATAAGTTTAACCAAGGAATTTGTTTATACAGAGTAGGTGTGTAAGATCATATGAAAATAGGCGCTAACCGGAAGAAGAAGAAGAAGAAGAAAAAAAAAGAAGTATTTTGTTTATGGTTGTGTGTGTGTTATAGGTTATTCTTTTGTTTGTTTTCTTTCCTGTAACATAAAAGTAATGTTTATCTTTTCTTCAGGGAATCAATTTCATTAAAAAAAGAAAAGTCAACATGTGTTTTGCTAGGTTTGAATAATTATGCGCTTTTTCATATCGACAACGTTTGGAAATAATATTTTTAAATTTACAAAATCAAGGTGAGATCTTAAAATATCTTAAATAATTCTAATATATATACCTTTATACTCCTCTCTCGTTATAAAATGTCTCTACCTATATATTTGTGAGTTTGTCTAATCTTAAATGAAAGCTAAATAATACCCAAAAGGATTAAAAATATTTATTAAATAATTTATTTCATCTTGCCCCCATCCGAAAAAAAATGTCGGGACTGGATAAAATGTATATATAAAAAATTATCATGGTCATTAAAAAAATAGACAATAGAATATTTAATAATTTTATATAAAATTATGAACTAATTTATTTAAAAAATAAATATAAAATTAATACTTAATAAATGTGTATATTTTTAAACGTACTTTTTTGGATATAATATGAAATTGAAAAAAAAAGTGTGTCTTTTGATAATATTTAAAATGTAATTGACAAAAGTTTCAAATATACAAAATATTTGAGTATTTAAGAACAACTGAACTATAAATAATACACGGATAATTGAAGAGTATTATATTTAAGTAGCAGACGAAGCAAAAAGAATAGGGAAGTAAATCGAATATAATTATTAAATGGAGGATTGCTATCTCTGGAGCGTTTAATTAACTGATATATTTCTCTTTTGGAGCCATTACTAAAATTATAGTTAAGATGATAGATAGTTGACACAGCTTATCTTTTGACATTTATAAATCGTTTAAATCCCTAAGCCTTATCCCGCCATTGAAATTTAACTTACAGGTCATAAATTATTCTTATGGTCATGTGTTATTTTGATTCTTATATATATATATATATATATATATATATATATACAATTGGACATCTATAATAATTTTTATATTCAACATTATTTATTTTTTTTTTTTTGAGTATTGTATATATTTATAAATAATTTTAAAATATAATTTTATTACAAGGTTGTCCCAAACGTTCGTAAACACTTGCAAAAAAATTGAAATACCAAAATTATTCGTAGTTATGTATAATGTCTTTGTATTATGTATAAAGTAATTGTATTATTATGTATTCGCCGTAATAATATTATTCGCCAAGTAATAAGAAAAACACGAACTTTTGGGACAACCTTATAAATAAATAAATTGAGAACTAAGCTTATTATATTTTTAAAAAGTTATTAAAGAGTAAATATATTTTACCAAGATATGATATCAAAATTTAAATATTATAAATATAAACATTTCTTATCATACGATTTTAATAGAAATCTGATATGTGTGTGCCGAGAACATATTGGAATTCGTCGACCGGATATTAAGTTGGCAGACGTCAAGGTAAAACCTTGAACACACAATTTGATTGGTTATCCAGTACGTCCGCCATTTTGACAGAGTTATGGCGATAAGAATATTTGACTAACACTCGAGAATTATTCTATACAAAATTACCATACAAAAATATAAAATGTAAAATTAACCACAAATTTGAAAGAAATATTTTTTTCAATTTAAATTCACAGAACACATGTAAGAACTTGAAATTGCAATAAATATTATACAAGGTTATCCCAAAAGTCCGTAAACACTTGGAAAAAAAATTGAAACACCAATATTATTCGCCGTTATGTATAATGTCTTTGTATTATATATAAAGTAATTGTATTATATATTCGCCCTAATAATATTATTCGCCAAGTAATAAGAAAAACAACGTTTTGAGACAACCTTATATTTATTTTTACTCAGTGAATTAAATCAATAATATATATTATGTATATGTTGACATTTGTATGCTCCAAGAACTTCGGTGTGATAACCATAGATAAATAATATTTATCTGTTGTGATTGTTTATTTCAAAAGGTCAATCAATCTAGAATGCTCATTGTAATACACAGTTTAATGTTTCTATTAAGATTCAAACAATATAACAAATGACACGGTAATCAATCATATAGTACCAATCTTCTTCAGAACCCGTTCTCCTTGGCTTCCTTCTTCTTTAGTCACGATTGTTTATAAGCAAGTCATCCACCTTTCCCGTGTGTCTCACAGCTTCTCTTTCGGTCAATCAACAAACACCTTTTTCTACACAAATATTTGCTTAATTCTAAAGTGTAAAGTAAGATAGAGTAAACAGGCATGTTCAAACTGTATATACACATTTATAATAGTCGTAAATATATGTTAAATGTTAGAAATTTGTGTTTTAAAACTGAATGCTCAAGCTGTTAGTTGATGGACATTTTTTTCGGGAGTATATATTAATCTATATAATAATTAATTAATTAAAATTATAGTTTTCTAAATTTTTTTATTGAAAATGCACAAAAAAAAAAAGAAAAGAAATATTTCGGTTTCCGCCATTAAACAATTAGAGACCTAAACTCGTAGACAAAACTTAAGGAAGTAGAAAGTCTTTGATGTTGCCGGTTATTTGGAGACAGAGGCAATTTTGTTTCTACTTGGTTATCTCGTGTGTGTCTTCAATAAAGGTCATTGTGTATCAAATATCTTTCAGAGTTCCAGTCCCAACAACCCCGACCACATTTTTTTTATGGAACTCCAGTTGCTCATTACGCCAAAGAAACGGCTGAACCTATTTTTGTTCGTTTGAAAGTAAATTCTCTTCTCTAGTCCATTCCCGACCGCCACCTAGAGTTGGAAATTTTGAACATTTGCAAGCCTTAGTTGAATCGGATTAGTCTACTAAATACATTACTCTTACGAAAGGAAATATGAAAAAAAAAGCCCATTCCCGACAACCTAGAAGTATGAATTTTGTCAATTTGCATTGTTAGCAGTATTGAGTGAGTATACAAAATTTCAGACTTCTTGGTACTCTAGTAATATATTAAAATTGATTTAAGGATTTGAAAGTAAATATGGAAGTTAAAATTAATTCATTGCCGAACACCTATAAGTATGAAATTTGTAAACTTGCATTGTCATCGGGTCTGAACAAGTGTACCGAATTTCAGGATTCTAGGTGTGTGTGCTCTGTAAGTATATTAAAAATTGATTACAAGATTTGTGGACAGACAGATATGGAAGCAAGTTCAATAAAAGATTGTAAAAATAAATGTCACATCTATCGTCAAAAAAGACGCAACAACTATCTAAACTGCCAGTCTATTTGTCAAATTCTGAAGATTTCGCCAATCCCACGCCATCTCATGATATCAACGCCCACCCTGGATTGACGAGGGACATCAGCCCGAAACCTTGGTCTCATTCGATATTTGCTGGTGTTGTGGCTTTGTTACCGACCCAATTCAGCTAGATTGCAGAGACGGTTAATATGTGTTGGTTTTGCATGTGTGATACTCCCGTTGAAGGGCTGATAAGTCTGAAAGTTCGAGAAATAAAATTGTACAAGAAACCTAGCCCTGGATGCTTTTTTGATTTTTAAATGACATTAGACAAAGGCTTTAAGGAAATTTGTCTCATACAACAGATTCATTTGGTAGGTCCAACAGACAAAAAAACACGAAAGGTATATTTGCATATATAGATAATAAAACAAGTTCTATATAATGATAACAAGAGATATCGCTAGTTAACCTTATGTCTTTTAATTTCTTCTCTAATTTTTATAGAATGTTTGTAAATCTAATGAAATGTAAAAACACAAAGGACAAGAAGGTAGTCTGTATGTTTCAAATGTTTAAATGGCTGCGTTGGCAGAAGTGATAAATTTACAATTTTCTCCTTGTAATGGAGGTCAGTAAAAAAATACAGCACTTGTCCTTGGTTTCATCTCTACACGAAACCCAGATTAGGCTATAATTCTATTTTCAGATTTCTGAAAGATTATGGTGGAAATAGACAAAGTTTCCTCTACTAGGAAATATCTTTTTGATTTGAAAAGGAAGACTTTAAAAATATGTAGGAGAGAGATCTTCAATCGTCAAAAATAAATCTTAAATATATTTATATTTTTAAGGTGAAAATATCACAGGCTCTTCCAGGAATAAGTTTCTTTTTAAAAAATTTCAATTCACAATTTAATTTTTTAAAAAATAAACTTATCTCCAGAAGCCTGATTATCTATAAAATACTTCTATTAAACTTCTAAGAATAAATTAACTAATTCGTCCCGTTTGCACTATTAATGTATATAGAATAATAAAAATACTTTTTTAAAATTTCGTTGAATAATTTTAATTATTATATTTTGCTTATTGGTGGGGAGGGGGTAGAATGATTTTTATTCCTCATATTAAAGCAACACCGCTTACAATTACAATAAGTTTTTATATACAAAATAATGGATACACATTTAAATATAAGCCAATTTTATGCGTCAAAAGGAAGGGGTTTTACCATTGTAAATATTTTAAACGATTTCTGAAACGCTTAAAATCATTTTAAAAATTTATCAATAAAATATAATCGCATTAGAAAAGGCAGGAGACATTTATAGTAATATTTCCTTCTAGTTTTCTCTTCATTTATCTTCTTTTTCCCTATATCTTCCCACGATATAATGAAAAAAAAAAAAGGAAGGAAAATGGAGTGCACCATTTCAGTTTTTTATCTGTGCCATAATTTGATGTGGAGCTATATATAATGATACCATGGTAATTACAGATATTTTATTTGAACGTGATATGGCCGTTTCTTATCAGTTGATACATCGCTTATGTCGAAATATTTCCTTATTGTTTATAAATATTATCGTGTTTTTTTCAGGACGTTTATATTTGCTCAAAAAGGAAAAAACTACAGTTTCAATATTTTTAGCCACTGGAAATATTTTGGTATTTTTTCCTACCTATTTTATATTTATTCTCAATTTTGAATATAGACATTTGTATGTTAATAATATTTTTTCTGTTTTTTTTTTTATTCGAAAAAAAAAATCGAATGATATTAAGGATTTTCTTTTTCATTGATAAATTGTTTTAATAAATGCTGAGATTGTAATTTATTTTAAAATCGTCTGCTTAATTAAACCAAATTAATTTTCAATATTATTATTTTTTTTTTTTGCGTTTATCTAAATATGTTAATATTTTATTTTAATCTAATTAAAAAATCCTAGCTAATTACATTTTTTTTTCGTTGAAATTTTTAATTTAAATATGAATGTTTTTCATTCCCCCAATTCATATTATATATTTTCTAGGTTACGAATTAATATATTTCATAAGATTGAGCTCCTTAGTATATGTGAGTATACAAAGCAATAACGCGCCATCTATGTATAGCAAATGAAAACATTAAGACGCGAATGTGTCTTTCATACATTAATCTAACTTCTATTGTCCTTACTGCGATGAAAAAAAAATACATATGTGAGTATATATAAAAACTACCTATTGGGTTTATTAATTATAATTTTCATTGGCATCACACACACAAATATGTGTATGTCGTTGTCTGTTGTTTTTATATACGTTTGTATGTGTATATTCCGGGTATAACACTTTAACTAGCCGAAGTGTCTATTTAAAAAAAATTTTTTTTTCTCCTTTAATATTTTAAGATATGTATTTTATTCTGATTGTAACTTTTATAATAATTTTTGCATGTTACAAATTTCCCCCACCTACTTTGTATTTTTAAAATTATTTCAACTGTGATATTATAACACTATGCGGCGCTGAGTTTGTTTATACAAAAATGTAATGCCTTAAAATAAAGGTTTGGCGTTCAGTCAACCGAAATATTGGCAAATCTTTTATTCAATCCAATATATGCCTTTTTATTATCTATTTTTAATAACTATATTCTGTATGTTTGCGTTATGTGCATCAAGTTGTTTCCATTGTGTTTATGTAGTTTGTTGTATCAGTGTTGTATTGTTTAGTTGTGTTTGTGTCTCTTGCGTTGATAGAAGTAAGAAGTGAATTTCAAAAAGGTGATAAACCTATCTATTTAT
This sequence comes from Cordylochernes scorpioides, assembly GCA_030710605.1. Classification (NCBI taxonomy): domain Eukaryota; kingdom Metazoa; phylum Arthropoda; class Arachnida; order Pseudoscorpiones; family Chernetidae; genus Cordylochernes; species Cordylochernes scorpioides. Next base: position 68,873,573 of record CP092873.1, on the reverse strand, counting down.
GTGCAACATTTTATCCACCAAGATAATCTGCACGTGCGAAAAAAAAAAAGATTCACACCTAGATAAAAATGTTCTAAACAAATTGGTATGTAAGGGTTAAGAGAAATTAGAAATTTAGCATCTTTGTGTTGATTTAAACCATGTGTAGATAGAGTATCTGAGGGAAGAGGTCATAAGGAAGTCAATATATCTCTAATAAAGCTAATATTAAGATTTTTCTTCTTAATTTATCCACCTGATTCCAAAACAATTTCACCATTGTACTTTTTCCCAAAAAGCTAATATTGTTATCCCAGCTATATATAAAGTATGTATGTATACTTGTATGTTATATTAAAGTATTATTTTATTTAAAATTATATTTCATAGATTCAATTACTCTGTTAAATCGACCGCCCGAGGTCACGCTTCCCTATAAAAACTCATTGTTGTTGTTTCCCGATGGCCGGCTCAAATCTTTTGTACATTATGTAAATAAGTTTTCCATTTTTTATTCTTACGCCTTAAGCCAGGTAGTACTTTTTATCAAATTATGTATTCTTTATTAACACAATCAAAGCAAATTGTGATTCAATCTTCATTTTATTATAAATCTTAACCACGACTGCGCATTACCATAGCATAATCCGAAGGATAATCAAAAATCAAGCAGAAAATATTTTTATTAATATAACATATATATATATTGTATTATAAGTTACTTTATGTATCATTTACGAACGGAAAAATACGTCCAGGGTAGCCTAGTGGACATGGCATCTGCCCGGTAAGCGGAACATTGTGGGTTCGATTCCCATCCCTGGACACTTTTATTTTTCCGTTCGTCATTACTCTTCATAATTCACCCCTTTTCATACCTCATCAAAAAAGGTTAAAAATAGTCGATATTTTACCTTGAAATAAAAATTTGATTTTTCGTTCAAAAAGAAACTCATGCGGTGTAACTTCAAGTGTCGTTTTACAATCACAGGCCGTAGTGTATTATATTGTATATATATTTTTTAATTAAATAGTTTATAGCCCCCTTAAAATGAAAGATACTTCGGCCAGTAAACTTTAATTTTAAGAGCTATGAATGCCGGCCAGGCAAGCTCTATCATTACTATATATAGTTTATAGAAAGGTGTCTAAAACATCAGCGTACAGTTAAAAATGCACCGCCATTTATTTTAGTTTACAATATATTATCGCACTTAAGCGATGAGATTACATTACTCCCCTGTATGTTTAAAGGATATGTATATACATGTAAACCTACAAGTTCATTGAAGACACCATATAAAAAAACAACAATTATATAATGAAAAAAACATTATTTAGTTTCTATATTCAGTAGAACCTCCCTTTAGCGGACACCCCGCTAACGGACACCTCTTTATAAAGGACAATTTTCATTTGCAAAATTACCATTTTTACTATTTAGCAACTCTCCGGTAAGAGGATATCTCTCCCTAAAGGACAGTTTGGCTCTGCAATTAGGTGTCCTTTACAGGGAGGTTCTACTGTACCAGGAAAACAATCACCTTTATGATGAAAAAAATGTTTTCGAGCTCTTCAATTTCGTTATGTAGACAATTTAACTAAATTCACAAAATTAAACAGATACATCCGTCAAAATATTTATAAAGTTTCGATATCCATAAACAAGAGAGTTATTTTGACACTCCTGTTCTGTGATGTGAATAATTCATAAATTTATTTTTGACCAGGGAAGGAATCCCAAACGGGAAGAATTACTTAACGGAGAATCAATTGCACGATACGGCTAGCTAGGTCTGTTGGCATTGTTTGGTAATATGGCGTCGGGCCAGCCCAAGTAGGCCAAGGTTGAACCTAAGACACCAGCGAGTACAAACCAGAATTTAACGTCTTTTTTTTTTTACCTTTCTCTAACGGAAATATTCGAGAATAAAAATCCTATTCATTAGTATATTATTCTAAAGAAATATCCTAAAATATGCTAATTATATTTAAAAGATTTCTCTGAAAAATTTAGGTCAAATATCCAGAATAATTAAATGTTATCATAGAATAATTATACTTTTTTTTTTACTGTATTATTCTTATTATTTCTAGTTGAATAGAAATTTTTGGAAATTATTTTTTCTAAATAGATTTGAAATAGAGATAAATGAATAATATAATAAGAACTATAGAAAATAAAAGTTTGCAATAAAAATACCAATTATCTATTACTTTATTTGAATAATCATTATTTTTATAATTTTTTTGCTTTCATTGATTTTCCATTTGAATCATCAAAAGTAAATATACTAATGCTAACTATCTCTAAAAACGTTTTAATTAGTCGTCTGCATATTTTCTTTGTTAGAGTTTTAAAAAATCGGCTGGGACTTTTTTTCTTCTTCTTCAAATATTTGCCTCTTTTAATATTCCGCTGACGGCAGCAGAATTTTAGTAATGCTGAAAACTATTAAAAAACTGCTTTAAAGCTTTTAGGTTTACTTTTATAATTATAAACAAATTATCAACAAAGTTTTGTTATAGCCACAGTCAAATAAGATTATTTCCATATATATTTTTTATGTCTTAGATATTTTTACAGGGATAGTTTTAAAATAAATGAAATACATAGAAAAAATTATACGCAATATATACAAATATGTATAATAGACTTTTTAAAGAGTATGATTAAACGTTTATATAAATATATTCCAGCCAAATATATATGCGCCGTATTTAATATAAACTCTATTTTTATATATGAAATTATTATTTTTCGATTCAAAATTTTAAAAAAGTTCCCAAGAACGATCTCCCTTGTATAAATATAACTATCCAGCATTGTTTACAAAATGAAAACACAAACACGATTTTTTTAATATCAGAATAATTTGTCTTTTATTATATCCTTGATAACGTTCTGATTGTTCCTATAACAATAGAAATGTGTTTACGGCCACGCTACAGTAGTTTCACATAAATATGAGTTTTTACTGTGAAGTTTAAATGAGTTTAAAACAACTATCTGAATTTCAAAATATGAAGCTACCAGTGAGAAATGGTATTTTCAAATTATTAATTACTAGCCGAATGACCCGGGCAACGCCCGTGTTTTACCCGATTGAATGTTTTTATTCAAATACTGTTTGTTACAATTATAAATTGGCGCCTTAAATAAATGCATATATTAGTTAATAACTATAGCCTATGTGCTTTATCTGTCTATGTACTGTTGGCTTCCGTAGGCGTCTCTTACTGGGAAAAAGAAAGAGAGGATTCCATTTAGTTATTAACTAATATGCATATTTAAGGAGCGACCCGCTCCAACACAATAGTTACAAAAACCAAAAAGCGAGTG